>OX393556.1:47144851-47384851 GCA_947650365.1 Chamaelirium japonicum | reverse complement strand
ATCTTATTTATGCAATTATACGCTACCTTTTACCTACCCTAGAGGTTTCAAAATTTGATAAAACTTGGTGGGGATACTATCTATGGCAAGCTGATCATCCTCATAAAAAATCATCAAATTCTATAACTCCTAAGAGCATCAAATATGATATTCAAATTAACGGTTAAAATGAATGGTCAATAAAGCGTTTAACATTTGATGTCCCTAGAGATTATAGAAATTGATGATTTTTGGTGATGATGATCAACTTGCCATAGATAGCATCCCCACCAAGTTTCATCAAATTCTGAAACCTCTAGGGGAGGTAAAAGGCATCGTGTAATTGCATAAGTAAGAGTATCCAAAATTTTGCGACAAGATTATTTGAATTAAGTTGGTGGGCAACGCACACTATGGATGGCCCACAATTTTGATCATTGTTCTATTCCCTAGCACGAGAAGTTTGATTTTGACTCCTCTTCCCTTTAGTGACTGCTTCGCTAGCTGTGGGGAGCCGTCTACACTCACCCCAAAAAGATGAGGGACAACTTCTTGGGAGTGTTCCGGCTCTGAGCGTTGTCTCCTTTTTCCTCCTTTTCCCCTAGGGTTAGGGTTTCATTCAACCAGCTCTTGGCCTCCTCGGATGTCGCTGGCGGCTTCGGGGAGGCCAGGATCTCGGCTCATGCTGTGGTGGGGTTGGGATTTGGCCTCCTTCCTTCCCCTTTGTACATTGGGGTCTCCTCCGGTCGGCGGTTTTGTGCCCGTCAAGCTGAGATCGTGAGGGCTTCCCTTGCTTGGGTCGACAATCTCACTTGGCATCGGGGGTACAGGCTCTTAGGGCGGAGTGCAGATTGGGCCCCGACGTCGAGATTCCACCGGTGGTTTTCCAATTCGCTTCCGCTTAGCAGCTCCCGAGGGATCGTGGCTGTGGTGGAGGGTTCAACGACGGCGAGGGCGACCTACTTTTCTCCCATGGTAGTCGAGCCGCAGGAGCTGGCAGTGGTCCACGTTTTTTGGTCCTTTTTGTGTGGCTTGTTTACAACCCATGGGTGGGGTTTTGTTTCTCTGTGTTGGCCCACCGGTGTGCGGTGGTGTTGTGGGTTGCTCGCCTGTGAGCGATGCTTGGTCATTGCCAATTGTGCGCCTCTTCCCCCCCTTCTCCGGGGTTTCCCGCCTGAGTGTGGTGTTGTGCTATCGCCTGCTGTGGCAACTCCTTTCCCCCCTTCCCGAATGGTTGCGATGTTTCCCTACCGAAGTGGTGGTTTCTCTGGTTTGCGCCGGCCTGTGGTGCCTCCCGGAGGTCAGCTTGTGATCTCCCCTTGCTATGAACAAAAAAAAAAGACATGGGGTGAGTGTATCGGATGTAGAAGGGATTTCCCGGCACGTCAACCAGATAATAACACATGTACAATAGAGCCACCCAGCTCGGCTCGACCTGAAGATCTGCAAGGTCGGATCAGGTCTGACCCGGTCCACAGGCTATACCTTCAGCAAAGTGTGAACCTTGGAGAGGGCTCGAAGTAACCCGAACTTCGTGATGGAATCAGGTCAGGCAGGTCTCGGACCTGACCCGGCAAATGGGTCCCACAAAAAGACCGACCTGATCGGCGACAGAGGGCAGCCGCTAGGTGAGGAAAGATTGGAAGGTGCTTGTAACAGCCAGAGACGAATCTCTAGAGATTTGCCAGACTGGACGATCCCTGGAATATCTCATCCATTATGATCGTGGGTCGCCCACGACTAATCAGGGGCCCACAATCAACGGGAGTATAGAAGGAAAGAGATGGAGGGGGTCCGATTGTGATAGATCCGCCATAACCGTCTCGATATTCTCGGAAAAAATCCCACGAGCAATACGCACACACATGAGAAGAACTATGCGCACACGCATGAGAAGATATAAAAGAACCTCGCCCCTTCATGAGCAGGTAAGCAATCTCTCGCTCCCGAACCCTAGACCACGCCTGGTCATCCTCTTGTGGTTGCTCCCTTCCTTGACTTTAGCATCGAAGGGACCTTGGCTCAGAGGCGAGCCTCGGTCTTCTTGTAGGTACTGCGGGAAGAAGGTGGAGGCGATCCGCTCTATCAGACGATCGGGTGTGGCCGATGGGTTCCCCCTCCCCCGTCTCTGGCGTCGTCTGTGGGATTTCAACCCACAATTAAATCCTGGTTGTCTAGCGTCAGGACTTGCTAAACCTGGTTGTCTAGCGACTTGGACACCAGGTGGACTTGATGGCATAGAACGCCATTAAGGGGGCGGTGGAGAGCCCCCTCATAGCGAGAGTGCTGGCTACCCACTTCCCCCACGACTGGCGAGCGCCTCGATTCGAGAGGTTCGATGGGTCGGGCGACCCGTGTACTCATCTCTTGGAGTACAAGAACCTTATGAACCCATATGACTCATTGGAAGAGTTGTGCAGGATGTTCCAGCAAAGCCTTAATGGGCCCGCGCTGGAATGGTACTCCCGGCCTTCCGTCGTCGGCATTGACAACTTCACCGACCTGGCGCGCCGACGTACCAACGATTGATAACCAAAATATTAGCTGCCCAGATTGGCCGAACAGTTGAAGTCTACATCGATGACATGGTGGTGATGACATGGTGGTGAAGAGTCTGGCTAGGATGAGTCACATCACCAACCTCGCAAAGGTATTCTCGATTCTTCGAAGATACTATTTGAAACTTAATATGACGAAGTGCGTGTTTGGAGCCTCCTCAAGGAAATTTCTGAGCTTCTTGGAAGAAAAAGCATACGCCCTCGATTACTTTCTAATGATTTTGGAAGAAAAAACATACGCCCTCGATTATATCTCCTAGATCGGGTCATCGCCAGCCGCATGGCAAATTCACCACTCTAAGTAAGGGGGTCGACCTCACCAGCTAGAGAGGGACCCGACGGGCCTCTTAGAGTCGGAGGTCGAGTCGTTCCTCGGAAATCCTAAGCGTGTAAGAATTGAAACCCGACCTTGCTCGTCAGCACTCGGGATCCTTCTTTCAAAGCTTTAGGTCAAGTTGCCCCTGGGTGGCAAGCTTGTTGTAAGCCCTAGATTCAACTCAGAAGCCGATGAAACGGTCAAGGCATGGTGAGTCTGAACGATAGTTCCTCACCAACACTAAGACCTGATGAATGATGATAAGTCTGAGATTCAACTCGACAGCCGGTGAAGCTATCAAGGCATGGTGAGTCTGAACGATAGTTCCTCACCAACGCTAAGACCTGATGAATAATGATAAGCCCGAGATTCAACTCGGCAGCAGGTGAAGCGGTCAAGGTGTGGCGAATCTGAATTATGATTCCTCACTGGTGCTAAGACCTAATGAATGATGAGATGCCCGAGTCTTGACTCAACAACACGATGACGCGGTCAAAACGTGGTGATTTGAGTCCGAACGATGGTTCCTCATCAACACTAAGACTTGATGAACGATGACAACCCCGAATTTTGACTCAACGGCCGATAGAAAATTCATGACATTTGGGCTTGCAAAAATGATACGCAGAAAGTTTAAAATGAAGATGCAGTACAAGTATTAATGTACATTGCATTTGATAAGATTACATTTCCGAACTCACGGCCTATTTTACACTTTTGGAGTACTACGTGGTATCGGTCGTCTCTAGGGACCGATCTTCTTTCGAGCTCGAGGACAATCGAAGTCCTCACCTCCTCCATGTTAGGTGACTCCTGGGAGGAAGGAAGGGATCCCTGTCACCGAGTATTACTCGTGCATGCACCACAGACCAGATCGAAGGTGTACTTCTATTGAGATAGACAATACCCTTATGGAGAAAAGACAACCTCAAGACTCAATAAGCAACATGGAGGGCCAAGGTCCTTCATCTCAAACTGACGTTGAAGATGATACTTCAGATGATCAATGAAAGAGGTCTCACCTATTGTCGACATGGAGTAGGAGAACTGTCAAACCGTGAGAAGAGCAACAAGTGAATAAGACATAATCATGATAACTCATGGTCAAGCCACCTTGAAAACTGCACAAAGAAAGCACTCAAACCACCTTTAAAACTGCACAAAGAAAGCACTCAAACCACCTCCAAAACTGCACGAAGAACCAACCCGAGAGGAGGGGTGAAATTCTCCTCTATGGTCCATGCGCATTGTTCATCCGCATGGAAACCTTGAGGCAGGTCTTTCATATGCAAGAAACGTACGTATGTACCATAAAAAAGGCTACAGATCCTTATTCTCCAGTTATAATTTCAAAAATATTATTTTAATATGAAAAATATGCTATTTTCGGATTTATCAATTATGACAGTTTTACATATGGTTTTAAGGTCAGATTTGGATAGATTCAAATCTTTAAATTTAGGGATTTATTATCTTTTAGATGTCGTTATCTTTATTAGTGATCATCTCTTGTAAGCCTATTTAAAGGTATCCCTATGACAAAAAATGGATGGAATGATTATTGCTGCCATTCTTTTGATGTCATGGTTCCTGTAAGAGGATCCCCAATGTCGGTGTGAGATCGGATTTGGCGTGAGGCCCCCCCTTTTATCTTCTTCATTCTCCAGCTCTCAACTTTCATCTCAAGGCAACGATCGAATGCAATCTTCCAGGAGCGGATAACCATTCTGCATCATATACCTCTTCGAGTGTAAATGGGGAGTGTCAAGTCTTCAGATCTTCTGCTAGAAGCAAGCGTGTCAGCAACTGATCTTCGAGGTTGCATAGGAAAGTAGTAACACGAGGACTTTGACGACGAAAGAACTTACAAACTGAGAACTTGTTTTTTATTACAGAAGTTTTGCCAATCAAAGGGTGGAACCATACTATGGTTTCAACAATAACCAAGAACAATCAGTGCATCCAACTTGATGCCATAGAAGGACAGAGTCTTAGACATTTAGTTACTGATCAACCATGATGGCGCAACATGAGCCAAAAGCAGTAGTGACAGCCAAACATCAATTAAGTCCTCCATTCATCTAACTTGATGTGTGAAAAACCTTCATATTCATCAAAGGCAGCATGGTTAACACATGATCGGCCATTCAGCCCTCAACCAATTATGAAGATTAGCCATAGTTGATTAAATTTGAACAAGTTGACATTTAGATTCATGATATTTTAATGAGAGATCGAGTGCTACCACCGCTGCTCCGCCCCCCCCCCCCCCCCCCCCCCCCCCTCCAAAAAAAAAACTAAAACAAAAACATAAACATATCCATGCATGTTTTTTGAAAGTCTAGATAAAATTCAAACACCATTCCACAGAATCCAAACCAAACAAAAGGGGAAGGAAAAAAAAAAGGTCATTTGAAGGATAGTAAAAGAATTATTGAATCATTAACCAGCAGAAAAATAAGGATTATGGATAGTCAGGTTGTATTTCCAATTGATAGGTCACAGGTAAAACAATATCATTTCATGGCATTGCGTATCAACTTTTACATAAAGTAGAAAAATAAGGATTATGGATAGTCAGGTTGTATTTTCAATTGATAGGTCACAGGTAAAGCAGTGTCATTTCATAGCATTACGTATCATCTATTACATAAAGTAAAATCTGTCACCGGCTTACACCATGCCTAGAACATGATACATTCTTGTATCATACTGTATCCTGATGGCAGTATACATACCAATAGGCACCACATCATACAAAGTTAAACTTCATGCCTTGACATGTTTAGGATCTTTCTATCACCAATCAACATTTGTCCGTAGTGTGCTTAGGATGCTAAATTTGCATAGGTTAAAATCATTAAAACATGCCTAATCCCCATCGCAAAGCAATTAAAAGTAGCCCACTCAGCAATACAAGGCTTTTCTTTTGTGTATCTTCCAATGCACGTGTCTGCCGATATCGACACAGTATAGTGTGCCACACATACTCAGCCCCCAACTAGCAGAAGCATGATAAGGGAGAGGCAATACAAATAATTCATGTTATCAGGTTCATCAATTGATTTGATGTATTGATCCTTCAAATTGCTAGATTGTGTCTATATACAAAGTATTTTGTAGATATGAACAAGGTTCGAAATTTTAATTTCGACCAATATTTTGACACTCCCGTTAAGGAAATATTTCATGGAAAAAGGAAGAGGCAATACAAATAGTTCAGGTTATCTGGTTCATCAATGGACTTGATGTATTGATCCTTCAAATCGCTAGATATTGTCTATATACAAAGTATTTTGTAGATATATCATATGAATTCGAAAATGCTTACTAAGTGGGTATAAATCAGCCAAAAAGCATATCCTTTTGTACCCAAAACAACTAGGATGGCATAAGTTTCCTACATGATCTATGCACTTTTACTTTTTACACATGAAGTGGAAGGCAAAGGGGAGAATGAGAAGGACCAACCTTATTGAAAAAGAAATTCACCAACCTCCATGTGATGTCAATGAAGAAGATCCTTGTCGTTTTTCAACAATTACCACCTCTTAGTCCTTCCATTCAGATGATAGCGGGATAAGTGGATTTCATTTTCCATTAAGGGGGCCCCTTGTCACTCCTCCAAAGCGAGATTTCGTGCATGGAGAAAATGCTAACAATATAGGCAATGGCATGAAAAAGTATTTCTCAGCTAACAAGATTCTAAGTAATATACCAATCTTTCCAACCATACAAGGTATGTAATAGTCAACAGGGGCATTTGTCAATAATGTGAGTTGCATGCTAGGTATTTTACTCCGTTGTCAAATGAGAATGTCAAGCACATAATGATTTCATGACATACGAGCAGTGTAGTCAAGGCGTTGCCTAGGCCATCACCTAAGCGTTTTGGACCCCCGACCACCTAAGTCATGGCTAGGCAAGCGGTGGAGTCTAGGCGGCCGCCTAAACCACCGCCTAGGCCACAGCCTAGGAGCCTAGTTTTGTAAAAAAAAAAATTTAAATAGTAGGTTCAAATTGAGTTTTCTTAAATGTTGTTTGGTTTTATAGGTCCATGTTGCTTTATCGATGGCCAACACCATGCATCATTAATGGGGAAAAAAAATATTGTATCCATGTTCTCAGGGTTTGAAGAGGAAAAAGTCGAAAGACATATAAGGATTATTCATATAAGAGTGACGATGATGTAGATGGTTAGGTGATTTAGTCTTTTAGATGAGTAATTTTAATTGTTTTTTTTTTTTGATACGTGGTTGTAAAATGTTCCAATAACAATAGATTATCTAATATGGTTATACTTATGATGTTATTTGTTTGAATTTATGGCTATGATAGGGTTATGTTGCTCTTGCTGATATGTGATTAATATTTGCAACATATAATCACTGTGGTTGACGCATGATTCCTATTTGATGCAACAATCATGGTTTTGTAGTTTACCGTACGCTCTGGATCATACCCATTATCAAATAGTATTATTTCGACCATATCTATCTCTCGAAATTTAATTTTATTATGCATAAAATCACAAATTACGTATGTATATATATGACTTATATTTATTTAATATATTTAATTTTTATCGCCTAGGCCTCGCCTAATCGCCTAGGCATCGCCTTGACGCCTTGACTACACTGCATACGAGTGGCACACATAAAAATCGTTTAATCATCGAGATAATTAAAATCTACACAAGATGCTGCATATGAATATTATAAAGCAAACTAATTAACAAAATGATGCATTACCTCTACTCGAATACCCTTGTGTCTCCAACAAAGCGATTTGAGTGCTTGTGTTGTCACCTCTCCACCAGCCTTCAGACGAGATATAATCTTCGTTGCGGAATGTGCAATAACATCTGGTGGAGCTTTCCGAAAATCTTGAATTTTTACTGTAGCCTGTTAAGGCAATGAAGTGAGAAAATAAATGACAGAACACTTTTGAGCAGGGGTTACCTTAAACTATCAACAACACCACATAAATCACATACACGTTTTGGACAAACATATTAAAGGCTCCCAGCCTTGCCACAAAAATTGAAATTTGTCTACATGTAGAACTCAATTCATTATCCATTTTGGTAACTATATTATAGAACAAAGATTAAAAATAATGACATGAGTTTTGGGGTACCAATTCAGATTCATAAAAAGATCCACAATGGACACTATTTTCTTGCTTAGACAACTAATGAAAAGATTTTGAGATGAGAGAACCTAACATGGTTTTTAACTTTTTATTGACTTAGTGAAAGCTTATAGTGAAGTTCCACTAGAGGTAATTTGGTTAATAAAAAGTGTTCCGAAAGGGAACAACAAAATTATTGAGGACGGTATGAGGGAGCGATATGTACTGCTAATGGAGTCATGGTGAGAATTAAAATCCCAGTCCAGGTAGCTTCATCAAGTGTTCGAACTATGCAAATATATTTTCACATGCCACAAACTACATGCCAATATTCAGGAGAGGTGTAACATGGTAGATGTGATTTACAAATGATAGTGTTGATTCATAAAACAAGGATAAGGTTGAATGCTGAATTGGAATATGGAGGTAAGCTATGAAGTAGGGTTTTAAGAGTCTGTAGTCCTAAGATGGAGGTTTTGTTGTCGGAATGAAATAGAAGCTCGGATGAAAGTTAAGTGCCAAGAGACATCACAATATGATCAATTTTGTTATCATGGACCTATTATATAGAAGAATTGAAAGATGGATGAACAGCTATCTGATAGAAGCAGAGCACTGTAGATGAAATGGGAAAAGGCTTCAAGGTGTTATGTGATTCACTTAGGCCACCCGAAACAAGAGGGGAAACCTTTTGAGACGACAATGAGGCCTGCAATGTTGTCTAATTTGGATTGTTAGGCCACTAAGAGGTTCAAGCATACAAGATGGCGTAGTAGAAATGAGGATATTTATGAGGATGTAGGGAAAATCTAGGAGCAATAAAATGCGAATAAAGTGAACAAAAAGAAGCAAAGGAGTTGAGTCGATTCAGAAAAATGTGATGGAGAACCTGACAACTTGGTATGGTAATATAGCATAGAGCAGAGGACTCCGCAGTAAGGAGAGGCTTGGATTTCTGTAGAAGGGGAAGGAGACCCAAAATAACATGGATGAAAACTGTGAAAAAGATATGAAAAAGATTGCAGTGACAACCATAGTAACAAATTCGGCGAGGGGATAAAATTTAGAATTTGAAAAATATTCAAAAAATTCAGAATAAGTTCGAGAAAAGTTTGAAAACATAAAACATATTATATTATATAAGTAATTCTATATTAATGGATAGTAAAAGAATCATTGAACCATTAACTCGCAGAAAAATAAGGATTATGGATAGTCAGGTTGTATTTCCAATTGATAGGTCACAGGTAAAAGAGTATCATTTCATGGCATTGCATATCAACTTTTACATAAAGTAGAAAAATAAGGATTATGGATAGTCAGGTTGTACTTTCAATTGATAGGTCACAGGTAAAGCAGTGTCATTTCATAGCATTGCGTATCATCTATTACATAAAGTAAAATGTATCACCGGCTTAAACCATGCCAAGAACATGATACATTCTTGTATCATACTATATCCTGATGGCAGGATACATACCAATAGGCACCGCATCATACAAAGTTAAACTTCATGCCTTGACATGTTTAGAAGTAAAATCTTTTTCAACCTATCGAGAAAACCAACGATATGTATAAAATTAGCATGTTCCTAGTTGGTTTGGAAAAACATGGCTGGGTTGAGGGGCTAGAAATTTGGATGAATATCTATTTCTTTTATGTTTAAATTTGCTTAAACCTTCTTATCTATATTTGTAATTATATTTGAATATTTTGCTAAAGGTATCATAAACAAAACCAATTGGTGGTTTTTCATCACAATTCGCCAAACGCACTACAATGGTTAATGGTGATGAAAGCATCAATGCTTTAGCCATATTGGACCAAAAGGGTGTGGAAAGTGGTCCAAGGGACCAGCATCCCATCAAGACTTTTTGACTGAGGGCCACTGGTGAAGTCTACGGACACTACAACTTTGAGCTCTGGCGTTTCAATAACAAATGCCAATGCAAATCAAGTAATTGTCGGCCCAAGTAAATTACACTTTAGGTGTTTGCACATTGTGCAGAGCAAAAATGCACGATACAGAAACACTGTAAGATTTCTAGTCTTGATAAGAGTACAAATATTATTGTCTATTTGCAGCAATCGGCCATCCCATCGGCTTTTCGGGTGCACAATATATTTTCCACACCTTTGTATTCGGCGAGGAGTAGTGTGGCCTCTTATCACTTTTTTAGGCAAGTTTGCCTAATTTCAAGATAGGTGGGAAGTTTTAGACCCAAACAATATTGTATGATCATACTCGTGAACCTTTTAAGCCTAAAGGCATTAGAAGCAATGTCGATTTGATATGCTCATTTAGCTATTGTTGGATTGTGCTTTTCCTATTTTCATTTTTATACCTATTTTCTAGTGTGGTCAAGGTAGGACTTTTACCCTTTGCTCTTGTAGTTCAACGGCGTCTAAAGGATGTGTCCACAGAAAAGGTCTTGAGGTCCACAACTCTTGGCCTCTTTTGTGGTAGAGATGGTGATCTTGAGAGACACATGGCCTAAAGGGTTTCGTCAATATCAACATTGCACCCCAAACCCCCACCCATGTACTACTCAGCCAGTACTGCTCCGACAAGCTTCTTGCAAAAGGTCTCCTGAGGGTATGTGTTTGCATTAGTTCGAGGGCATGGAACAAATGGTGTTTGCGTTGGGCAATGCCAACATTTATAATTAAGTCGCACCAATGACATATATTATTCTTTTTAGTAAGACTCTTATTATGACAATACTTCAATCCCGGATTTTTTGATTGGTTGAGTAAATGAGAAAGAACTCATGGAAGGCATATACATTATGGTCTATGAGTCTAGTAAGTAGTAACTAACGATAATTGCATAATTAAAATGGGGAAGAACTAAGACCGGTTTGGCTTGGCCGCCGCCACCGGGCGGCTGGGGTCTGTGGAGGGGCTGAACCTCTCCTTGAACCATGGATCATTGGCGTGGTCGTAGAAGGTGGCGCCTGTCGATTTGGCCGGAGGGAGGAGCTCCTTGAGGGCCGCCATAAGAACCGATCGTGCTTTCTTTTCTCTGAACGGGGATCCGTGACTCAGGAGGAGGTGGAAGCAGAAGCCGTGCTAGGGTTTGGACCGGAGCTCTCGGAGAAGTCGAGACGAGGTCAAAGACGACAACAGACTCCGTTATCTCTCTCCCTCACCGACCCGGAAACGATTCTTAAAGGCTTATTAGGCTGGCAACGGGTTCGGGTTCGGGTCGGAGGCTCTATATGTGGCGAACGAGGGAAGTTGTTGCGATGTGATGTAAGGTGTGTGAGTGCAAAATTTGGACGACGCCCAGCAAACGGGACCCACTAGCCTGTCTGGGGGTCCACGAAGACAACGGGACCCACTAGCCCTGCATGGGGATCCACAGAGACGACGACTGGACCCACCAGCCCTGCTTGGATCCAAAAATCTCTATAAATAGCAGACCCGACAAGTGTAAAGAGAGGATGATCTGATTTCTGAATCGGACTTTCGAAAATCCAAAGCTCTGACATCTCGATCCTCCGATCTCTTTTCGAAGAGAAACAAGTGACACTCGGCCTATCGAGATCATTTCAGCTCAAGTGTTAGTGAATTCAGGTTACTCCTCGTAGCACGGAGACGTAGGCTTCGGCTGAAGTTCGAGATTACATCCTGTGTTGACTCTCAGTTGAGATTTCTCTATCTCTTCTAAATCTAAGTCCACAACCTTTTGACTACTCCGAAGTTTAACTCAAAGGCACTAGTATCCAACAACCGACGAACTAGACAAGCGTTCGATCAGACTTTCGACACGATTCGATTGACTGGTTTGGCGGAGTCTTCGGGTCGGTGCGGAGATCATACCCCACAGTTTGACGCCGTCTGTGGGATCCGTTCAAAAAGCTTAGCCCGCTCGATGACAACATCGGATCGGTTGAGCAGACAACCGATCTTGATAGTCATACTTCTCAATTCCCTCGGTTGAGCAGACAACCGATCGGACACGAGCGATCTGGTTGCTTCCTCCACTTTCCCTAAAATGGCAAAGACAAGGCATCAGAATCATCCAGAGGAAAGTAATATTCAACGGCATCAACCTCGCCCGGAGACTCGATCAATGAGTCAACGACTCAATTTTGGACTACCTCTTGTTCACCCAGAAATAGTTGCTCACTCTGGAAATGGGAGATCGGTCGACCGACCGATCCCTCCGCCATTTCGACAGTCGGTTGGGCAAACCACTCCCACTCCAACGGAGGATCCTCCACCAACTTATCAAGTCTTGTCGCTCGACTTCAACTGTTACAACTGGCAAAACAGAACGCCGCTCTTAAGAAAGTAGCCTTCGATGCCGAAGTCGATCTTCCCATCCCTTCTATTAACAATGACAAAGCCGATCCACGGCAATAACTCATCCAATCCGAACAACGAAGGTCTTTCGGCCACGAAACCCAAGAGAAGAGTCACCACAAACCAACTCCCTCAGCAGGTTCTCGGAAGCAGAGCGTCTGGGATCGCATCGAGGACCAATCTTCACAATCGTCTTCAGGCCGCAACCAAGGTTTAAAATCACGTTATCGGTCGCGGTATCGGTCGGCCGAGAACCGGTATGTACGTACCGGTACCGACCGGTACGGACCGATACCGGTTGAGAAAAAAAATCTAAAAAAAACCCAAAAAACCCAAAAAAAAAAAAAATTTAACCAGTCGGTACCGGTACGGACCGGTACGTACCGGTACCGGCCGATACGGGCCAGGTATCGGGATCGGATGCAGTACCGGTCTCGAACCGGCCAAAACCGGTACGTACCGGTATCGGCAGAGATTTAAAACCCTGGCCGCAACGGTGTTCGGCAGGCATAGGTAGAACCCAACCTATGAGTGAGGCATCGGATGAAAGAGTCGGTATTGAGATCCCTTCCTCTTCATCAAAACTCTCAAGTCAATCTTCACCACCAAAGCTATCAGGCAGCAATCCAAGGCGGAGACCAGGCCCCTTGATCTTGCCCCTAAACCAACACAAAGGTCGGCGACTCAATCGTAGGGAATGATACTCTTCAGCCAGACCCCTCCATCGAAACCTACTTCAAGTGCCCCTCCTGAAGAACTAGAGAACTCCGACTCTACCGAAGTTCAATTACCTCAAGGGAGATCCAACTCTTCACATCCTACCGTTCAAACAAAATTTGACACCACAGGAGGAAGTGAACAACATACTCTGCCGCACCTTCGCTAGCAGCCTCGACGAGCCTTCTCTCGATTGGTATCACAACCTTCGTGCTGGATCGGTCACCCAGTTCGGAGCCTTGCGAACCACTTCGTCCAGCATTATCAACTTAATCTCAAACCGGAAAAGAAACTCGATTCGCTTTATCGACTCAGGATGAGAGTTGATGAGAGTCTTCGTAACTTTACGCGAAGATTCCGCATCGAGCATGCCCCTCTCTATGGGCGACATCATGATGACGAAGTTATCATGCTGGTCTTCCAAAACGCTCTCCGCTTCGATCTCCACATCTACATCGACTTCATTCGCAATCCTCCGCCTTCTCTTGGTGCGATGTTCGATCGTATCCAACGGGAGATAGAAGTCGAAGAAGACTAGATACCGAGGAAGGGACACGAATCCAGGCGATGACCTGTCAAAAGAGAAGCGTCGAAGCAGATGGCCAAAGCTCACAATGTGGATATACCGGGGCCTCCACTAGTCAAGCGACTAAGAGAGGATGGCCATAGATCACCTCTGAGAAAAGTGACGTTCACCGATTGGACTCTCCTGATCGAGCAAATTCTGGATCAAATCCAACACGAAGAATTCCTTCGGTGGCCGAACCCTCTGCAACTGGATACTAAGCTCACTGTCAACAGATCTGTATACTACGACTTTCATCGCAGCCACGGTCATCCAACCACTCGACGCTTCCGACTAAAGTATCATTTGGAAGACCTATTACGTGAAGGCCATCTTCAAGAGTTCGTCAAGAAACGGCAGGATCAGCGTCAACCTTCTTCATCAAAAGGAAATGAAGCATGTTGGGTCCACCATATCTGCGCTCGCTCATCTCCAATCATTGTGCGAGGCAATGTCTTCAGCATCCATGGCGCATTGCACCATCAAATGTTAACCGGGAAGGAGGTCGATCGACAAATTCGACGCATATTCAATGTTCGCTCGACAGCAAACAAAGAAGACAGTTGGGTTCAGAATCCTATCAAGAGCTTAGCGTGGCCATCGATCGTCTTCAACGACTCGAACCTTCAAGGAATGCATACTCCACATCGGGATCCCCTGGTCTTGCGGCTCGTCATCGACGGGAGTACCGTTAACCGAATCCTCATTGACAATGGAAGCCGAGCAAGGGTTTGGACCGAAGCTCTCGGAGTGGCCGAGACAAGGTCGAAGATAAAAGTAAATTCTCCGTTATATCTCTCCCTCGCCCACCCGAAAACGACTTTTAAATTCTTATTAGACTGGCAACAGGTCGGGTTCGGGTCGGATTAACATTGCCCCTGCTCGTTTCAATTTCGATTCGGGTATGACATGGTCCATACCAGACCCATACCCATTCGGGTTCGGGAGTGCATGATGGCCACAGTCGGAGAACCGGACGTCTTTAGGACCCATTTGTGCTTGAATCTTGGGGGCTCGAGAGGGTCCACAGGCATCTCAACCATCCGAATAATCCTCTCCTTTGCCCCAGAGTTGAATGCCACCGACTACTGTGGGGACTTGTACTTGATGAACTTCGAGTTCGACGACTGGGTGGGGACATTCATCGGTTGCGCAGCACACAATTTAACATTGACGATCTTCTCCAAGTCATCCTTTGTCCTTTGGGTTGTCTCCTCGATCTCCTTCTCCATCTCCTCCAACTGCTTCTCCTCTTCCAAGACCACCACCTTCAGGACGAGGTCATTGTGCTGGGAGTAGACGATCTTGGATGCATTCTCTCTGCTTCACGATCGCATCGAAAGAAACCTTGCCCTAGGAGTCGACGGTGAGGGGAAGGATCTTGGACCCAGACTTCTCATCCTTGCGCCCCATGCCAAGCGGGTACTGACCCACATAGATATCTGGGAAGCCGCCCCCATCGCCGAAGACCTCAGGCTTTCGAGGTATGAATACCGAGCGTTTCCCATACGGTGGGACCGGGTTTGGCTTGGCCGCCGCCGCTAGGCGGCTGAGGTCTGTGCAGGAGCTGAACCTCCCCTTAAACCATGGATCATTAGAGTGGTCGTAGAAGCTGGCGCCAGTCAATTTAAGCGGAGGGATGAACTCCTTGAGGGCCGCCATAAGAACCGATCGAGCTTCCTTATCTACTCTTCACTATAAATCTTCAACTAAGATAAATAAAAGAAAAAAAAATTACATGGCATCAGAAACCCTAACAAAATTGTATTTTTTTTTTCACAAATACGATGAACCATAAAAAATTCACTGAATTACCCAATTTCAACCCTAGATCTGAACATAGGTATGAAAATAAACTCCAATCATGAGACCCTAAATGAGAAAGATTCAATTTTCTTTTATCTAAAACATAGTTCCGAAAATATCTAAAAATCAAAACATCGGGGATCGACTGAAATCAGGGGCGAAAATATGAAAATAAATCAGAGAAAAAAAAACAACAAACCTGATGACAAAGGAAGGATTCTGAAATCTTTTCTCTGAACTGGGACCCGCGACTCCAGAGGAGGAGGTAAGCAGAAGCCAAGCTAGGGTTTGAACCAGTGCTCTCTGAATGGCCTAGACGAGGTCGAAGATGAAAAAAGAGTCTCCGTTATATCTCTCCCTCCCCCACCCGGAATCAATTCTTATTAGGGTGGCAACGGGTCGAGTTTCGGTCGGACATTGCCCATGCCCATTCCCATATCGATTTGGGTACAACATGGTCCAGTTTTGTGTTCAGAAACAAATTATCTGAGTGTAAATCCTAGTTTGCATCATTCACCTAAGACGGACTCCATTCCCTTTTCCTGATTGAACAGCCTCCAATCATACATAACTTCTCCGCCGCATCCTGCTCCAACGGTAGCCATACCGAGAGCAACCTTTTCACAAATATCACAGTCTCTGTCTCTCGTGATCTTACTCTTCTTTCCCATTGCTACATCCTTGGCTTCTAACTTCCTTTCCCTACCCCTCTCATGCCTCTGCTCCTCACGGATCTTATCGCGCTGCAACCGCTCGTCCTTCTCCTATCTTGTCTCCTTACGCTGCTCGTGGTGTTCCACTCCCATATCAACATCGTCGTTCATACCCTTACCGAAGGGAACGGAGGCAGTAGGAGCTGGTGCGATTCCAGTCCTCTCCGACCGTGCCTTCTGTGCCAGTGCATATAGCTCCTGCTCCTTTCGATCTTTCTCTTTCAGTAGCAACTCCTTCTGCACCTTGTGGGGGATGATCTCCGTGCCGACCCGAAGACTCCGCTCGACTAGCCAATCGAGTCGTGTCGAAAGTCTGATCGAACGCTTGTCTAGTTTGTCAGTTGCTGGATACTAGTGTCTTTGAGTTAAACTTCGGAGTAGTCGAAAGGTTATGGACTTAGATTTAGAAGAGATAGAGAAATATTAACTGAGAGTCGACACAAGATGTGATCTCGGAGTTCAGCCGAAGCCTACTTCTTCGTGCTATGAGGTGCAACCTGAATTCACCAACACTTGAGCTGAAATAACCTCGACAGGCTGAGTGTCACTTATCTCTCTTTGAAAAGAGATCGGACGATCGAGATGTAAGAACTATGGATTTTCGAAAGTCCGATTTAGAAATCAGATCATCCTCTCTTTACACTTGTCGGGTCTGCTATTTATAGAGATATTTGGAAAGAAACAGGGGTAAGGGGCGATTTCCACAGCTATCGTTCGGATCCAGACGGGGCTGGTGGGTCCAGTCGTCGTCTCTGTGGACCCCCAGGCAGGGCTAGTGGGTCCCGTTGTCGTCTTTGTGAATCCCCAAGCGGGGCTAGTGGGTCCCGTTTGTTGGGCGCTGGGCAAATTTTGCACCCACAGTTACCCCCTCCAAGTTAGCTGGTGACTGATCTGGCTGACTTGAAATCCATGTGCAAAATCCAAACCCCCTGCCTAGGGTTGGTGTCATCGAGTTCTCATCAAGCGTTGCTGGCTGATAGGATATTAGCGTCCGTCTGGTACAATTCGGCTGATCGGGTGTTGATCGATCGATCAAAATTGACGGATTGGGTGAATGTTACCGATCGGTCAAATTGACCGATCGGGTGATTTCAACCGGTGGGATTTTGGGCGATCGGGCAAAAAACAACGTTTTTCACCTGATCCTTTGGAATTTCACCCAATAGTCTGCCTGTCGATCGGGTGAAGTATTCGACCGATCGGTCAAAGTTGACCCATAGGGCATTTTCCGTCGATCGGTCAAGGTTGACCGATCGGGTGCTTTCAACCGGTTGGACTTTGGGCGATTGGGCAAAAACACATGTATTTTGCCTGGTCCTTTGGAATTTCACCCGATCGTCTGTCTGTCGATCGGGTGAAGTCTTCGATCGATTTATCAAAATTGTCCGATTGGGTGTATTCTTCCGATTTGGTGTTTTCAACTGATGGGACTTAGGGTGATCAGGCAAAAACACATATATTTTGCCCGATAATTTGGAATTTCACTTGATCGTCTGCCTGTCGATCGGGTAAAACCTTCGACCAATCGGTCAAAATTGATCGATCGGGTATTTTCATCCGGTGGAACTTGGAGCGATCGGGCAAAAACACATGTATTTTGCCCAATCCTTTGGAATTTTATCCGATCGTCTGCTTGTCGATCGGGTGAAGTCTTCGACCGATCGGTCAAAATTGATCAATCGGGTGTTTTCAACCGATGGAACTTGGGGCGATCGGGCAAAAACACATGTAGTTTGGTCCGATCCTTTGGAATTTCACCCGATTGTCTACCTGTCGATCGGGTGAAGCCTTCGACCGATCGGTCAAAATTTACCGATTGGGTGTTTTCAACCGGTGGAACTTGGGGCGATCGGGCAAAAACACATGTATTTTGCCCAATCCTTTGGAATTTCACCCGATCGTCTGCCTGTCGATCGGGTGATGTCTTCGATCGATCGGTCAAATTTGACCGATCGGGTGTTTTCAACCGATGGAACTTGGGGCGATCGGGCAAAAACACATGTATTTGCCTGATCCTTTGGATTTTCACCCGATCGTCTGCATGTCGATCGGGTGAAGTCTTCGATCGATCGGTCAAAATGAACACAGTGGCCTTGGACACCTCACCTCACCTCATCCATCTTGGCATCACAGGCTCAGGAGTCTTGGCTCTTGGCCTATTGGATCTTGGTCGTCACACTACCGAAGTTCAATTACCTCAAGGGAGATCCAACTCTTCACATCCTAGCGTTCAAACAAGATTTGACGCCACATGAGAAAGAGAACAATATACTTTGCCACACCTTCGCCAGCAGCCTCGACGAGATTTCACCAACCTCAATAAGATATCAGACTCTGATCTTCCCGTTCTTCTTGGGGACCGCAATAATATTTTAGATCCAAGTTGGGTACTCTACTTCACGAATGAAGCCTGCCGTGAGCAACTTGTTGATCTCTTCTTGAACTACAGTCAAACGCTCTGGTCGGATTGTCCGAAGTTTTTGCTTGATAGGATTTACCCCTTTTTTTATGGCGAGTCGAAGCGACGTCGGCAGCGTTGACTTGCTTCGGTTTCGGTGCCGGCGGTTTGTCCTTCTCCACCTTCAGGAAGTCCTTGTTCTTCGAGTCTCCATGGTTTGCTACGCTGAGTTCCATGTCGTGAGCCCGAGTTGCGAGTTATTCGAAGGACCGAGGCTTGATACTTTTGAGGATGTAGAGCAGGCCCCAGTGCATGCCTTGGGTGCACATCTCGATGGTCGAGTCTTCAGACAAGCAGTCTCGTGAATTTAGCGCGAGGTTCCTCCATCGGTCGATGTAGTCGATCACCGGCTCATCCTTTGCTTGACGGCAGTAAGCTCGGTCATGCTGACGATGCGTCTAGTGCTGTAGAAGCGATTGAGGAACTCCCTCTCCATTTGATCCCAGCTATCGATAGTTCCTGGAGGAAGATCCACATACCAATCGAACGCGTTACCTTTGAGGGTGCGAACGAACTGCTTCACCATCTCATCTTCGTATGTGCCGGCATTGTTGCAGGTTTCGATGAAGTGAGCAACGTGTTGTCGTGGATTTCCCTTCCCGTCGAAATGCTGGAACTTTGGGGGGCTGGAACCCGATGGGGAAGCGCAGCTGCTGGATCCTCGCGATGTAAGGCTTCGAGTATGCTGCCGTGATCGGAGGAAGACCACCGCCGTGGGAACGCATCATGTCGGTTACCAACGCTTGTATTTGCTGGGCATTCATTGTTGCTGTTGCTGGAGGTTGTGTGGCCACCGAGACTGGTACTGGAGAGATGCTTCCACCGGGACGGGAACCGAGGAGAGTGCTGGAGTAACCGCTTGAATTGTCGGAACAACCTCTGCAGGAGCGGGAGTTGAAGACGGAGTTGGAGCGACTACTGGAGAAGCAAGAGGTTGATCGACTGCTGCAGCATCCTTTGCACTTAGCTTTTGAAGCAGAGTGTTGATGTGACGATCCTTCTCCTCCATCAGTCGAGTAATTTGCGTCATTATCGTCGGAGATGTAGTTACGCCAACTTGCTTCTGGTTGATGACGGATATTTGCCCCCTGCAGAGGAGGTGCGACGTCAGCTAGAGAACCCGAACAGGCTCGAGGTTGGGGCTGGTCCTCCCCAAACTTCTGGACATGGACTCCAGGATCGAGGCTTATTTCTTCATGTACCAAGGCCTCGTCGGCGTTTTGGCGAGCATCTTCGGCAGCAATTTCTAGTGTGAAGACATCCGCAAGAGTTCGAGTACGCCGAGTATAGACGCGTACCATCGGGGGAACATCACCCTCCGGATTTACTGGACCACCGTGTCGGAGTAAAAGAGACTCGGCGATGGGCGAAAGGTTTGGAGCAAACGCATCGTTGCTTGTCCCGGCCATTGCGAACTTGAAGCAACTCCTTCAGACGTACGGATGAAAGGAGAGGATGTCCCACCGGGCGTGCCAGAAATCTGTATGCGCAGAAAAAGATCCGGGTCGTCTTTATTGCAAACACACGAAGATTACAGAGTGCCGGGACCCGGGGACTCGGGAGTGGTGAGCCGGGTGCGACGAATATTGATCAGGAGATTGTGGGAGAGATCCTCTGGAGTGTCCCTTTGATCCGCGTCTCCACGTGGTATTCGTGCGAGAGCTCTGAAGGGATTTCCCAGGACAGAGGTCTTTACAGGGTAAGGGTTTTTGAGAGGCTAAGGAATATCCGCCGTTGCTTTTGTCCCTTCCGTGCTTCGTGCTTTCTCGGCAAGGGGGTTTTCGGCTTCGTTCCTCGGTCTTCGTGTCTTCCTCGATCCTTGCTTAACCTCGGTGTCCTTGATCGTCGGTTCACGGCGTCGATCGTGCTTTTGATGTCGGCTTTGGCTTTAGCTTTCGGCTTTGACTTAGCTTTGGCGTGGCTCTTGCTTTGCTTTGGCGCTTGCACTTGAACGTAGACGGGGGAGACTTGCGATGCTTTCGCTCTTCCGGACTTCGCGTCGTACCGGCTAGAGCGTGCGGTGCTTTTGCTCGTGACCGGCGTAGTTGCTTGGCTTTGGCACTTGCGTTGCTTTGGCGCGGCCTTTACCGGGGCTTTTGCTTTGGCTTCTCGTGTTGCTTTTGCTTCAGCGTTGACTCGATCTTCTTCTCGAACGGCGGTGGCTACTTCTTCAAGGCTTCTGGCTTCCTCGACGCTTATGGCGTCGGCTTGACTTTTCTTCTTCTCCGGACTCCCTTGGCTTGATCGGAGTTGAAGGCTTTACTTTGAAGACGACGGGTGTAGTGCCGGCTTTGCTTCTCTTCTTCTCCGGGCTTCTTTGGCGTGATCGGAGTCGAAGACTTGATCTTCTTGTGCAAGGGTTTTCACGTTGATAAGGGCTTTCAATGGACTAAGCTGGTCCCGAAGGGATAGGCTTGCCCGTGCCTCGTGAAACCTTGGGTCGATGAAGAGCGCGTCTCCTCTTCTGCAGAGCTTCCTCGCTTCGGCTTCAGCTTCCGACCTGGCGACGGTTATGGCGTCGGCTTCTTCTCCGGGCTTTTGGGCTTGATCGGAGTCGACGGGGTAGTGCCGCTCCAATCTTCTTCTCCGGCCTTTGCTTCTGGCATCTTCGGAGTCGAAGGATTGTTGGAGACGACGGGGAGATACCGCTCTGATCTTCTTCTCCGGCCTTTGCTTCTGGTCTTCGAAGTCAAAGGGTTCTTCTACTTCGAGCTGTCTTCTTCGTGCACGGAGTCGAAGGCTTGATTTTCTTGTGCAAGGGTCTTCACTTTGATGAGGGCTTTCAATGGACTAAGCCGGTCCCAAAGGGATAGGCTTGCCCGTGCCTCGTGAAGCCTTGGGTCGATGAAGGGCACGTCTCCTCCTTTGCAGAGCTTCTTCGCTTCTTGCCATCCGGACCTCTTGAGCCTTCCCCCTCCCCCTCTATTTATAGGTGAAGGGGGGAGGGGAGAGATATGGGAAGTTTATTTGGATCCCTTTAATATCTCTCCCATAACTACCCAAGATTTATTCTTCAATTGAAAAGGGGAATAAACCTTTATTTGCTTTCCTTTTCTGGCGGGGTAATTATGGCTCAATCATTTTTGGATTTATTTTGAATCTTGCACATAAAGTCGATGGCGACCCGGCTTCGTTTCTTGTCCGTCGGATCGAGGAATCGGCGCAGATCCACACTTATGTAGACGTCATACGCAACTTCCCCCCACGCATAGCGGTATTGTTTCCTTTTTTTTCTTTTCTTTCCTTTTCTTTCTTTTATTTTCTTTCTTTTCTTGTATGGCCAGCCACCCCCTTAAGGGTTCGGATTGGCCGGATGGGCCCTACTTGGGGATGGGCCCACTTGGCCCCTTGCTTGGCGCGGGTCGGGTCCGGGTCCCAAATGCGTGTCGGGTTTGCATTCGCATTGGCGCATGCGAGTCGAGTCCGGGTCCGAGTGTGTGTCGGGTTTGCATCCGCATTGGTGCATGCAAGTCGGGTCCGGGCCCGAGTGTATGTCGGGTTTGCCTCCGAATTAGCGCATGCGAGTCGGGTTCGGGTTAGACACAATTTGTGTGTCTACAATAAGCATTGTTGTGTGTAAATTACATTCAAGGACCATGACTTTTAACCCTAGCTTCCTCCCATACCTATATCTATTGTAGACTCGTGGTGGTGGCTGAAGCAGAACAAAGCTAAGAGGGGATTGACAACAAGCAACGATGTTAAACGGTTAATAACAAGTCAATGGCATGAATCTCTGCAGGAGGCAGCCATCCAAGGGGATAGCAACAGCGATGGAGGGATATAAGGCAATGATAAATGACATATTCCCTCAAGTTGATAGAAACATAGGCGACAATACGACTAGACCGACGTCATGATTGTGAAGGTACATGAAAGCGATGCCAACACGAAAGTGAATGATGGATTGTCCCCACAACGAAATGATGAAGGCGAAGAGTGGTGGTAAATGTCACTGGCACACACAACGATAACAAGCCGAGAAATTCCAATCAGATAGCAGCGAAGATCATAAAACCAAATCAACGCAAGGACATGCTTCCCCAAGATGGCAACAACAAAACCAGACGGCAATAACGAACACTATTCTTACAGAAAATGGGGCCAGGAGTAATACATCGATCTCAAAACGAGAATAGTGACATAATGGCAAGTCTGCCAAGCAATTCTGTTTCACACAAGCAGCAAGTTCAATAGGAAAAGATTGCATGGGGGTTCAAATTCTATTAAGCCCATGTCAACAAAGTGGAACCATCTAGTCCAAATAAACTAGATCTGAAGTGTGAATCCCATCACGCATAAATACAATACAAAAAATCTTATATTTATTGTACATTAGCAACTTCATTCATAACTAAAGAATATAGGAGGACAAAAAATATACAGGCCTTTTTCGTAGCATTCATGGCATATCAAAACTTCTATTCCTACTATCATCATAGAAAAGACTTAAACATACGCATAATAGTCCTGTGGGGCCATCACATAAAGAAAAGATTAGCCACATAATATGGCCCCACAGTTTTGACAAACCAATTGACTCCTCTTCCTCCCAACAATCAGTCACAGAATCTGAACATACTTCTTAGCTCTCCTATATTCTTTGTGACATATTCGTGCACTAATTTTCATGTTTGTCTTCCTGTTTATTTTACCGACATAATTTAAAAATAAATAGATACTAAAGTAATGTTGCTGGTAAACTATTTACTGCATCTATGCTTTCACGCTCGGATGCCATAGTAGAACCTTCCATAAAACTGCTAATCATACTAGCGGTTATAGCAAAAAACAACTACTCCTCGGGGGAAAATGTGGAAAGCGCCGACGGTGATACTAAAATTTAAATTGTTGCTTATGACAACAGTTATAAATAGTGGGCCTAACACTTAACCGATTTTTCAGTCGTTTAGTGTCAATATTAAACCATGGTACTGGCATGTGTCTCAACAGTTTTTAACTGAGCCAGCCCAATAAGAAAACCACTCTAAGCATAGTAGTTTTATTTTGAGTGCATCAACCATAAAACAAGTCATCTAAAGGAGATAAATAGTTGGGTGATCTAGCGGTATACTTAAGGAGCCAACCCAAATGGGACCCAATAAGAAAATTGATGTGAGCAGTGAGCCCCAGTGGTTCTTTTGTTCGAATTTTTAGCAGTTTTATTGAATAAATTATTATTAAAATTAAAAAAAATTCGGGCATAAAATAATGAAATATTCGGCCAAATCGATGTACCGGCAATGTTTTATCGAAATATCCACCATGGCGTTGAGCTGGCGATGAAAGAATATAAACGGTAAGTTTGCAAGCGGCATTACTATGTGACTCATGTTTTCATATTATTCTGGTAAAAAATTATGTCTTCCTTGTATTTCCTTACAATTATCCGCTTTCTCCTATCTGCTTTCTCTTTGATCAACTTATTCTCCGATGTTTCCTCCTCTTCAAAACATATGCCATAACCTAAGAAACACTGACACTGGTACGGGGACACGGGTACGACACGACACGGGTTCGCCGACACGGCAAATCCTAAAAAATGAGGACACGGGTACGGCGGGGACACGGCAAAATAAATGAATATTTTTAAATTTATATTTTATGTATGTTTGCAATTCATATATATTTCAATAACCGAAAAAGCCTCATATAAAACAACTAAAATAAAAATTTAATACATATTGAATCGCTATCGTTAGTTACATCCAGCCCGATCGGTAAATCGCAGACATCTCTAAATGGTATGGAAAATAACGGTTGTGTTTCAGTTTTGACTTCAACCTATCTGAAACCTCAGAAGATAAGATAAGTTAAAGTCAAACCTGAATCGTAACCGTCCATCATAACCATCCTGACAAGTGAATCACACTCAGGCCCAAATGGCATGCAAAAGAATGGCTGCAATTCAGTTTTGGCTTCAACCTATCTGATTCTTTGAGGTTATAATCTCAAAGGATCAAATAGGTTGAAACCAAAATTGAATCACCACAGCTTGTAACCCGACCCTATATCGAACAGTCCATCAACCCGCAGTGTCCCGAGTGTCTGAGGAGTGTCCGAGGAGTGTCCGGCGAGTGTCCGAGGAGTGTCCGACCGTGTCCAGCTCCCAGAAGCACGTAGGACACGGCACATGCGTGTCCGGTGCGTGTCCGGCGAGTGTCCGACACGTGTCCGACACGGGTACGGGAGGCCTGGGGAAGTGTCCATGCTTCCTAGGCCATAACCTTCTTTCTGGCCTAACACATCTTGCCACATAAAAGTATTGTGTGAGCCCTTTCTCCTCTTATCCTTAGCAGGAACAAGCAATGCACAAACAATTCTTGTTTTCCTCCCTATTCACGGTCAAACTGTGTTTATTTCAAAATAAATAAAAATATAACTATAATGAACATCTTAAACAAAGGAAAAAAAATGTACTCCTAGATTCCAACTAAAGAATAATTACATTTCTATTCGAGATACAAATATTGTAGATTTGCATTTTGTAGATATTGTATAAGTTATATATTATAGGCATCACATATTAAAACTGATAGATATTGGGTATGCAGAATTGCAACCTTTTTATACACTAGCTCCTTAAATATCTACATCCATAATATTACGGAAACAACAAAATAGATGTGCAACAAAGCCTTACGAAGCCTATGAGTGGGTAACTTCTACATAAGTCAAGACATACTAAGCAAGTAAGCATCAGTTATCGGTATTAGTGTCTACTGATTAAACACGCTACAAAATATTAACGCCCTATAATATTCTTTATTTAGTATATCCTCATTAACACCCACTTATATTCTTCAAAAAAGGTCAAACTTACTTCTTCATGAACGGGAGTCAACTGAGGATGAGGAATGTAACTCCTCGTTGCTTTGGGGGAAGAAATGTCGTCAGCTTCTGACCCTGACTCCGCAGTAGATGTATCACCACCCTTTATCTGTTCCAAGGATAAAACAAGTTTGATTATCTCTAGGAAATGGAACATACTTCAGTTCAATAATCAAAATAATAAACAGAGGTACTTACCATTGGGTATTGTGGCTTTGCATAAGCAATGATCTTCCCCTCGCAATTAGAAACAGTAACAATTTCCCTGGCACATTGTGCCTCACCACTAAGAATCATCTGGTTATCAGGATTCAGGAAGACCAATCCCAATTTATGAACTAGATATGATAAAAGGAATAAGAAATAGAAACAGCATAACAAGCAGAAACCTTCAGTATGTTTGGGTCCTTCCATGGACCCTTGTCAGATCTAAGGCATCCTCCGTGATCGGCACGGGTACATGAACCACCAAGAAATTCTGGCAACTCACTAAACAATCCAAGAGAATGCAGAAGATAAGACTATAAGAAGAAAATTGACATTAAAAAGAAGATATTTCAAATGATGTAAATCGTAAAAGAAAAACACATTTACATGGAATCAATTATTTCAAGAAGTTTGCCCTGGTATTTGGATCCAAGCACCTAAAGAAAACATTGATAACAAATTATTCATGTACGTTGAGTAAAGAACATCAATTCTGAAGGATAGGCAGACAGCACTATTGCTTACATGAATCTTTGAAGCAGTTTTGGGATCTATAAAGGATTTCACAGTGTTCCATAGCAGCCTAAAACCTGGGCCAGCATTAATGATAAACATTCGGAATAGCGTCTGCAGAGAAATTGACAAGATATAAGAGCCCTTAACCTGGTGAGTTTTCTGACAGCTATGTATTGCCCATTTAACAATAATAACAGTGATTACAAATGAGAAAATTAATAGGATCGGTATAGAATTTCAAGATATTGAATGACAAACAATAAGAGCACATTTTACATACCTCTGGGTAGTTGTCACTGTCAATTTTCTGCAGCCGTTGAATTAATTCTCGTGCATTCTTGGTAAAGTTTTTTAAACCCTACAGGACAACCACAATGTCGCCAAATAACTGTATATTATTTAACAGTATTTGTAATTACTGAAGCATATGGCATTTGCAATGATTTGGATCAGCATATAATAGAAAACAAAGAATACAACATACCACGCCTTGAACATCTAGAATTGTTGTGCTTGAGTCGATGTGCTTTTTTGCAGCAATTGAGCAAGCCGGGAACTTAATCAGAAAACATTTTTCAAACTCCTTGACATGGTATCTTACATATCTATCCATAGTTGTCACTTGCATGAGCTTGTTGGGGTCAACTTTTCCCAGCCTTTCGATGTAAATAGGCCTTCCTTCCTTATCCACACCATGATAACCATGTGGATAGTACTTTAGAACTTCATTCAACTCTGAATATTCAAAATCCTGACAAAAATACAAAATTAAACTAAAGAACAATTAGCTTCAAAGTAAATGCACTCACAATATAGAAAGATGATTCAGAGCATAGACTAAAAAGTAAAATGGAACAGTATCTCCAATGAAGAATTCAAAATTTTCAATTTAAATCGAGGATTCCTCCCTTAGTAGAAGTATGATATACAAATGGGTTAAGGTGTGGAAGGAGGAAGGCAACAGTTAAAAAAGACACAATGACTTCACAGGAAGCATACCAATCTGTTATTCCATATTGTCAACTAATAACATCTCACCTATCTAGTGTGTCTTTAGCACTGCACACTTATAATGTTTTCTAAATGGATACTAAAGCAGGTCCACATGATCGATTATGCAAGTTATATAAGAATAATCTTGTTTTCTAGTGATTACTTGCGTAATTATTCCTTCCAGTTGTGATGGTGATGCATTTTGTCATTCTTTTCCATTGTCCGCTAATAATACGGCTGCTTCAAACTGACAACACTCTCAAGCCAATAAGAACATTGGTTGATTCCACTGTGATAAATTGACATAGGATGGAAAAACAATCAGATTCATGTCTTGTCTTAAGAAGATGAGTTTGGGGGCGACTCAACGTAAAGAGCATCTTGCAGGCATCAAGGGGAACGTTGATAGCTGCAGGAACAAATGACAATGGGTAGAATAAGAGGATTGGTAGAGGTGTTGTGGAGGACAATTCATAAAGATAGTCGTCCATCTTCTCAACAGGAATCATGGTGATGTGTTGGATCCATTTCTACACCCAATAGTTCCAGCATATTTGGTTCATTACGAGGTTTCTTCAATAGAGTGGCCGATTTAAGTCTTCCAGAGGAGGACCATTTATGGCAACGATAGTTGGACGATGATCCTACAGTTGTCCTAGCTGAGTGACGCGTTTGCAGAATGGCGTACGATAGGTAACGAGTCGTCAGGTCTTCTTTTAAGGGCTGGAGACAATTGGGAGGTCAATCTTCAAATGATTCATTCACAGCCACATGCCATTCGATACCACAATGTAACCTTATTTCAAGGTGAGATGATCAAGGACATCCAGGTGCAAGCAGGGTGGTACGGATACTAACAACCTATGAAATCACAGATCCCAATTTCAATGAGAAGGCTAGTGATGTTTGGATATATTTCAGATCTTTCAAAGCATATGGATACCATAGATTGCACCTTGCGATGGAAGTGTGATCAGACCATACAAGAGAAATTTGCTAAATTTCATCATATATTGTCCAACTGACAATATTTCCTAAGGTCAATAAATGCTTCCACAAGCACAAGGATGCAACTAATTTTGGTCAAATGGATTCTATTGGCAAAAATAGAATGCATTGCAAAGAAACTAAGCTGAAGTCTTTATATTGTATTGCAAAGAAAACCAACAAAAGAATGAGAAACTATCCCCTTCTTTTATCGAAAAGGAAGGAAGGAAACTTAGGAAAGAAATATGAAGAAGAGACCTCCTATGATCTCTTAACGACAAGACTCGATCACAGGTGCACTAGGACGAACTCTACCATTTACGCATGTTTGCCTCGCGACTTAGCACATACGTGATTAGCATTTGCTCCGACTCACATGTACATGCATGTATTTGTGACCGAAGATGCATGTGCATGAGCACCCTAGCCCTCAATCTCACATACGAACAATGCAAACAAGTCACAATACTAATAAATTAAGACATAGCACATAAGAGGATACCGACATTTGGTAATTAAATAACTTTCTATTAGAGGTGTAATTAAATAATGTTATTCATATATAAAGTAAACCCCTCACAATTTCTACTTCAGATATATAACAACAAACAATCGTCAATATCCGATCTGGGAACAAAGCTGGTTCAATGATAACTAATAAGTAATCTCTCACATCTACTACCGTTTATGGATGTAGCATAATATAACGTATTGAAATTTTGTTTGCACATAGGGGAACAGGACAGGGATCGGAAGCAAAGAAGCATTCCATTTACAAAATGTCATGCACTTGAGTGCCAAAAATACATTCCGATGCGGAATAGTATCCGGTGTGCACGTTTTTTTTTTTGGGGCAGATCAGACATGGCATGGATCAATAAGCTTAAGCTCCATCCAGATCTGATAGCCCATTATAGATGGGGCACGTTTCTATTTACTAAGAAAATATCAGTTATTCTCTATATTTTTGTCATATTTTAAGGGCTTAATTTCTATACATGTCAAAACCGATGTTCTATGGTGGGTTTCCTAAGTGTATTAGGTGTTCAAGTCCTAAGTGTATTAGGAGCCCAAGTCCTAAATGTGTTAGCGTCCAAGTCCCAGTAGTAGTTGTATTGCATGGGACTTGGCCCTTGGGAGTCTACAAAAGTACCCCAAACTCTTTATTATGGTTATATAGATTATAGAGTATTTGTTTGCATGCAAAACTGGCCAAGGAATTAAGTTCCATGAATTTTGTTTTATAATCACATGTCAGTTGTTCCAAAGTTATGTAAAGTAAATGTTATAGGGCCTTCTCAACCCGTATTTCAACATAAGCTGTAAATGTCCATTTTGTAGAACCTGAACGTGTAGGATTAATATATGTACGATCCACAAAAAACCTGCTCATTACTAACATGCAAGTAGGGAGGCAAATGCATCATGAAGAGACAAATTCAACAAATATTCAGCTTAGCAGGAAACGGAACTAACCCAATATTTGGACCCATGTCTCAGATATGGCCCCAAACGTAAACCTGATCTCCAAATGGTTAGTTATGGGTGTAGCAAATTAGACCTAACATGGCCCATTTAGAACGATAAAAATAGTTCTGAAATCTCAAAATAATTTGGATCCAAAAAAAAAAAAATCAGACTCAATCCCCTAATTGATAAGGTCATATGTGGGTTTTGATTATCGATTTGAACAATTTGGTCACATTTGGGTCAACCCACCAAGATGAGAGAGAGTGTTATCTTTCAACCCTTTTCTGCCACCTATCCAACACTACACCTCTCCCTTCTCTATTGTGTTCCTTCCATCAACCAATCACCAAATCCAAAATTTTCCAATAGTATTATACAGTGCTAAACAAGTGACCATTTTACGGCTTACCTATTTACACAACACCAAGCACATTGACATTAGTTTATATACACATAAAGTGTACACACAAAGATTTAATATTCATCCTGAGCGAATATGTGTAATCAGATTCAAAAGTACCATATTTAATATGAAATTAAGGAATTATATGCTGATGGAAAATAAAACTTCTCCAAAACTAACTGAACAAGACAAAAGAAGGTTGGATTAACCTAACATATAAAAAAAAAACATGTTACCTCAACATCATATGATAATCATCATGCTTTGCAGGTAGCAACTCATCCAAGATCAACGATTGATGAAATGCATCAACAGCTTGCAGATCCTCAATGTTCCTTACATCCTCGATTAAAACTGAGATGACTCGACTGTCACTTTTCCTCCTGCTCTTTTTCCTCAAAGAATGCCTAAATTTTGTTGATGCATTTATTGCTTTTTTCTTCAGAGATCCAATTCTTGTCCTCCTTTCATCTTCTGAGTTCTCAAAATCTGATTTCCGTTCTTTTTTCTCCTCGTGACTAGAAAACCCCTCAAAACCTGCAAAATATTCAAGAAGTCAAATGTGGTTCACTAATAAAAAATGACCATATGATGTCCAGAAAAAATTCCTGATGGGAAAGAATTTGCCACAACATAATCAATTGTGTTTAATTTTGCATTCAGACTGGCTTCATGCTTCATAAGATTTGATTCCACAAGTAATATACAACATATTTAGCCAAAACATGGATTAATCTGAAGACGGGTTTTAAAAGCTCACAAACAGTGTGTGTGGGTGTGTGAGAAAGAGAGAGAGAGAGGGGGGGGGTCCCTAATAGGCCAACCTTTGGTCATGTCAGCCCAAAGTGGAGGAAAAAAATCCGCTAGGTTTTACACAATTTGCAAATAATAATCCATGTTTGCACACATATGAAGTGCAACTCTGTGCAAAAATCATATATATGATTGCAAGCCAAATCCACAAAATTCCTCATACCCAAAAGTGGTGTAATGTATCTAAATATTATTAGTCAATGATGACTTAGTGGGTCAAATACCAATTTACTAAAATTTGAACTTAGTGTGTAGCATGCTAATTTACTACAATTTGAACTTACAATTATTTGGTATATTGCTATAAGCCCATTCGACGAGAGGAGTTAGTATATAACTAATGAGTCGTGTGGTACTTATTCACCACAAGAAGGCAATCGCGGGAGTGTTGAGCACCGCAAAGAGGGCTTCTAACAAATCCCATGAGATACAAGGGTCCCACAATCCTTGCCTTTTGGGGCGTCTTCTAAAGACCCAAATACACCCTAAAACCACCCGTATACTAATTGTTGTAAAAATCAGAAAATTTTCAAAAAATAAATCAAATGAAACATATAAATCTTATTCTAAACAACTAATCTACCAAACCGACTCAACCCGACAGTACTCCGCAGTCGAAGATTCAACTCCCTACTTCGCCATCTTTGATTCACCTTCGGCGGCGAAGGAAGGTATCTCCGGCACCCCTTTGAGTTGTCTCCGGCATCCACCCTATCTCAGGCCGCTTCTGTCGGTAGGGGTTTGTGGCTGCAATGATGGATCTTTACAGTCCGGCTGGTTATGTGGTTGCATGTCTAGTCCGGCAGGGTGTGTGGTGACGAAAAAGCATAACCGGACACCCGCGTGTGCTTCTGTCTCAATTGGCACCAGTGGTATGTATCCATCACATTTATCTCATAATTTTTTCTTCCTTGTCCTTTGTATTTCAAATGAAAAAACTAAATTAAACTAAAGCAAAAGAATGTGAATTAAAAAGACTATAAAATAAAATGGAACTGTCCGATGTGATTTTAAACAAAAAAATAAAGGCTCTCTCTTTCATGCATTACCCCATATACCCTTTGTTCATCAAACATATACATTATTGTTCATCAATCGAAGAATGTGCAAACAATACAGCTAATGTGCAAACAGACATGCTACTGTTCCTCAATCAGAGACTGTTTTTTCTTTCAGTGATTGCCCACTTCAGATTTTGCCATTGTTTTAAAAAACGTTCCGGGCGGCCGCCTAAGCGGTTTGAGCCCATAACCGCCCTGCATTGATAATAAGCGGCCCATTTAATCGGCTGTAGCTGGGCGCCGCCTAATCGGATCTGGATCCGCCTAAGCGGGTGCAGATGCGGGCGACTAAGCGGACTAGGCAGCTTGGTGAGCGGTTCGCGTGAGTCACGGACTCAAGGTGCGTAACCCATCGGGATTAGGGTTTTTCCGCCTATATAAATATCTCATACCCGCTTAATCTCTCACGTTTCATCTCCCGGGTGGCGCATGCATCTCTGGAGCCCGAAACCGCTCAGAGATCCCACACCACACCGTCCCAATCTTCCACAGTTCCACCTCCACGGCTCCTGCCCACCAGGTTCTCTCTCTCTCTCTCCCTCCCCCCCCCCCTCTCTCTCTCTCTCTCTCTCTCTCTCTCTCTCTCTCTCTCTCTCTCTCTCGTGGAGTTTTTTTTTCACGTATTGTACAGTCGGACCAGTCCAAAACAGTGGAAGATCTTGATTCAAAGTTCAAACTGCTGTAATGCTGAGCTGCATGGGACTTTGGGGCAAGTGGCAACTATGCTCCAATCGGGAATTGATTTCTACTCTCTCTCTCTCTCTCTCTCTCTCTCTCTCTCTCTGATTTTTTTTTTTCAAGAATCAAGATCTTGATTCAAACTGCTTACTGCTGTAATGCAGAGCTGCAGGGGACTTTGGGGCGACTATGCTCCAGTAACAAAATCGGGAATTGACAAGAACGACGAGGTTATTGCGATGCGGCATCAACGCCCAAGATGCATGCTTTACCCATTACTCCATTAGTGACAAAGGGCTCATGCATCCTGGCCGCTGCTTTTGCATCGCACGGGTATCGCGGCGCTACATATTAGTCAATGCTCAATTTGGTTACTGGAGCAAGAAAGTCATAGTTTCATATGGTTACAAAAACAAGTTCATTTGAGAAAAAAATGGTGCATTGTTGTTGACAGTTGGAGTGTTGTGCTCAATTCATATAATCATTTGCATGTCTGATCAGCCTGATCTCCTGTTGTAGTGCTGTAATGCTAATGTTTATTGAAAATTTGCAATTTAGTGATTTACAATAGAAAATTGATTGCATTGCTATTAAGCCTATTTGTTGTTGTAGTGTAGCTACTCGCTATTTGTTGTAGACTTGTAGGACTGCTATGTATTGCAGATATAGGCATATGCCACATATGGTGTAAAATTTATGGTTTGTGTTTTGCAGTAGCATCAAGGTACTGATTGGGGTATCAACAAGTACTAATGTCTACCTCCACCTCAATAAATCCTAAAGAAGATCCAGGATGGAAATATGGCTTTTGTCCCAATGAAAATGACAAAAACAAAGTTCAATGCAAATTTTGTGGGCAGATGACAAAAGGCGGAATAAATAGATTTAAAAAACACATTGCCGGTATTCGAGGAGACGTCACCCCATGCATGAAGGTGCCATCAGAGCCGAGGCAGGAGATGTTGGACTATATCAACTCCAAAAAAAAACAGAAAGTAGATAAAAAGAAAGAAATGGAAGAACTGAGAAGCAGTGTTAAAGTGCATGGAAAAGGTGATGAAGAACAAGGACGTTATAGAACTTGGAGATTCAAGCTCTCGTAAGAAGCCTCGTATAAAAGGGCCAATGGATATGTTTGTTGCAATTGATCCCGAGGTCGCCATAAATGCAAGAAAAAAAATGAAGCAGACTACGATGAAAGATGCATTCCAGAAGGAAGTGAGATTGAAAGTTTGCCAGTATGTCACTCGTTGGATGTACCAAGCAGGAATTGCAATGAATACTGCATCATTGAAGGCATTCAATGTCATGCTGGAAGCTGTTGGTCAGTATGGTTCGGGTTTTGTTGGCCCGACCCCTTATGAGCTTAGTGAGCCCTTACTGAAAAAAGAGGTAGAGTTAACAAAAGAAAGTTTGAAAATCCACAGGGAGGCATGGGAAAAATCTGGATGTACTATTATGACCGATGGGTGGACGGACAGAAGAGGGAGAAGTATTATGAATCTTTGTGTAAACACTCATTTGGGCACTACCTTTTTGAGAACAATCAATACTTCAGATCACATACATGACGCACGCTATATATTTGAGTTGGTGGAAAGCTGCATTGAAGAGGTGGGGGAAAAAATGTGATACAAGTTGTCACTGACAGTTTTTCTTCTAATCTTGCAGCTGCAAAGTTATTAAAGATAAAAAGGCCTAAGATATTTTGGAGTCCTTGTGCTGCTCATTGCATTGACCTCATGCTTGAAGCTATTGGTGGTATGCAAAAGGTGAAGTCAATTATTACCAAAGCAAGGGCACTCACAGTTTTTATATACAGCTATCACATCACTTTGAGCATGATGAGGCGTTGTACTGGCAAGAATGACTTGGTGAGACCAGGTGTTACACGTTTTGCTACGTCATATCTCAGTTTACAAAGCTTATTGGACCAGAAGGACAAACTGAGATTTATGTTTACCTCAGATGAGTGGTTGAATTTTAAATGGTCAAAAAATACCAAGGGACAGAGAGCTGCAGCAACAGTTCTTAACAGTAATTTCTGGAAAGGGGTGGTGTTTACTTTGACAAGGGGTTGAAAGTTTCAACCCCTTGTCAAAGTTCTTCGTCTGGTTGATAGTGATTGCATACCGGCTATGGGTTTTATATATTCGGCGATGGAAAATGCAAAGAAAGAAATGACATCGAGTTTGAACAATGACGAGGCATTGTTGAAACCGATATTTGAAATAATTGATACAAAATGGGATAAAAAGCTCCATCATCCATTACATGCAACTGGATATTATCTTAATCCGTCAACTTACTATAATGATAATGGTGTCGAGACAAATCATACCATTATGAATGGTTTGATCAAGTGCATTGAGGGGTTTTTTCAAAATGACAACGAAGCACAAGACCAAATTGCGAATGAGCTAGCTATATACAGAAATGCAGGCGGTGCATTTGGAAAAGAAATGGCCACGATACAAAGGAACAAACCTGATTTTAATCCAGGTAACTTTCTTAGTTTCTTATTAAGTTATTAACTTAATAACTTTCTTATTCGATGATCTGTTTTTATATATATTTGTCTTTATGGGTGGAGTTCAATGGTGGTCGATGTATGGGTTACACGTGCCTTTGCTTTCATGCATGGCTATGAAGATATTGAATCTGACATGCAGCTCTTCAGGATGTGAGCGCAATTGGAGTACCTTCGAGATGGTAAATTACTAAATTGAAAGCATTTAATACATCATACGTGTTTTGTAATTTTTACTTATATAATTATATTAAAGTTGATACTATTTAAATTTAAATTTATTAATTTTTGGTGTACAGATTCATACGAAGAAAAGAAATAGACTGGAACAAAAAAAACTGAATGATCTAGTGACTCTAGTCTATGTCAAATTTAATGCAAGACTGAAGGAGCGTCAAGAGGAAAAATCTAGAGATTCGTTATGCTCAAAGAACATGGATGATGCAGAGTCATGGTTGAATGACATTGATCCCGAAATAGAAGAGGTTTATCCCGGCTCGGGCTTGACTTGGGGTGTAGTTGACAAAGCTTCGAATACAATATTAATATATTATATAATTTATATTCCACAAGCACCTTTTGTTGGTAATGTTAGTAGGTTACATACTTTAAGTGTGAATTGTTTCTTAATTTGAATCTTTTTTATTTTTTTAGGAGCGGCATCAACATCTAGGCCAAGAAGAAGTTCTAGATCTAGTGCCAGTGTGCACAGTTCCCAAGGGTTGGAGGATGATGAGGTACTATTGGAGTCTGAGGATGAGACAGATGAGGAGGATGGTGGATATGTTGAGCTTGATGATGCCTCCGACGACGAAGGATTGGATGTATCAAATCAAAACCTGGATGAGGACGACATCGATGAAGAAGATTAAAAGAATTATTGCAATTTAGGTAATATCGTAATAGACAAATAGGGATCCGATAGTCTTTCATTATATATTTTTATATTTATGATTGATTGATCATTTGATCTTCAATTTCAAATTTGCATTACTGCCATCACATTTCTTTTCTTTATTTGTTTTTGTACGATTTGAATATCAGGGAAGTCTTGAAGATACGCTTGAAGGACTTTTGTTTTTGCAAAAAAACACTTGAAGGACTTATTATGCTAAAGTCTACTATTTACTTCTTACTTCTTAGTTTTTCATTTATATTTATTTGATTGGGATTTGAGATATTAAGACTTTGAACAATTTTTTGAAGCTTCAAGTTTGCCTTGCATTTAATTCGTTATTGATCTCTACTGCTATAATGACTAGGACTATTAGTAAGGTCTCTTCCTCTAGTTTTGAACCTCTTGGGACATGAAGTTTAATGATGATCTCTAAGAAGAGTAACTAGTGACCTCTAAAACTTGGCTAAACCATTAACAAGCTTCTTGGTACTTATCTTATGGTTTTGTGTGTTTTCTTTACGCTGCATGCATGGCATACATGTTTTCCACCTCCCTCTAAGGAGACATTTCAATATTCCTTTCTTTCTATTGTTACACATGTTATTGCCTACTCTACAACCCAAAGAGGCTCGATTTTTTGTAAATTTCTCCAACTACAGTGGAGTATAGTTTGGTATATCACATCACTTACAAATAATATGATGGTCAGCAACACAAGATTTCTTTTGGTCTTCGAAAATTTGCGTAAAACCACTCACATTTTGTCGTATTGCAAAAAACCACCTCCATTATTACTATTGGCAATTTGGCTCCAACATTATTTAGTTAATTTTTAAAAAAATGATTTTTCAGAATGATAAAAGCCCTACCATGGAGCTGCTCGAAAAGTGGTACACAAGGGCATTTTTTCCTTTTAAAGATAAGCAATTTTGAAAAAATAATATTGTATGAGCCAATGTGCAAATAGTGATAACAGAAGCAAATTTCTGCAATTGATGCTTGATACCATCAATATTTGAATTATTGTGGTCAAGCGCGATTTAATATTTCATAGAAGATTTTGTATGGTAAAATCGTTTTTATATTTGAATCATTGTGGTCATGCTAGTTTGGGCTATGACTATGTTGGGAATTACATTATAATTAGGATTTCCTTCTGAATGAATGGATCTTCTTTGCATTAAGAAGTAACTGGGTGCAAAGAAAGATCATTTCTAGAAGGTCTTTTCTGGTTTTCTTTTGCAGTTGAGGAACTCATCATTGGGGACCCAACCTTTTCTCTTGTCTGTTATACACCATTTCCTTTTCTACTAGGGACTCTGATGCTTTTTATCTCTGATTAAAGATCATAGAGCCCATGTCTTGGTGGTAATTTGTTCACACCTATTTCTTCCCAGTTTTCTTTAATGAGTTTTGTTGTTTGTGAAAAGATGGTTAACAAATCTAAAGCTACAATTATGAAATCATGTCCCCACTTCTAATCAAAATTCTTCCCATGACAGCTTTGAATGTACCAAAACTTCATGTGTCAAAAACAGTGCACAATAGAATAAATATAACAAAGAGAGAAAAAAACTTTAGAATGCACAATGACATGCCTGATTTCCATATGCAGAAATCAGCAGAATGTTAAATCATCTGAAGCTTGTAGAATGCAGTTCCACTGTGTAACTTTTGATCTTTATCCACTTCCTCTGCAGATATTAGTATTATACCATTTTTATATGAAGTTTAATCATTTTGAAAATGAATACACGCAGAGGAAATGAAAACAGACAGGACCTATATTGTCTTCCACAACTTCCCCGATAGGATGTTTCCTAACAAATGTGTGTTCTTCAATAAAGACAGGTCTCAGGAGACCTTGAACGACTATACTAGCAGAAGGTTGCTCCAACCAATCAAGATGAATACTAGATACAACCTGAGCCAAAAAAAAAAAAAAAAAGTAAGCCCAAAATCATGTAGCATGAGAAAAAGGGTTTTCAGTTGACCAATGATGTGATGCCATCTGCACACAAGATGTATTTCAATAACCACATACATCTGCTATTTTCGAAGCAAAATACATTGGATGGGAAGAGTTCATAGTGTCAAGTTCGCCCAGTAACTTAATGCTTCAGAAGAATCCATCTCATCGTCTTCCTCTTCAATAATGGCAATCACATCCTGTTGAGAATATAAAAGCAGAACAGAGAAAGGTAAGAATAAAGCATTCATCCCACAAGTCATTATAACATAGCTGCATTAGAATTAAGTCATACGGATTCTTCACCGCTTCATAGTCATCATCACTGTCACTATCCTCATTCATGATATCTTCCATGATAAAATTATAGTTGGACGGCCCAGATAGCTCCATCTCCATGAGCGTGACAATATTATCCAAGCCTATTACAACTTGCTGCGCTGAATGTAAAATATTAGTTGAGGCATGACAAAATTGAGACCATACAGCAAAAGGATTTTAGATTAAGGGAACTAAAAAACCAATACCACCAATTTATCTTCAGCAATCAAAGATTGCAGAATGTCTGCATCATCTTTCATCTCAAAGTAAATATCTGATCAGTTGTCATAAAGCAACTTTTAGGGGAAATTGAGAATATTGATCCCAAGTATTTATCTGCAGGTATATACATTGCGGTAAAATCCCACCGACGGAAGACAAATCATACAAAAAACACAAGGATCCAACAAAAAGTCTAGATTTTTCTTATCACAGAACAAATAAAACAAGAAATCTTACCATTAAGAACATAAACTGGATACCCATAAAAGAAAGGAACAGTCCCTTCACACTTCGAAACCGAGCTCCCAGAAGAACTGCAACAATAACCTGGCTTGCCATACAGAGACTTGGCAAACTATCAATGAATAGTGCCACAAAGAAACAAGAAATCTTTATTGATGGACAAATAATCGAATCAATGAACCATATCCAGCTACTTATCAATATATCAATCAAAATCACTAATCTCCACATCTTGTTTCAAATCTTGAACAAAGAACAGAGACAACCTCAAAAAATAGCCAAAGGTAGATTTAGGCAGCAGTGCCACTGTTTCGAAATTCACTTAACCAACAAACAGGTACAAATTTTGTGCAAAATACATGATTATCAAGTTCCATAAGATTATTAAGTTACATCGACCCTTGCCATCAAACATTTAATAAAAAGATCCAACAGTCTTCGACAATATGCTCAAACATATAGTTTCGAACTACTATTCTGAATCTTAATCCAAAGTTTAAGGTATTTCACAATTTTAGCACAATATGGAAACATGCTTACCTAGGGAGTTTTAAATATCTGAAGCGGCAGCTATGACTTCTCAACGCCCCCTTTCAAATGCAACGCGGGTCCTTCCGGACCCTCCTCCCTCGTAGTCATCCCTCATCGAAGACCCTGCACTTGCTTTCATGGTTCCTCCACCACCGATCTTATCCATCGCCTTCTTGCCCTTCTTCACCTCTGTCAAGAAATGCTCCAGACCGAAAGGATCATTCTCTTCCTGCTTATCAAACTCCACCGGCCTATCTCTCTTGGTACCCGACGCCCTCTCCGAAGCGCCTGAGAATGCTTTGTCAGGCTTGAACCTCTCGGTCTTCAAGACCTTCTCCAACTGCTCATCTGCACCTCCATACACATCAGTATCTGCATCTTTCTTTGGCCGATAGAGTGTGGAAAGTGTAGGCTGCGCCGTGAATAGACCCTTATCATAGACATTGTACTGGTCATCTGCGGCAAAGCCGGACTCCATGCCCTTTTCCTGATTGAACAGCCTCTGGTCGTACATAACTTCTCCGCCGCGTCCCGCTCCAACGGTAGCCATACCGAGAGCAACCTTCTCACTAATATCACGGTCTCTGTCTCTCGTGATCTTACTCTTCTTCCCCATTGCAGCATCCTTGGCTTCTAACTTCCTTTCCCTGTCCCTCTCACGCCTCCGCTCCTCACGGATCTTATCGCGCTGCATCCGCTCCTCCCTCTCCTCTCTCGTCTCCTTACGCTGCTCGTGGTATTCCACTCCCATATCAACATCGTCATTCATACCCTTATCGGAGGGAACGGAAGCAGCAGGAGCTGGTGCGATTCCAGTCCTCTCCGACCGTGCCTTCTGTGCCAGTGCACGTAGCTCCTGCTCCTTCCGATCTTTCTCCTTCAGTAGCAACTCCTTCTGCACCTTCGATCGTATCGCAACAGCTTCCCTCGCCTTCTGCTCCGCCACATACAGAGCCTCCGAGAGCTTGGCAAAGTTGTCGTTGATCTGGACTTCCTGGAGGCCCCTTCCATCTGCGGCTAGACGCTTGTCCAGGGGGATGGTGTAACCCTTCGGGTTCTTCCAGTTCGAGATGCAAGGCGGGATCTTCCAGTCCTGCTGATCTTTCACAGTGACGGGGCGAGGAGGGGAGTGCATGACGGGCACAGGCGGAGAACCGGACGCCTTCGGGACCCGTTTGTGCTTGAATTTTGGGGGCTCGAGAGGGTCCACAGGCATCTCAACCATCCGAATAATCCTCTCCTTTGCCCCGGAGTTGAATGCCGCCGACTGCTGCGAGGGCTTGTACTTGATGAACTTCGAGTCCGAGGACTGGGTGGGGACATTCTTCGGCTGCGCGGCACTCAATTTAACATTGACAATCTTCTCCAAGGCAGCCTTTGTCCGCTGGGTTGTCTCCTCGATCTCCTTCTCCATCTCCTCCGACTGCTTCTCCTCTTCCGAGACAACCACCTTGGGGACGAGGTCTTTGTGCTGGGAGTAGACGATCTTGGAGGCGTTCTCGCTCTGCTTCACGATCGCATCGAAAGCAACCTTGCCCTGGGAGTCGACGGTGAGGGGAAGGATTTTGGACCCAGGCTTCTCATCCTTGCGCCCCATGCCAAGGGGGTACTGACCCACATGGATCTCTGGGAAGGCGCCTCCATCGCCAAAGTCCTCAGGCTTCCGAGGAATGAATCCCGAGCGTTTCCCGTACGGTGGGACCGGGTTTGGCTTGGCCGCCGCCGCCGGGCGGCTGGGGTCTGTGGAGGGGCTGAACCTCTCCTTGAACCATGGATCATTGGCGTGGTCGTAGAAGGTGGCGCCTGTCGATTTGGCCGGAGGGAGGAGCTCCTTGAGGGCCGCCATAAGAACCGATCGTGCTTTCTTTTCTCTGAACTGGGATCCGCGGCTCAGGAGGAGGTGGAAGCAGAAGCCGTGCTAGGGTTTGGACCGGAGCTCTCGGAGAGGCCGAGACGAGGTCGAAGACGAAAACAGACTCTCCGTTCTCTCTCTCCCTCACCGACCCGGAAACGATTCTTAAAGGCTTATTATGCTGGCAACGGGTTCGGGTTCGGGTTCGGGTTCGGGTTCGGGTTCTCTATATGTGGCGAACGAGGGAAGTTGTTGCGATGTGAAGTAAGGTGTGTGAGTGCAAAATTTGGCCGACGCCCAGCAAACGGGACCCACTAGCCTGTCTGGGGGTCCACGGAGACAACAACGGGATCCACTAGTCCTGCTTGGGGATCCACAGAGACGACGACTGGTCCCACCAGCCCTGCCTGGATCCGGACGACAGCTACGGAAACTGCCCCTTACCCCGGTTTCTTTCCTAAAATCTCTATAAATAGCAGACCCGAGAAATGTAAAGAGAGGATGATCTGATTTCTGAATCGGACTTTCGAAAATCCAAAGCTCTGACATCTCGATCCTCCGATCTCTTTTCGAAGAGAAACAAGTGACACTCGGCCTATCGAGGTCATTTCAGCTCAAGTGTTAGTGAATTTAGGTTCCTCCTCATAGCACGGAGACGTAGGTGTGGTCGCAAAAAAAAGATTCGGGTCGTCTTTATTGCGGATCACACGAGATTACAAATTTTCTTTGATCAGGAGATTGTGGGAGAGATCCTCTGGAGGGTCCCTTTGATCCGCGTCTCCACGTGGTATTCGTGCGAGAGCTCTGAACGGGTTGCCCAGGACAGAGGTCTTTACAGGGTGAGGGTTTTTGAGAGGCTAAGGAGTTTCTGCCGTTGATTTTGTCCCGTCCGTGCTTCGCGCTTTCTCGGCTAGGGAGGCCTTGGGCTTCGTTCCTCGGTCTTCGTGTCTTCCTCGGTCCTTGCTTGACCTCGACGTCCTTGATCGTCGGTTCGCGGCGTCGATCGTGTTTTTGGCGTCAGCTTTGGCTTTAGCTTTCGGCTTTGGCGTGGCTCTGGCGTTTGCTTTGCTTTGGCGCTTGCGCTTGAACGTAGGCGGGTAGAGGCTTGCGATGGTTTAGTTCTTCCGGACTTCGCGTCATATCGGCTAGAACGTGCGGTGCTTTGCTCGTGACCGTCGTAGTTGCTTGGCTTTGGCACGTGCGTTGCTTTAGCGCGGGCTTTACCGGGGCGTTTGCTTTGGCTTCTTGCGTCGGCTTTGACTTTAGCTTTGACTCGATCTTCTTCTCGAACGACTGGCGTTGCTTCTTCAAGGCTTCTTTCTTCTTTCGACTTCCTCGACGGTTGTGGCGTCGGCTTGGCTTTTCGGTGGGGGTAGCACCGATCTTCGTGCGACGGTTGTAGCGTCGACTTTTATTGATGAAGACGGCGGGGGTAGCACCGGCTTCGGCACGACGGTTGTAGCGTCGGCTTTTGGTTGACGAAGGCGGCAGGGGTAGCACCGGCTTCAGGCTTTCTTCTCCCGGCTTTCTTCTACGTGCAAGGAGTTGATGCCTTTGTTGAAGACGATGGGTGTTGTCGGCTTCGATCTTCTTCTCCGGCCTTTGCTTATGGCGTCTTCGGAGCTGATGAAGATCGTTGGAGCAATCGGGTGATGACGGCTCCGGGTCTTCTTCTCCAAGCTTTCTTCTTCGTGCGAGGAGTCGAAGCTCTGATCTCCGAGTGCAAGGTCTTCACGTTGATGAGGACTTGAAGGGCCAAGGACTCCCGTAGGATATGCTTGCCGTGCCTCGTGAAGCCTTCGGTCTTCAAGCGTTGGAGCTTCTTCGTAGCGCTCTTTCGTCTTCAGCTTTTCGGACCCTTGATGCCTTCCCCCACCCCCTCTATTTATAGGCAAAGGGGGGAGGTTGGGAGAGATATGGCTGAAATCTTTTTGTTTCCTCCAATATCTCCCCCCATAACCATCAAGATATTGTTCCCTTATTTGGGGAAACAAACTTGATCCCCTCCTTTTTAGGTGGGGTGGTTATGGGCTAGATGTGACTCGATCTTCAAGGATCGAGTTGTTATTTTTGTTGCACTTTTGGATCGGATGGCGACACAATGTCATCTTGTCCGTTGGATCGAGGGATCGTCGCGGATTTACGGTTGTGTAGACGTCCACGCCACCTCCCCCCGCGTCAAGGCGGTTTTGATCTTTTTTTTTCTTTTCTTTTTCTTTTCTTTTTCTTCTTCTTTTTTTTCTTTCTCTTTTTCCCTTTCTTTTAGGGCCGGCCCCACCTCTCCATGAGGAGGGGGGCACGGTTTTCAAGAGGGGGGGGGCCGATGGCCCCCCTTTTTGGGTTCGGGTAGCGGGTCCAGTGGGACCCGTTTGCTTTGAGTCGGGCCATTGCACACGAATTGAGTTCGCATGCGGGCCGAGTTTCGCATGCGGGCCGTTGTGTGCGGGCCAGGTTTCGCATGCGGGCCGTTGTGTGCGGGCCAAGGTTTCGCATGTGGGCCGTTGTGTATGGGCCGTGTTTCGCATGCGGGCCGTTGTGTGCGGGCCCAGTTTCGCATGCGGGCCATTGTGTGCGGGCCCAAGTTGCATGAGCGAGTCGGGTTTGACCCGAAGATCATCGAGTGCGAACCCATTTTTTGTGTACAAATCGGGTTCGACCCGAAGGCCGTTGGGTGCGGGCCTATTTTTTTGTGTAAAAATCGGGTTCGACCCGTGGGCGAATTTCGATGCCCACAGTAGGCTTCGGCTGAAGTCTGAGATTACATCCTGTGTTGACTCTCAGTCTAGATTTCTCTATCTCTTCTAAATCTAAGTCCACAACCTTTTGACTACTCTGAAGTTTAACTCAAAGACACTAGTATCCAACAACCGACGAACTAGACAAACGTTCGATCAGACTTTCGACACGATTCGATTGACTGGTTTGGCGGATTCTTCGGGTCGGCGCGGAGATCATACCCCACAGTTTGACATCGTCTGTGGGATCCGTTCGAAAAGCTTAGCCCGCTCGACGACAACATCGGATCAGTTGAGCAGATAACCGATCTTGATAGTCATACTTCTCAACTACCTCGGTTGAGCAGACAACCGATCGGACACGAGCGATCTGGTTGCTTCCTCCACTTTTACCCTAAAATGACAAAGACAAGGCATCAGGATCATCCAGAGGAAAGTAATATTCAACGGCATCAACCTCGCCCGGAGACTCGATCAATGAGTCAACGACTCAATTTTGGACTACCTCTTGTTCACCCAGAAATAGCTGCTCACTCTGGAAATGGGAGATCGGTCGACCGACCGATCCCTCAGCCACTTCGACAATCGGTTGGGCAAACCACTCCCACTCCAACGGAAGCCGAGCTAGGGATCCCCTGGTCTTGTGGCTCGTCATCGACAGGAGTACCGTTAACCGAATCCTCATCGACACTGGAAGCCGAGCTAGGGTTTGGACCGGAGATCTCGGAGTGGCCGAGACAAGGTCGAAGATAAAAATAGACTCTCCGTTATATCTATCCCTCGACCACCCGGAAACAACTTTTAAATTCTTATTAGACTGGCAACGGGTCGGGTTCGGGTCGGATTGACATTGCCCCTGCTCGTTTCAATTTCGGTTCGGGTATGACATAGTCCATACCCGACCCATACCCATTCGGGTTTGGGAGTGCATGATGGCCACAATCGGAGAACTGGACGCTTGCACAAGAAAATCAAGCCTTCGACTCCGTGCACGAAGAAGAAAGCTCGAAGAAGAATAACCCTTCGACTTCGAAGACCAGAAGCAAAGGCCGTAGAAGAAGATCGGAGCGGCATCACCCCGTCGTCTCCAACAACCCTTCGACTCCGAAGAAGCCAGAAGCAAAGGCAGGAGAAGAAGATTGGAGCGGCACTACCCCGTCGTCTCCAACAAGCCGTCGACTCCGATCAAGCCCAAAAGCCCGGAGAAAAAGCCGACGCCATAACTGTCGCCAGGTCGGAAGCTGAAGACGAAGCGAGGAAGCTCTGCAGAAGAGGAGGCGCGCTCTTCATCGACCCAAGGCTTCACGAGGCACGGGCAAGCCTATCCCTTCGGGACCGGCTTAGTCCATTGAAAGCCCTCATCAACGTGAAAACCATTGCACAAGAAGATCAAGTCTTCGACTCCGTGCACGAAGAAGAAAGCTCAGAGTAGAACCCTTCGACTTCGAAGACGCTAGAAGCAAAGGCCGGAGAAGAAGATCGGAGCGGCACCACCCCTTCGTCTCCAACAGGCCTTCAACTCCAATCAAGCCCAAAAGCCCGGAGAAGAAGACCGAAGCGGCATCACCCTACCGCCTTCGACAAACGCCCGCTCCATCCACGAAGAAGAAAGTTTGGAGAGGAATACCCGAAGCGTCACTACACCCGTCGTCTTCAAAGCGAAGCCGACTCTACAACCGTTGCACGAAGATCGGTGCTACCCCTATCGTTTTCAAAGGAACCCTTCGACTCCGATCACGCCAAAGAAGCCCGGAGAAGAAGAGAAGCAAAACCGGCACTACACCCGTCATCTTCAAAGTAAAGCCTTCAACTCCGATCAAGCCAAGGGAGTCCGGAGAAGAAGAAAAGTCAAGCCGACGCCATAAGCGTCGAGGAAGCCAGAAGCCTTGAAAAAGTAGCCACCGCCGTTCGAGAAGAAGATCAAGTCGACGCTGAAGCAAAAGCAACACGAGAAGCCAAAGCAAAAGCCCTGGTAAAGGCCGCGCCAAAGCAACGCAAGTGCCAAAGCCAAGCAACTATGCTGGTCGCGAGCAAAAGCACCGCACACTCTAGCCGATACGACGCAAAGTCCGGAAGAGCGAAAGCATCGCAAGTCTCCCCCGTCTACGTTCAAGTGCAAGCGCCAAAGCAAAGCAAGAGCCACGCCAAAGCCAAGTCAAAGCCGAAAGCCAAAGCCGACGCCAAAAGCACGATCGACGCCGCGAACCGACGATCAAGGACGTCGAGGTTAAGCAAGGATCGAGGAAGACACGAAGGCCGAGGAACGAAGCTGAAAACCCCCTAGCCAAGAAAGCACGAAGCAAGGAAGGGACAAAAGCAACGGCGGATATTCCTTAGCCTCTCAAAAACCCTCACCCTGTAAAGACCTCTGTCCTGGGAAACCCCTTCAGAGCTCTCGCACGAATACCACGTGGAGACGCGGATCAAAGGGACACTATAGAGGATCTCTCCCACATCGGGAGCCCTGGTCTTGCGGCTCGTCATCGATGGGAGTACCATTAACCGAATCCTCATCGACACTGGAGGTTCAATTGACATTATGTTCTCAGATTGTTTTAAACATCTGGGGCATAACTATTCAAGCCTCAACGTCATCCCCACCGTCATCACTGGCTTCAATGGCGAGCAAAGCATAACCATGGGAGAATCAAGGTTCACTCTAGATCTCAGCAGAGAAACTCGAGTCTCCATGAGGTTCGTCGTCGTCGAAGGAACCTTCAACTATAACATCATCATGGGGCAACCCTTCCTCCATCAGATCAATGTCGTATCTTTGTCATACCACCAATTTCTCAAATTTGCAATGAAAGAATGCATTATCTACATCCGAGATGATTAACAGACCGGGCGATCTTGCAAAGCCACTGCAGCAATGTCACGCCCCAGAAATCTGAATCCGATCCCTGGGGTGTGAGGTGAGGAAAAACAAAGGGATTTAGGGTTTGGTTAACTAGCTACACCAATTAGGGTTTCTCACACGGCTGTGACTCTCTCATAATTGAAGAAGGATAAGGGAGAAACAAGGAATAATTTAAAACTTAAATTTTTTTTTTTAAATATTTTTATTTTAAAAGAAAAACAGAGGGATAAATTTTTTCGACAGAAAGATGACCACACTCGACCTTCAACCGGGTTATCCTCTCAGCATGTGTGGCCTGTCGGCGCCACCACCTGCTGACAGGAATCCCTCTAAGGGAGCACGGGACTCGAGCCACTGATGGCGAGTCAGGAGTCTCACCCACTCCCTGACACTCAGTACACTGGTCTAGAGGACTTATCTACAGGGCTAGTCAGTTAGGCCTTTTAGAGACTTATATTTTCATTGGGAGCTATCATAGGCTTGTGACCTTGAGGAGAGGCATACCCACAAGAATTCAGCTGTATCATTGCCACTATAAAATAACAAAACACTAAACTTAAATTAAATAATTCTCATACAAAATTCACCAATTACATTGCCACGAAACTATGTACCAAAAATAAAACACAACTATAACCCTAAATCTGCCTCTGGCCTCCCACTGCTACTCCTGAACCTCCGGACCTGCAGGAGAGTCTACTCATGGGAAAGAGTAGCCCTCAATGGGAAATTGGGAGGTTAGCCAAATTAATGGCTAGTGACATCCTATAGTCTTTAATAATATGAGACGACAAATTGAATTACATTACATTAGCAGTCTAAGTATTAATGGAGCTTACAGAAGATTAACCTAAGCCTATCGGTAGTCTATGTTCACATGCAATTCCTACTGTCACTAGGTTAGCAACCACACAGTCCATTCGATGTTACCACACAGTCCATTCGATGTTCTACCATGCTTAATTATGAATCAAATAAGATTACAATATAAGTCATCTATCCTAAAGTGAACCCTGGATTATCATAAGGGATTTTCTGTTCTTCATGGTGGACCTCTACCACCCCACTTGCGTTACTTTGGGGCTTCAACTACCCCGGGACAGAGTTGCTAGGCCAATCCCCACTAGAGGGCTACTCCTATTGGCTTTACCACAACCCTTGCCCGTGACCCCTTAGCCTACTAGTCTTCGGTTGTGCATGCAATGTGGTTCACGACCCTTGCGTGCACGGGATCCAATCTTCCCACATGATTGAGTATTATAATAATAAAATACTTTGACATTTTACCCCGGGATTCGCACCGCACTTACAACCCATGCATCACAGTTACTCTCGTCTGTATTCCCGTGTTCCCGGGTCTCCACACTCCACTTAGAAGGGTGGGACCCGATAATTATTATTTAATTATTAATTTCCAAAACTTAAGGGAATTCCTACTTACGGTGTCCAAGCAATCAACAGAAAGATTATTATTTAATTATTAATATTTTTAAGCATGCGACGTCGGACTCACGACTCCGCATGCAAGGCGGGGTCCATTCGACCACATGCGGCGATGTCCGACGAGACCCGCATGCAGCGTTATGGATACCTACCTTTAGTCATTCTCATTTTCCACTATTAAAGACCACGCAAAGGTAGTAGATATCACCTGGTTCTCGAACACGAGCTTCTGCGAGGCGACCTCTGCTCTGTCTTCGTCTGGGTCAACACAGCCCCCAGCTGTCAAACACACACAGAGCCTATGGTCAATGTCTGCTACCGAGTAATATAGGTTTAGGCCCAAGTTGGCCGAGTCGAGAATTTTTTTGGCATCATTGGACGTTGGTCTACCGGCACGCAAAACGATGCTAAAGTCTCGGTTAGTCGACATTGCCGTTGTGAAGAGTCGAACTAAGGCTCAACTGTACTATTCCATCTAAATGGTCACATCCGCGTCAAGCGCTACTACTAACGGGCCTTGTGCTCCGAAGAGCCTTCGGCTTTACTACAAAGGTGAGCACAACTCGGGTCAGGTCTAGACAAGGTTGGAGATCCGATTCGTCATCCACCCGGGACGGTCTCGAGCTCTATTTCGGGTACGATGGTCAACCAGGAGAAGAGAAGGGGTAGATTTGGGGTTAACTCGAAGGGTTCCTACGGGGCCAACGGCTGCTATTTATACATCGCATGACTGTCTTGGCAAAGGGCTTTAATAAAGGCCATTGGTGGAATTATTGGCTTGGCGAATCCGTCTCCAGGCCTGCTGCTAACAACAACACAATAATGACAAAAGGAAAAAAAACAGTTGTAACCAAGGTTTTTTTTTGGTGCTCGGCCAAGTCTGGTAGATTAGGAGTAAAGCTAAACCAAGGGTCGACTGGGTTTATCGGCCATCGAGCCAAGACACAAAAGTCGCAGCGAAGAGAGGGACAGGGTCAATGGTGGCTGGTCGGGGGCCAAATGTTGTCAGGATGTTAATAGTAAGCAGTCGGCAACCACGACGACAAGGTGAAAGGGGGCAGAACCAAGTTGAGAATTGGGTGGTCCGCGGGGCCTGGCCTCGCCAGCTGCACAGCCGCCAACTACGAATCCGGCGGTCATGGCCGTGTCGAAGGGGAACGGTAACCATAGTTTGTCGTGGTTGATCTCAATAGAATCCCCAAAAAAGAAAGAATAGAATGGTGGATGAGTAGAGGAGGGGCTGACCCGGTCGGTTCCTTGTCGACGGCAGCTGCTCCTCCATCCGCTCCGGCAATGGGTACTCCTCTCATCTGGGCGTCCTCCTTATCCTGACTCTACCTCGTGCATCTGCTCCCCCACATCGGCCGCACATTAACTAGGGAGGGGCCTCGAGAGGGAAATAAGGAGATCGAGAGGGTTTGGGTTCTCGGGTCTAACCGTGGGCTCCTCCCCTCCAAGCTCCGGCCGGTCGGCCTTCTCCGGTGCCGGCGCGGCTCTCCTCCGGCCGAGCACGCAGCACACCACAAAGAGGGGGAAAGAGGGGCAGATCTGGATGGGGGAGAGGGGGAGATTGGAGGGGCTTAAGGGGGTCGGGTCCAGGTTTTAAAAAGGGGAAAGGGGGCGGCGGCCGGCGGGATTCAGGGCAGCGACCGGCTGCTCGGCGGGAATCCGGGCCGGATTCCACGCCTTGGGATGAGAGGGCGGCTGGAGGTCGGCGGGAATCACGGGCTCGGGAAGAGGGAGATCGGGTAGGTGAGGGATCGGGTTCGGTTTGGGGGGGGGGGATGGATCCGAGAGAGGGAGAGAAGAGAGATCCGAGAGAGAGAGGGGGGGAGAGGGATGAGAGGGGACGGCTCAGATAAGAGGGAGGGAGAGAGATAGACGGTTTTGGGGTTGGGTTGGGGTTTTAGAGAGAGAGAGAGAGAGGGATGGGTCGGGTTTTGGTTTTTTGGGTTTCAGAGAGAGAGAGAGAGAGAGAGAGAGAGAGAGAGAGAGAGAGAGAGAGAGTTGGTTGTTGGTTGGGGTTGGGGTTGGGGTTGGGGGATGGGTTTGAGAGAGAAAGAGGTAGAGAGGGGGGTAGCTGGGTTCGGGTTTGGGTTTTAATTTTAATTTTTTATTTTTTGCTTTGTTTTCTTTTTTTTTTCTTTTTTTCCTAAAGCTGGTCGTGCATACTCCACATCGGGATCCCCTGGTCTTGTGGCTCGTCATCGACAGGAGTACCGTTAACCGAATCCTCATCGACACTGGAAGCCGAGCTAGGGTTTGGACGGGAGATCTCGGAGTGGCCGAGACAAGGTCGAAGATAAAAACAGACTCTCTGTTATATCTATCCCTCGACCACCCGGAAACAACTTTTAAATTCTTATTAGACTGGCAACGGGTCGGGTTCGGGTCGGATTGGCATTGCCCCTGCTCGTTTCAAATTCGATTCGAGTATGACATGGTCCATACCCGACCCATACCCATTCGGGTTTGGGAGTGCATGATGGTCACAATTGGAGAACTGGACGCTTGCACAAGAAAATCAAGCCTTCGACTCCGTGCACGAAGAATAAAGCTCGAAGAAGAAGAACCTTCGACTTCGAAAACCAGAAGCAAAGGCCGGAGAAGAAGATCGGAGCGGCATCACCCCGTCGTCTCCAACAACCCTTCGACTACTCCGAAGTTTAACTCAAAGACACTAGTATCCAACAACCGACGAACTAGACAAGCGTTCGATCAGACTTTCGACACGATTCGATTGACTGGTTTGGCGGAGTCTTCGGGTCGGCGCGGAGATCATACCCCACAGTTTGACGCCGTCCGTGGGATCCGTTCAAAAAGCTTAGCTCGCTCGATGACAACATCGGATCGGTTGAGCAGACAACCGATCTTGATAGTCATACTTCTCAACTCCCTCGGTTGAGCAGACAACTAATCGGACACGAGCGATCTGGTTGCTTCCTCCACTTTTCCTAAAATGGCTGTGGGTGCAAAAATTGTACCGGACCAGATCAGAGCAGTATGGGCCCGCGCAACGGCCCAAATGGGTAAGCCCGCCTGGGCTCACATGGGCCCACTCTACGAGGCTCGCAGATCAAGCCCTACCCCTTATTGGGCCCGAACAACGGCCCAATAAGGGCCCAACAAGGAGGCCCAGAACCAGTGCCACATCATCAGCGCCACATCATCACTGCCATATCGGGCACGTGCCTATGCTATAAACGGACCCCCAAGGCATCCAGGAAAGGGGTTGGTCATTCCATCAGAGGAGGAGGATTCCAGAGCAAGTGCTAGAGCTCCATTCTCCTCTTCTTGTTTCTCTTCTAATTGCTCCGTGCAAACACATTGTAAGAAGCTTCTCTCGGCCTGTCGAGAGAACGCTCAACCCTCCATACTCATATTGTAGTGAAGATCAGGTGGCACCTCTCGCCCGGAGACGTAGGTCGTAAGACCGAACTCCGTCACCAACCCTTGTGTCATCGCCCTTTACTCTCTCTATCTATTCTCACATCTCTCTAACTCTACAAACAATCCAATTCAATCAAGGCTGTGGGGGCGGGATTATTGATCAAGGCGGCTCGGAAATTTCCCCCCACAATCTTTGGCGTCGTCTGTGGGATATCGTTAGAGGTCTTACCCGCACCTCTACCGACTCCTATTCAACTTGCGGTGATGAGCCACAAGTCCTCATCCAAATCAACATCAACGCCATCATCACGCCGACATCAACACGCTCGATGGTGAAGGCCAGCACTAACCCACCAAAGGCGGGTGCTAAACGAACAAACGATATGCTGATCGAAGAAGAACAAGAAGTCTCGGTTGCAACCAACCGAAGAAATGTTCGGGAACGACTGGGGCCGCAAGGCAGCCTTCCAGAAGGGCACAGCGATCGGCGAGACCCATCATCCCCGAGGCGTCGGTCCGGCAAAGAACCTGCTATTCAAGGGAACGAGCCTCAGGCTACATATGAGATCTCGGCTGCTGACTTCCAGCTGTTAAATCTCATCAAGAAGAATGCGGCCCTCGAACAAGAGAGAGACTCCTTGAAGAAAGCAGCTGAGAGGGCGGGGGTTGTGATCCTCAACTCTCCCGCTGCGACTGAAGGCCCACTGAAGACTCACCCAGCTGCGAGTCATCATCTTGAAGAACCATATGTGCCGCGGATCGAGAGGCGTCAGGTATCCACACAAGCACCAAGGCAAACGGTGTGGGATCGCCTCGATGTCGACGGTACACTAAGTTATCGCCGAGAAGGATTGCCTCAGTCAACAAGGTCCATTGGACGTTCTATCCCCCCACAATATGGGCCGGATGGGAGCATGGCCTTGGCTTTATCGCCTCTTTCTCTTCCTTCTGGGTACTCTAACAGTACGATGTCGGAACCATCGCCTAAGCGACGAGGCCGCCCTCCTGGATCGGGGAAGAAGCAGCAACTTGATGCCCTGGGCTCACCAGGGATTGCTTTTACTCCACAACTTATCACTGTTAAAGCCGAAGAGGAAAGAGAGAGAGAGAAAGGAAAGAGAGAGAGAGAGAGAAAGGAAAGAGAGACAGAGGGTCCAGGAGGACTTGTGTGGAAAAGGTTTCATCCGTTGGGTACCATGGGACGGCTGTGATGCAGCCGGACTCCCCTTCCGCAAAGAAAATAAGGAAAGAGAGAAGCAAAGAATGGAAAGAGAGAAAGAAAGAAAGGAAAAAGAGAAAAGCTATTCTCTCACGGGTCTCGGTACCCACTCGGTATGCTCTCGGTACCCACTCGGTATGCTCTCGGTACCCACTCGGTATGCACTCGGTACCCTCTCGGTATCCACTCGGTCGGAAAACGCACTGCCTTTTCGGAAACACCCCCTTGCAAAACCGAGACTTTTTGGCTTGCACCAAAAGGGTCTCGGTAACCACTCGGTATGCTCTCGGTACCCACTCGGTATGCACTCGGTACCCTCTCGGTATCCACTCGGTCGGAAAACGCACTGTTTTTTCGGAAACACCCCCTCGCAAAACCGAGACTTTTTGGCTCGCGCCAAAAAGGGTCTCGGCATCGGCGGAAGAAGGCCCTGCTAATATGAACCGCGGCACCGACAACCCTCGCCAACCGCGCCAGGATCCTAAAGCGTTTGCACCATGGAATCCCAGCCGACCCAGGGGGTCCTGACCCGACTGGGAGGGGGTAACTGTGGGTGCAAAAATTGTACCGGACCAGATCAGAGCAGCATAGGCCCGCGCAACGGCCCAAATGGGTAAGCCCGCCTGGGCTCACATGGGCCCACTCTACGAGGCTCGCAGATCAAGCCCTACCCCTTATTGGGCCCGAACAACGGCCCAATAAGGGCCCAACAAGGAAGCCCAGAACCAGTGCCACGTCATCAGCGCCACGTCATCACTGCCATATCGGGCACGTGCCTATGCTATAAACGGACCCCCAAGGCATCCAGGAAAGGGGTTGGTCATTCCATCAGAGGAGGAGGATTCCAGAGCAAGTGCTAGAGCTCCATTCTCCTCTTCTTGTTTCTCTTCTAATTGCTCCGTGCAAACACATTGTAAGAAGCTTCTCTCGGCCTGTCGAGAGAACGCTCAACCCTCCATACTCATATTGTAGTGAAGATCAGGTGGCACCTCTCGCCCGGAGACGTAGGTCGTAAGACCGAACTCCGTCACCAACCCTTGTGTCATCGCCCTTTACTCTCTCTATCTATTCTCACATCTCTCTAACTCTACAAACAATCCAATTCAATCAAGGCTGTGGGGGCGGGATTCTTGATCAAGGCGGCTCGGAAATTTCCCCCCACAATGTCAAAGACAAGGCATTAGAATCATCCAGAGGAAAGTAATATTCAACGGCATCAACCTCACCCGGAGACTCGATCAATGAGTCAAGGACTCAATTTTGGACTACCTCTTGTTCACCCAAAAATAGTTGCTCGCTCTGGAAATGGGAGATCGGTCGACCGATCGATCCCTCCGCCACTTCGATAGTCGGTTGGGCAAACCACTCCCACTCCAACGGAGGATCCTCCACCAACTTATCAAGTCTTGGCGCTCGATCTTCAACTGTTACAACTGGCAAAACAGAACGTCGATCTTAAGAAAGTAGCCTTCGATGCCGGAGTCGATCTTCCCATCCCTTCTATTAACAATGACAGAGCCGATCCACGGCAATAACCCATCCACTCCGAACAACGAAGGTCTTTCGGCCACGAAACCCAAGAGAAGAGTTACCGCAAACCAACTCCCTCAACAGGTCCTCGGAAGCAGAGAGTCTGGGATCGCATCGAGGACCAATCTTCACAATCGTCTTCAGGCCGCAACGGTGTTCGGCAGGCATAGGTAGAACCCAACCTATGAGTGAGGCATCGGATGAAAGAGTCGGTATTGAGATCCCTCCCTCTTCATCAAAACTCTCAAGTCAATCTTCACCACCAAAACTATCAGGCAACAATCCAAGGCGGAGACCAAGGCCCCTCGATCTTGCCCCTAGACCAATACAAAGGTCGGGGACTCAGTCATAGGGAATGATACTCTTCAGCTGGACCCCTCCATCGAAACCTACTTCAAGTGCCCCTCCTGAAGAACTAGAGAACTCCGACTCTACAGAAGTTCAATTACCTCAAGGGAGATCCAACTCTTCACATCCTAGCGTTCAAACAAGATTTGACACCACAGGAGGAAGAGAACAACATACTCTACTGCACCTTCGCTAGCAGCCTCGACGAGCCTTCTCTCGATTGGTATCACAACCTTCGTGCTGGATCGGTCACCCAGTTCGGAGCCTTGCGAACCACTTCGTACAGCATTATAAACATAATCTCAAACCAGAAAAGAAACTCGATTCGCTTTATCGATTTAGGATGGGAGTTGATGAGAGTCTTCGTAACTTTATGCGAAGATTCCGCATCGAGCATGCCGCTCTCTCTGGGCGACATCTTGATGACGAAGCTATCATGCTGGTCTTCCATAACACTCTCCGCTTCGATCTCCACATCTACATCGACTTCATTCGCAATCCTCCGCCTTCTCTTGGTGCGATGTTCGATCGTATCCAACAGGAGATAGAAGTCGAAGAAGACTAGATACCGAGGAAGGGACGCGAATCCAGGCGATAACCTGTCAAAAGAGAAGCGTCGAAGCAGATGGCCAAAGCTCACAATGTGGATATACCGGGGCCTCCACTAGTCAAGCGACCAAGAAAGGATGGTCATAGATCACCTCTGAGAAAAGTGACGTTCACCGATTGGACTATCCTGATCGAGCAAATTCTGGATCAAATCCAACACGAAGAATTCCTTCGGTGGCCGAACCCTCTGCAACTGGATACTAAGCTCACTACCAACAGATCTGTATACTACGACTTTCATCGCAGCCATGGTCATCCAATCACTCGATGCTTCCGACTAAAGTATCATTTGGAAGACCTATTACGTGAAGGCCATCTTCAAGAGTTCGTCAAGAAATGGCAGGATCAGCGTCAACCGTCTTCATCAAAAGGAAAAGAAGCATGTTGGGTCCACCATATCTCCGCTCGCTCATCTCCAATCATTATGCGAGGCAATATCTTCACCATCCATGGCGCATTGCACCATCAAATGTTAACCGGGAAGGAAGTCGATCGACAAATTCAACGCATCTTCAATATTCGCTCTACAGCGAACAAAGAAGACAGTTGGGTTCAGAATCCTATCAAGGGCTTAGCGTGGCCATCGATCGTCTTCAACGACTCGGACCTTCAAGGAATGCATACTCCACATCGGGATCCCCTAGTCTTGCGGCTCGTCATCGACGGGAGTACCGTTAATCGAATCCTCATTGACAGTGGAAGCCGAGCAAGGGTTTGGACCGAAGCTCTCGAGTGGCCGGGACAAGGTCGAAGATAAAAGCAGATTCTCCGTTATATCTCTCCCTCGCCCACCCGGAAATGACTTTTAAATTCTTATTAGACTGGCAACGGGTCTGGTTCGTGTCGGATTGACATTGCCCCTGCTCGTTTCAATTTCGATTCGGGTATGACATGGTCCATACCCGATCCATACCCATTCGGGTTCGGGAGTGCATGATGGCCACAGTCAGAGAACCGGACGTCTTTAGGACCCATTTGTGCTTGAATTTTGGGGGCTCGAGAGGGTCCACAGGCATCTCAACCATCCGAATAATCCTCTCCTTTGCCCCAGAGTTGAATGCCACCGACTACTGTGGGGGCTTGTACTTGATGAACTTTGAGTTCGACGACTGGGTGGGGACATTCATCGGTTGCGCAGCACACAATTTAACATTGACAATCTTCTCTAAGTCATCCTTTGTCCTTTGGGTTGTCTCCTCGATCTCCTTCTCCATCTCCTCCAACTGCTTCTCCTCTTCCAAGACCACCACTGTCATGCCCCAGAAATCTGAAGACCGATCCCTGGGGTGTGAGGTGGGAAAAGGAAGAGGGTTTTGGGACTGGTTACTTAACTATACCAATTTGGGTTCTCACAGGGCTTCTTCTACGCTCTCTAACATGAAAAACAAGAAAGAGGGAGAAAACCAAAGGGGAATCTTTTAAATTTGATTTTTCAAAAAAAAAACATTTTTTTTTTTAAAAAGCAAAGAAAGAGAAATGTCAATAGAGGGAAAACATTATCTAGTCCGGCTCGACCTTCAAAAGTCATATCCTCTCAGTATGCATGTTTGACCTGTCGGTGCCACTACATACTGACAGGAGTCTATCTGAGGGAGCACGAGGCTCAAGCCTCCTATGGCTAGCCAAGTGGTTTCATCCACGCCCTAACACTCAAGTACACCAGTCTAGAGTTCCTATCTACAGGGTTAATCAATTTAGTTATTTATATATACTTATATTTTCATCATGATCTAACCTAGGCTTGGGGCCTTGAGGAGAGGCCTATCCAAAAGAATTCAGCTGGAACCATTGCAACTACAACCATAGAATACTAACTAACTAATAAAACTCTTATTCCAATACAATTACTATGTCTGAAGAGAAAAGACTACAAGACGGACATACTAAACAGAAAGGTAAAGCTGCAACTCCAACTCCGCCTCTGGACTCCTACTGCTACTCCTGAGCCTCCGAACCTGCAACTGAGCCTACTCGTGGGAAAGAGTAGCCCCCAATAGAAAATTGGGAGATTAGCCAAATTAATGGCTAGTGACATCCTAATAGTCTTTAATAATATGAGACAACTAATCTTAATAAGATAAGATCTATCAATTCTAGTATGATCAAAGTTTGCAGAATGATACCTAAACCTATCAGTAGTCTATATTCACATGCAATTCCTACTGTCACTAAGTTATCTAACATGAAGTCCATTCCATGTTCTACAGCATTAAAGAACAAATTTATAAGAAGTTCAGATTAAGTCACGAAGTCATCATGTAAACAGTCACTAAATTCTAAATTCATATATAGATAAAACACACACTATCAAAATGTGAACCCCGGATATTTTGTTCATCCTGCCCCCGGTCGGGCATTACTATAGGGCCTTTTATTTCGATGTAGAGGGCCAACTCTCTCGCCGTGCATCCACCAACACCATGCACAAATCACCCAGATGATCATAAGGGGTTTCCCGTCTTTCACGGTGGAGCTCTACCGCCCAACTTGCTTTACTATGGAGACTTCAACTCCCCGGGACAGGGCTGCTAGGCCAATCCCTACTCGAGGGCACCTCCTATTGGCTTTACCACAACCCTTGCCCGTGACCCATAACCTACTTAACTTCGGCTGTACGCGCAGGGTGGTTCACGGCCCATACGCGTACGGGGTCCCTACCCTCTAACCAGGTAGATTTGCACATAACATCTTTCAACATATACAATGAAGCTATAAAAAAGTATATTTAATGCTTATCAATTTCCAACAATTTACCCCTGATCTCGTACTGCTCTCGCAACCAATGCAACATAATAAATCAATAAAGTAAAACACTCATCCCAGTGACCCGTGTGCGAGGGTTGCCATACTCCTCTCAGGAGGGTGGGTCCCGATAATTATTAGTTATTCAATTTATTGTTGAATTTAAGGGAATCCTAATTACGGTGTCCATACAATCAAAAGCAATCATTATTATTATTTTATTAATATTTTAAGCATGCGTCGCCGGACTCGCGACTCCGCATGCAAGGCGGGGTCCACTTGACCACATGCGACGATGCCCGGCGGGGCCCGCATGCAGTGTCATGGACACCTACCCTTAGTCATTCTCATTTCCCACTATTAAAGACCACGCAAGGGTAGTAGATGTCACCTGGTTGTCGATCGCACACGACTCCGGCTTGCTATTTGCTTCTGATCCGTCTCCGCTGGATCACCACGATCAAGGTCTGATAATAACCACAGCTCCGCATCACAACTCTATCGATTAAAACAGAAGAATCTACGACGAGGGTTCTATGCCAAGGATAGTCGGGCACCCTCAATAGGGGACCAACATTGAGTCGACAGCACGCAAATCCGTGCGACTGAAAAACTCGAACCTAAACAATACTAGGCCAAACAAGTAAACAGAAGCTAAACCTACTCACCGAATCGGGCTCGAAGAACCCTTTCCGATGGTTCCAGTTTCACTGGAATCTGACTTCGGTCGGATGGTTTCGGGTCAAACCACGTAGAACCGATAAAATCGATCGCATGGCTGGTTCACTAGGGTAGAAGGGGTTCTAGGGTTATATTCTGGGTTTAAAAGGTAGGGCTCAATGTTCTGAGCACAATGCCGCTAGTTTCGTCCGAATCCGAGTTCGGACGATGAAACGACGGTCAAACCACGGTACCGCAATAAGATTCAGTCTAAGGATAAAACAGGGTATTAAACAGTATAATTACTATTCTAGACTATGGCCAACAGGTAGTATTTTCCGAGCCGGTCGAAATGGCGCTGGTTTCGTCCAATTCCGAGTTCGGACGGAGAAATGGCAGTCGAACCAAAATCGACTGGTTCACGGGTCTGGTTCAAGTGAACCAGACCGGTTCACTGCATGGGTTGGGTCTGCTGGGTCGGGTCGGGTCTGCAGTGCCATGTTGGGTCGGGTCGGGTTCAGGGCTAAACGGGTCGGGTCTGGGGGTTAAATATAACATGGGAAATTACTAAACCACCCCCCCTCTCCTTCTTCTCCACGCGACCAGCCCGAAGGGCTGGTTCCTGTGCGCCGACGGCCGACGGGAGGAGGCGGCCCGGAGCGCCGGCGAGCGCTCGGCCGGCCTCTCCCGCACCACCCCCACGGAGGAGGCGCGGTGGGAGGCGGCCGGAGCGGCCGTCGGAGCCCGAGGGGTCGGCCGGAGAGGGGCTCGCGCGGGGCTTGGTCGGAGATCGGAGGTCGGAGGTCGCCGGGGAGGGGTTCGGTGCGGCGGCGGTGTCCGCCCGAGCGGGCCGCGGCAAGGGAGAAGGATGGGCCGAGGGTTGCGGGTTGGGTCGCGAAGGGGATGAGAGGAGGAAAGGGGGCTGACCTTGGATCTCGGCGTGCTCGCCGGGGCTCCAGCGAGGGGCGGGTCGGGGTGCTCCGGTCTTCTCCACGATCTCTTCTCCTTCCCTCTCTCTGACTCTCGCGTTCTCTCTCTACTTCTCCCGTTCTCTCTATCTTCCTCTCGTTCTCTCTCTCTATTTCTCCCGTTCTCTCTCTTCTACTCTCACGTTCTCTCACGTCCTCTCTCTCTCTCTCTATCTCTCTCTATCCCGTTCTCTCTCTATTTATAGAGGGGGGAGGCTGTTGTGGATATGGTGAGATGGGCTGGGCGGATAGGGTCGGTTAAGGGGAAGGGATAAGGACTAAAAGATATGGGTTTATCAACCCAAAATCTTACCCGATTATTCTCATCCGAATTTCGAATTTAAATAACTGGGGAGGGAGGTCAAGAGAGCTTAAAATTATGCTAGGAGACCGGGAGGTAGGCTCTAGGGCTAGTCGGGCTCGGTCCCGAGCCCTGAACCGGGCTTGGTTGGAATCCGGGTGCGATTCGTCCATCAACCGGGCTGAAAAGAATAATCACTTGTAACTATCAAACCGGAAGTCGGAATAGGGCCCGAGAGGATTCGTTGGAAAGGTCTCGTCAACGCGAACGCGTTAGCGCTTGGTACATAATTTTTTGACCTCTGGATCTCCCGAAAAGAAGAAAAGACTCCAAAACTCAAAATAGCAATAACTAATCACCCGGGTGTCGGATCGACCCAAACTTAGGCTCATTGGAAGGCTCTCTCAAAGCCCCATCTAACATATCTTGTTTCGTTACGATCCGATCACCCAATCTCTCGTGGAAAATAAAACAGCTACAACTATCGAGCAATTATCGCTTTTCTAGGGTTTACCAGCCGGGCTGCCGAAACTGGCTGCGCATACACATGATCGTTGCACGGAACGCACCATCGTGACATGCTCGAAGTTACGGAAAATGTGAACGTAAAACATCCCATAGGTTTACGTTCCATTTATTAGGAAAAAGCCCAAAGGAAAAGTCTGGCTGTAAAAAGACGAAACTAGCCATTGAGGATTTCTATTATTCTCAAATCTAACACCACAGGTGTTACAACCTACACACCTTAAAGAAATTTTCGTCCCAAAAATTCAATTACTAAAACTGACGATACAATCCTATCAACCTACCACTAAAGTAACGAATACGAATTCACAACTGGTACCATATCCTTTCTAATACAGTCCACGAGAAATTAAATCAATACGCCAATCATACTAAAAAGAGAAAGACTCCGCCACTAACGAGACTACTAACCGAACTTATACAATCGAGTTACATAATTATTAGGATAGGATTAGAACATTAGGTTCTCGTGGAGCTCACACAAGGCATAACGTTCAATCGTGGTCCTAACAATTATGGACTAATAAAAATTTCGTGACTTTGAATTATCTCCCTTCCCAGGATAAGTAGCGTCCCCCTTATTCAAAGTGAGGTAGCAATCCGATTTCACGAAACAAGATCACGAGACATTCTCAACTAACGATACTAACACGGATACGCAATTCCTACAAATAAACATATACCTATACACCTATAGAATTGAATTGAAAACAACTAGATAACTCGAACTAGTACGCCTAGACTTAAGTCCTATGAGACTTCTCTCCGGAGCAAATGCGTCTATTACCTACACAACCACTACTACCCTATTAACCTACAAGAAAAACCACTAAGATATGAATTGGATATCACAACATACACACTAACTAACCTAAAAAAAATGTTGAATTCCAGGTAACACACTAAACCACAAACGAGCGAGAATAAGAAGAGAACAATGAAAAAGCTGACGCTCAATGAAAGACCTAACACTAACAATTCCAATTATGTTATTATCGCAAGACTTAGAAACCTTCTAAAAGATACACTATGATGCACAATTCAGATATACGAGGAAACCTACTACTCACGTAGAAAATATTGAACTACGAGAACAACTAACCTACTGGCCAAATAGAGCCGAAAACTAGGATACCGACACGACTACACCTTATACTGACAGTATCTTTCTACAAGATTGATTGATCGGTTCTAAACCAAAACAATTAGAAACAAAGCTAAGTGAATCCCCTAAATAATGATTATTCTTAAGATTACAACTGATAATGCATTCTCAATACCCAAAACCGTGAGCAAGTTCCTTAGCAGGATCACTATCAACACTCTAGTACTCAATTATCTCAATTTCATCTCAACGTCACTGCCCTATGGCTAGTGCACTCTCTCCCGCGAGTCCAAACAAGAACTGTGTAACTAGTTGCCAAAGTTCCTTTTGAGAGCAGTGCAAGCTCTGCCAGGTGCCAAAGTTTCCGAAGAAACAGTGCACGCGCTGCCGCAAGTTCCAACAGGAACTGCGTAACCAGCTACCAAAGTTCCGATTGGGAACAGTGCAAGCTCTGCCAGCTGCCAAAGTTTCCGAAGAAACAGTGCACGCTCTGCCGCAAGTTCCAACAGGAACTGCGTAACCAGCTGCCAAAGTTCCGATTGGGAACAGTGCAAGCTCTGCCAGCTGCTAAAGTTTCCGAAGAAACAGTGCACGCTCTGCCGCAAGTTCCAACAGGAACTGCGTAACTAGCTGCCAAAGTTCCGATTGGGAACAGTGCAAGCTCTGCCAGCTGCCAAAGTTTCCGAAGAAACAGTGCACGCTCTGCCGCAAGTTCCAACAAGAACTGCGTAACCAGCTGCCAAAGTTCCGATTGGGAACAGTGCAAGCTCTGCCAGCTGCCAAAGTTTCCGAAGAAACAGTGCACGCTCTGTCGCAAGTTCCAACAGGAACTGCGTAACCAGCTGCCAAAGTTCCGATTGGGAACAGTGCAAGCTCTGCTAGCTGCCAAAGTTTCCGAAGAAACAGTGCACGCTCTGCCGCAAGTTCCAACAGGAACTGCGTAACCAGCTGCCAAAGTTCCGATTGGGAACAGTGCAAGCTCTGCCAGCTGCCAAAGTTTCCGAAGAAACAGTGCACGCTCTGCCGCAAGTTCCAATAGGAACTGCGTAACCAGCTGCCAAAGTTCCGATTGGGAACAGTGCAAGCTCTGCCAGCTGCCAAAGTTTCCGAAGAAACAGTGCACGCTCTGCCGCAAGTTCCAACAGGAACTGCGTAACCAGCTGCCAAAGTTCCGATTGGGAACAGTGCAAGTTCTGCCAGCTGCCAAAGTTTCCGAAGAAACAGTGCACGCTCTGCCGCAAGTTCCAACAGGAACTGCGTAACCAGCTGCCAAAGTTCCGATTGGGAACAGTGCAAGCTCTGCCAGCTGCCAAAGTTTCCGAAGAAACAGTGCACGCTCTGCCGCAAGTTCCAACAGGAACTGCGTAACCAACCGCCAAAGCCTCCGAAGAGTCAGTGTGTAGCCTCACAATGTCCTCTACCGGACAGTCATAATCCACCGCCAAAGTTCTCGAGGAACAGTGCGTATCTTGTCGCGAGGGTCTTCATCGAGACATTCCAAAATTTTGGAACCATGTGAACTCAACTACTACCTGAGATTTCCATCTCCTGGTATACTCTTTGAAACCACTACCCCCATGGGTCATCATCACTACTCATAGGATTTATTTTAAAATAACATATAAGCTTTATACCAGCCCATGACATACCAGAGAAAATTATCAAGAAAATTATACCTAGAACTAAATAACGGACGATCCTAAAAATACCGACTAGGCCTCTAATACTAATGGTCGATGTAGAATCAAGGAATCCTAAGATACCGGCTAGGTCTCTAGTACTAAAGTTTAGCTGAAAATAATAACTAACAAAAAGAGGACCTCACAACCATGCCGATATACATCCTCCCAAACATATTCGATCATACATTCATCTTCCAAAATCAAATAACCATATTACTAACTAAAATTCGATATCCAGTGCTTAGTCAACTCGCCACCAGGCCCACATCTAGCAAATCCAAATAAACATTAGACTCGAAATAAAAACTCCGTGATTGACTCAAATACTATCCTTGGTTAAGATGTTCTAGGTGATTCCTACCTGAGTCATCACGACTAGCCCTGTACATAAACACTAAGGTCCGGAGGTAAACATATCCCTATCAATCCCTATCAGGTGTTGATCAATCAAATACTCAAGTATGGACAATTTCTTAATCACAAATCAATTTCTCCAACCTATCAAATTCTACAATAAACCATATATTTTCATCCTTAGATACACACACTAAGCTATCACTAACTATTCTAAGAGATACTAATAAATCAATCTCCCGACTATCTTTAGAATCACCCTAGCACTATTATAGCCTAGACCTCCCATTAATATAATCATAAGATAACATCCTAACGAAACTCCTAGGAACATATCCCTAAGCTCTGATACCAGCTGTCATGCCCCAGAAATCTGAAGACCGATCCCTGGGGTGTGAGGTGGGAAAAGGAAGAGGGTTTTGGGACTGGTTACTTAACTATACCAATTTGGGTTCTCACAGGGCTTCTTCTACGCTCTCTAACATGAAAAACAAGAAAGAGGGAGAAAACCAAAGGGGAATCTTTTAAATTTGATTTTTCAAAAAAAAAACATTTTTTTTTAAAAAAGCAAAGAAAGAGAAATGTCAATAGAGGGAAAACATTATCTAGTCCGGCTCGACCTTCAAAAGTCATATCCTCTCAGTATGCATGTTTGACCTGTCGGTGCCACTACATACTGACAGGAGTCTATCTGAGGGAGCACGAGGCTCAAGCCTCCTATGGCTAGCCAAGTGGTTTCATCCACGCCCTAACACTCAAGTACACCAGTCTAGAGTTCCTATCTACAGGGTTAATCAATTTAGTTATTTATATATACTTATATTTTCATCATGATCTAACCTAGGCTTGGGGCCTTGAGGAGAGGCCTACCCAAAAGAATTCAGCTGGAACCATTGCAACTACAACCATAGAATACTAACTAACTAATAAAACTCTTATTCCAATACAATTACTATGTCTGAAGAGAAAAGACTACAAGACGGACATACTAAACAGAAAGGTAAAGCTGCAACTCCAACTCCGCCTCTGGACTCCTACTGCTACTCCTGAGCCTCCGAACCTGCAACTGAGCCTACTCGTGGGAAAGAGTAGCCCCCAATAGGAAATTGGGAGATTAGCCAAATTAATGGCTAGTGACATCCTAATAGTCTTTAATAATATGAGACAACTAATCTTAATAAGATAAGATCTATCAATTCTAGTATGATCAAAGTTTGCAGAATGATACCTAAACCTATCAGTAGTCTATATTCACATGCAATTCCTACTGTCACTAAGTTATCTAACATGAAGTCCATTCCATGTTCTACAGCATTAAAGAACAAATTTATAAGACGTTCAGATTAAGTCACGAAGTCATCATGTAAACAGTCACTAAATTCTAAATTCATATATAGATAAAACACACACTATCAAAATGTGAACCCCGGATATTTTGTTCATCCTGCCCCCGGTCGGGCATTACTATAGGGCCTTTTATTTCGATGTAGAGGGCCAACTCTCTCGCCGTGCATCCACCAACACCATGCACAAATCACCCAGATGATCATAAGGGGTTTCCCGTCTTTCACGGTGGAGCTCTACCGCCCAACTTGCTTTACTATGGAGACTTCAACTCCCCGGGACAGGGCTGCTAGGCCAATCCCTACTCGAGGGCACCTCCTATTGGCTTTACCACAACCCTTGCCCGTGACCCATAACCTACTTAACTTCGGCTGTACGCGCAGGGTGGTTCACGGCCCATACGCGTACGGGGTCCCTACCCTCTAACCAGGTAGATTTGCACATAACATCTTTCAACATATACAATGAAGCTATAAAAAAGTATATTTAATGCTTATCAATTTCCAACAATTTACCCCTGATCTCGTACTGCTCTCGCAACCAATGCAACATAATAAATCAATAAAGTAAAACACTCATCCCAGTGACCCGTGTGCGAGGGTTGCCATACTCCTCTCAGGAGGGTGGGTCCCGATAATTATTAGTTATTCAATTTATTGTTGAATTTAAGGGAATCCTAATTACGGTGTCCATACAATCAAAAGCAATCATTATTATTATTTTATTAATATTTTAAGCATGCGTCGCCGGACTCGCGACTCCGCATGCAAGGCGGGGTCCACTTGACCACATGCGACGATGCCCGGCGGGGCCCGCATGCAGTGTCATGGACACCTACCCTTAGTCATTCTCATTTCCCACTATTAAAGACCACGCAAGGGTAGTAGATGTCACCTGGTTGTCGATCGCACACGACTCCGGCTTGCTATTTGCTTCTGATCCGTCTCCGCTGGATCACCACGATCAAGGTCTGATAATAACCACAGCTCCGCATCACAACTCTATCGATTAAAACAGAAGAATCTACGACGAGGGTTCTATGCCAAGGATAGTCGGGCACCCTCAATAGGGGACCAACATTGAGTCGACAGCACGCAAATCCGTGCGACTGAAAAACTCGAACCTAAACAATACTAGGCCAAACAAGTAAACAGAAGCTAAACCTACTCACCGAATCGGGCTCGAAGAACCCTTTCCGATGGTTCCAGTTTCGCTGGAATCTGACTTCGGTCGGATGGTTTCGGGTCAAACCACGTAGAACCGATAAAATCGATCGCATGGCTGGTTCACTAGGGTAGAAGGGGTTCTAGGGTTATATTCTGGGTTTAAAAGGTAGGGCTCAATGTTCTGAGCACAATGCCGCTAGTTTCGTCCAAATCCGAGTTCGGACGATGAAACGACGGTCAAACCACGGTACCGCAATAAGATTTGGTCCAAGGATAAAACAGGGTATTAAACAGTATAATTACTATTCTAGACTATGGCCAACAGGTAGTATTTTCCGAGCCGGTCGAAATGGCGCTGGTTTCGTCCAATTCTGAGTTCGGACGGAGAAATGGCAGTCGAACCAAAATCGACTGGTTCACGGGTCTGGTTCAAGTGAACCAGACCGGTTCACTGCATGGGTTGGGTCTGCTGGGTCGGGTCGGGTCTGCAGTGCCATGTTGGGTCGGGTCGGGTTCAGGGCTAAACGGGTCGGGTCTGGGGGTTAAATATAACATGGGAAATTACTAAACCACCCCCCCTCTCCTTCTTCTCCACGCGACCAGCCCGAAGGGCTGGTTCCTGTGCGCCGACGGCCGACGGGAGGAGGCGGCCCGGAGCGCCGGCGAGCGCTCGGCCGGCCTCTCCCGCACCACCCCCACGGAGGAGGCGCGGTGGGAGGCGGCCGGAGCGGCCGTCGGAGCCCGAGGGGTCGGCCGGAGAGGGGCTCGTGCGGGGCTTGGTCGGAGGTCGGAGGTCGCCGGGGAGGGGTTCGGTGCGGCGGCGGTGTCCGCCCGAGCGGGCCGCGGCAAGGGAGAAGGATGGGTCGGGGGTTGCGGGTTGGGTCGCGAAGGGGATGAGAGGAGGAAAGGGGGCTGACCTTGGATCTCGGCGTGCTCGCCGGGGCTCCGGCGAGGGGCGGGTCGGGGTGCTCCGGTCTTCTCCACGATCTCTTCTCCTTCCCTCTCTCTGACTCTCGCGTTCTCTCTCTACTTCTCCCGTTCTCTCTATCTTCCTCTCGTTCTCTCTCTCTATTTCTCCGTTCTCTCTCTTCTACTCTCACGTTCTCTCACGTCCTCTCTCTCTCTCTCTATCCCGTTCTCTCTCTATTTATAGAGGGGGGAGGCTGTTGTGGATATGGTGAGATGGGCTGGGCGGATAGGGTCGGTTAAGGGGAAGGGATTAGGACTAAAAGATATGGGTTTATCAACCCAAAATCTTACCCGATTATTCTCATCCGAATTTCGAATTTAAATAACTGGGGAGGGAGGTCAAGAGAGCTTAAAATTATGCTAGGAGACCGGGAGGTAGGCTCTAGGGCTAGTCGGGCTCGGTCCCGAGCCCTGAACCGGGCTTGGTTGGAATCCGGGTGCGATTCGTCCATCAACCGGGCTGAAAAGAATAATCACTTGTAACTATCAAACCGGAAGTCGGAATAGGGCCCGAGAGGATTTGTTGGAAAGGTCTCGTCAACGCGAACGCGTTAGCGCTTGGTACATAATTTTTTGACCTCTAGATCTCCCGAAAAGAAGAAAAGACTCCAAAACTCAAAATAGCAATAACTAATCACCCGGGTGTCGGATCGACCCAAACTTAGGCTCATTGGAAGGCTCTCTCAAAGCCCCATCTAACATATCTTGTTTCGTTACGATCCGATCACCCAATCTCTCGTGGAAAATAAAACAGCTACAACTATCGAGCAATTATCGCTTTTCTAGGGTTTACCTGCCGGGCTGCCGAAACTGGCTGCGCATACACATGATCGTTGCACGGAACGCACCATCGTGACATGCTCGAAGTTACGGAGAATGTGAACGTAAAACATCCCATAGGTTTACGTTCCATTTATTAGGAAAAAGCCCAAAGGAAAAGTCTGGCTGTAAAAAGACGAAACTAGCCATTGAGGATTTCTATTATTCTCAAATCTAACACCACAGGTGTTACAACCACCTTCAGGACGAGGTCATTGTGCTGGGAGTAGACGATCTTGGATGCATTCTCGCTGCTTCACGATCGCATTGAAAAGAAACCTTGCCCTAGGAGTCGACGGTGAGGGGAAGGATCTTGGACCCAGACTTCTCATCCTTGCGCCCCATGCTAAGCGGGTACTGACCCACATAGATATATGGGAAGCCGCCCCCATCGCCGAAGTCCTCAGGATTTCGAGGTATGAATACCGAGCGTTTCCCATACGGTGGGACCGGGTTTGGCTCGGCCGCCGCCGCTAGGCGGCTGAGGTCTGTGCAGGAGCTGAACCTCTCCTTAAACCATGGATCATTAGAGAGGTCGTAGAAGCTGGCGCCTGTCGATTTAAGCGGAGGGATGAACTCCTTGAGGGCCGTCATAAGAACCGATCGTGCTTCCTTATCTACTCTTCACTATAAATCTTCAACTAAGATAAATAAAAGAAGAAAATTACATGGCATCAGAAACCCTAACAAAATTGTATTTTTTTTTTTCACAAATATGATGAACCATAAAAAATTCACTGAATTACCCAATTTTAAGCCTAGATCTGAACATGGGTATGAAAATAAACTCCAATCATGAGACCCTAAACGAGAAAGATTCAATTTTCTTTTATCTAAAACATAGTTCCGAAAATATCTAAAGATCAAAACATCGGGGATCGACTGAAATCAGGGGCGAAAATATGAAAAGAAATCAGAGAAAAAAAAACAACAAACCTGATGACAAAGGAAGGATTTTGAAATCTTTTCTCTGAACTGGGACCCGCGACTCAAGAGGAGGAGGTAAGCAGAAGCCAAGCTAGGGTTTGAACCAGTGCTCTCTGAATGGCCTAGACGAGGTCGAAGATGAAAAAAGAGTCTCCGTTATATCTCTCCCTCCCCCACCCAGAATCAATTCTTATTAGGGTGGCATTGGGTCGAGTTTGGGTCAGACATTGCCCATGCCCATTCCCATATCGATTTGGGTACGACATGGTCCACTTTTTGTGTTCAGAAACAAATTCTCTGAGTGTAAATCCTAGTCTGCATCATTCACCTAAGACGGACTCCATTCCCTTTTCCTAATTGAACTGCCTCCAATCATACATAACTTCTCTGCCGCATCCTGCTCCAATGGTAGCCATACCGAGAGCAACCTTTTCACAAATATCACAGTCTCTGTCTCTCGTGATCTTACTCTTCTTTCCCATTGCTACATCCTTGGCTTCTAACTTCCTTTCCCTACCCCTCTCATGTATCTGCTCCTCACGGATCTTATCGCGTTGCAACCGCTCGTCCTTCTCCTATCTTGTCTCCTTACGGTTCTCATGGTGTTCCACTCCCATATCAACATCGTCGTTCATACCCTTACCGAAGGAACGGAGACAGTAGGAGCTGGTGCGATTCCAGTCCTCTCCGACCGTTCCTTCTGTGCCAGTGCATATAGCTCCTGCTCCTTTCGATCTTTCTCCTTCAGTAGCAACTCCTTCTGCACCTTGTGGGGGATGATCTCCGTGCCGACCCGAAGACTCCGCTCGACTAGCCAATCGAGTCGTATCGAAAGTCTGATCGAACGCTTGTCTAGTTCGTCAGTTGCTGGATACTAGTGTCTTTGAGTTAAACTTCGGAGTAGTCGAAAGGTTATGGACTTAGATGTAGAAGAGATAGAGAAATATTAACTGAGAGTCGACACAAGATGTGATCTCGAAGTTCAGCCGAAGCCTACTTCTTCGTGCTATGAGGTGCAACCTGAATTCACTAACACTTGAGCTGAAATAACCTCGACATGCTGAGTGTCACTTATCTCTCTTTGAAAAGAGATCGGACGATCGAGATGTAAGAACTATGGATTTTCGAAAGTCCGATTTAGAAATCAGATCATCCTCTCTTTACACTTGTCGGGACTGCTATTTATAGAGATATTTGGAAAGAAACCGGGGTAAGGGGCGATTTCCACAGCTATCGTTCGGATCCAGACGGGGCTGGTGGGTCCAGTCGTCGTCTCTGTGGACCCCCAGGCAGGGCTAGTGGGTTCCGTTGTCGTCTTTGTGAATCCCCAAGCGGGGCTAGTGGGTCCCGTTTGTTGGGCGTTGGGCAAATTTTGCACCCACAGTTACCCCCTCCAAGTTAGCTGGTGACTAATCTGGCTGACTTGGAATCCAGGTGCAAAATCCAAACCCCCTGCCTAGGGTTGGTGTCATCGAGTTCTCATCAAGTGTTGCTGGCTGATAGGATATTAGCATTCGTCTGGTACAATTCGGCTGATCGGGTGTTGATCGATTGATCAAAATTGACGGATTGGGTGAATGTTACCGATCGGTCAAATTGACCGATCGGGTGATTTCAACCGGTGGGATTTTGGGCGATCGGGCAAAAAATAACGTTTTTTGCCTGATCCTTTGGAATTTCACCCAATCGTCTGCCTGTCGATCGGGTGAAGTATTCGACCGATCGGTCAAAGTTGACCCATAGGGCATTTTCCGTCGATCGGTCAAGGTTGACCGATCGGGTGCTTTCAACCGGTTGGACTTTGGGCGATTGGGCAAAAACACATGTATTTTGCCTGATCCTTTGGAATTTCACCCGATCGTCTGTCTGTAGATCGGGTGAAGTCTTCGATCGATTAATCAAAATTGTCCGATTGGGTGTATTCTTCCGATTTGGTGTTTTCAACCGATGGGACTTAGGGTGATCTGGCAAAACACATATATTTTGCCCGATAATTTGGAATTTCACTTGGTCGTCTGCCTGTCGATCGGGTAAAATCTTCGACCGATCGGTCAAAATTGATCGATCGGGTATTTTCAACCGGTGGAACTTGGAGCGATCGGGTAAAAACACATGTATTTTGCCCAATCCTTTGGAATTTTATCCGATCGTCTGCTTGTCGATTGGGTGAAGTCTTCGACCGATCGGTCAAAATAGATCGATCGGGTGTTTTCAACCGGTGGAACTTGGGGCGATCGGGCAAAAACACATGTAGTTTGGTCCGATCCTTTGGAATTTCACCCGATTGTCTACCTGTCGATCGGGTGAAGTCTTCGACCGATCGGTCAAAATTTACCGATTGGGTGTTTTCAACCGGTGGAACTTGGGGCGATCGGGCAAAAACACATGTATTTTGCCCAATCCTTTCGAATTTCACCCGATCGTCTGCCTGTCGATTGGGTGATGTCTTCGATCGATCGGTCAAAATTGATCGATCGGGTGTTTTCAACCGATGGAACTTGGGGAGATCGGGCAAAAACACATGTATTTGCCTGATCCTTTGGATTTTCACTCGATCGTCTGCATGTCGATCGGGTGAAGTCTTCGATCGATCGGTCAAAATGAACACAGTGGCCTTGGACACCTTACCTCACCTCATCCATCTTGGCATCACAGGCTCAGGAGTCTTGGCTCTTGGCCTATTGGATCTTGGTCGTCACACTACCGAAGTTCAATTACCTCAAGGGAGATCCAACTTTTCACATCCTAGCATTCAAACAAGATTTGACGCCACATGAGCAAGAGAACAATATACTTTGCTGCACCTTCACCAGCAGCCTCGACGAGATTTTACCAACCTCAATAAGATATTAGACTCTGATCTTCCCGTTCTTCTTGGGGACCGCAATAATATTTTAGATCCAAGTTGGGTACTCTACTTCACGAATGAAGCCTGCTGCGAGTAACTTGTTGATCTCTTCTTGAACTACAATCAAACGCTCTGCTCGGATTGTCCGAAGTTTTTGCTTGATAGGATTTACCCCTTTTTTGATGGCGAGTCGATGGCATGCATCATCCGGATTGATCCCGGGCATATTTTCGAAACCCCATGCGAAAATGTCGGTATTGGACTGGAGGAAGGATACCATATCTCGCGCTTCTGCGTCGCTAAGAGTGGTACCGATGAATGTCTCTCGAAGAGGATTACCGCCGCTAATGTTTACTTGGATAATCTCTTCAATTGAAGGTGGAGCCTCCCATTCGACAGGCGGAGTTCTGACAGTAGGGGCTCCTTTGGTTGCTAGCTCGTAGGAAAGCCAGCTTCATCTCTCTGATGTTTCGGTGGTGCAAGATTCTCTCTGCGGTCCGTCTTTGCTTGTAATGATCGGCATACCAGAGTGATTTCGCCAGAGCAACTCAGTTTTTATAATATTATTTTAATATACTTAGCGTGATGCGATTGGTTGTGCTTAGTCGGGGCCCGGCAGTGGGTCTCGGGTACGAGTCGCAGGGCTGCAACCGAGGTATAGTCACACAAGCTGTTAAGCACGTGTATCGAGGCTTGGCTCAACTGTTATTATTATTATTATTATTTTGTTTTTAGTAAAATAATTTTTATAAATAAATAGGTATTGTGGCTAGTCTGTTGGAACCGTCGAGGTTCGCACACCGGCACATCTCGGCACGACCCGAGTCGAGGGCGAGTCAGGCTCGGCGTGAGTCGGGCACGACCAGCTTTAGGAAAAAAAGAAAAAAAAAAAAGAAAACAAAGCAAAAAATTAAAAATTAAAATTAAAACCCAAACCCGAACCCAGCTACCCCCCTCTCTACCTCTTTCTCTCTCAAACCCATCCCCTAACCCCAACCCCAACCCCACCCCGACCAACAACCAACTCTCTCTCTCTCTCTCTCTCTCTCTCTCTCTCTCTCTCTCTCTCTCTCTCTCTCTCTCTCTCCTCTCTGAAACCCAAAAAACCAAAACCCGACCCAGATGTTTAAAACAATCTGAGAACATAATGTCAATTGAACCTCCAGTGTCGATGAGGATTCGGTTAATGGTACTCCTATCGATGACGAGCCGCAAGACCAGGGCTCCCGATGTGGGAGAGATCCTCTATAGTGTCCCTTTGATCCGCGTCTCCACGTGGTATTCGTGCGAGAGCTCTGAAGGGGTTTCCCAGGACAGAGGTCTTTACAGGGTAAGGGTTTTTGAGAGGCTAAGGAATATCCGCCGTTGCTTTTGTCCCTTCTGTGCTTCGTGCTTTCTTGGCTAGGGGGTTTTCAGCTTCGTTCCTCGGCCTTCGTGTCTTTCTCGATCCTTGCTTAACCTCGGCGTCCTTGATCGTCGGTTCGCGGCGTCGATCGTGCTTTTGGCGTCGGCTTTGGCTTTCGGCTTTGACTTGGCTTTGGCGTGGCTCTTACTTTGCTTTGGCGCTTGCACTTGAACGTAGACGGGGGAGACTTGCGATGCTTTCGCTCTTCCGGACTTTGCGTCGTATCGGCTAGAGTGTGCGGTGCTTTTGCTCGCGACCAGCATAGTTGCTTGGCTTTGGCACTTGCGTTGCTTTGGCGCGGCCTTTACCAGGGCTTTTGCTTTGGCTTCTCGTGTTGCTTTTGCTTCAGCGTCGACTTGATCTTCTTCTCGAACGGCGGTGGCTACTTTTTCAAGGCTTCTGGCTTCCTCGACGCTTATGGCGTCGGCTTGACTTTTCTTCTTCTCCGGACTCCCTTGGCTTGATCGGAGTTGAAGGCTTTACTTTGAAGATGACGGGTGTAGTGCCGGTTTTGCTTCTCTTCTTCTCCGGGCTTCTTTGGCGTGATCGGAGTCGAAGGGTTCCTTTGAAAACGATGGGGGTAGCACCGATCTTCGTGCGACGGTTGTAGAGTCGGCTTCGCTTTGAAGACGACGGGTGTAGTGACGCTTCGGGTATTCCTTTCCAAACTTTCTTCTTCGTGGATGGAGCGGGCGTTTGTCGAAGGCGGCAGGGTGATGCCGCTTCGGTCTTCTTCTCCGGGCTTTTGGGCTTGATCGGAGTCGAAGGCCTGTTGGAGACGAAGGGGTGGTGCCGCTCCGATCTTCTTCTCCGGCCTTTGCTTCTAGCGTCTTCGAAGTCGAAGGGTTCTACTCTGAGCTTTCTTCTTCGTGCACGGAGTCGAAGACTTGATCTTCTTGTGCAATGGTTTTCACGTTGATGAGGGCTTTCAATGGACTAAGCCGGTCCCGAAGGGATAGGCTTGCCCGTGCCTCGTGAAGCCTTGGGTCGATGACGAGCGCGCCTCCTCTTCTGCAGAGCTTCCTCGCTTCGTCTTCAGCTTCCGACCTGGCGACAGTTATGGCGTCGGCTTTTTCTCCGGGCTTTTGGGCTTGATCGGAGTCGACGGCTTGTTGGAGACGACGGGGTAGTGCCGCTCCAATCTTCTTCTCCTGCCTTTGCTTCTGGCTTCTTCGGAGTCGAAGGGTTGTTGGAGACGACGGGGTGATGCCGCTCCGATCTTCTTCTACGGCCTTTGCTTCTGGTCTTCAAAGTCGAAGGGTTATTCTTCTTCGAGCTTTCTTCTTCGTGCACGGAGTCGAAGGCTTGATTTTCTTGTGCAAGCGTCCAGTTCTCCAATTGTGGCCATCATGCACTCCCAAACCCGAATGGGTATGGGTCGGGTATGGACTATGTCATACCCGAACCGAAATTGAAACGAGCAGGGGCAATGTCAATCCGACCCGAACCCGACCCGTTGCCAGTCTAATAAGAATTTAAAAGTTGTTTCCGGGTGGTCGAGGGATAGATATAACGGAGAGTCTATTTTTATCTTCGACCTTGTCTCGGCCACTCCGAGATCTCCGGTCCAAACCCTAGCTCGACTTCCAGTGTCGATGAGGATTCGGTTAACGGTACTCCTGTCGATGACGAGCCACAAGACCAGGGGATCCCGATGTGGAGTATGCACTCCTTGAAGGTCCAAGTCGTTGAAGATGATCGATGGCCACGCTAAGCCCTTGATAGGTTTCTAAACCCAACTGTCCTTTTTGTTCGCTGTCGAGTGAACATTGAAGATGCGTCGAATTTGTCGATCGACTTCCTTCTCGGTTAACATTTGATGGTGCAATGCGCCATGGATGCTGAAGACATTGCCTCGCACAATGATTGGAGATGAGCGAGCGCAGATATGGGGGACCCAACATGTTTCTTTTCCTTTTGATGAAGAAGGTTGACGCTGATCCTGCCATTTCTTGGCGAACTCTTGAAGATTACCTTCACGTAATAGGTCTTCCAAATGATACTTTAGTTGGAAGCATCGAGTGGTTGGATGACTGTGGCTACGATGAAAGTCGTAGTATACAGATCTGTTGGTAGTGAGCTTAGTATCAAGCTGCAGAGGGTTCGGCCGCTGAAGGAATTCTTCGTGTTGGATTTGATTCAGAATTTGCTCGATCAAGAGAGTCCAATCGGTGAATGTCACTTTTCTCGGAGGTGATCTACGGCCATCCTCTCTTGGTCGCTTGACTAGTGGAGGCCCCGGTATATCCGCATTGTGAGCTTTGGCCATATGCTTCGACGCTTCTCTTTCGACAGGTCCCTTCCGCGGTATAGAGTCTTCTTCGACTTCTATCTCCCATTGGATACGATCGAACATCGCACCAAGAGAAGGCAGAGGATTGCGAATGAAGTTGTTGTAGATGTGGAGATCGAAGCGCAGAGCATTTTGGAAGACTAGCATGATAGCTTCGTCATCAAGATGTCGCCCAGAGAGAGCGGCATGCTCGTTGTGGAATCTTCGCGTGAAGTTACAAAGACTCTCATTAACTCCCATCCTGAATCGATAAAGCGAATCGAGTTTCTTTTCCGGTTTGAGATTAAGTTGATAATGCTGGATGAAGTGGTTCGCAAGGACTCCGAACTAGGTGACTGTTCCAGCACGAAGGTTGTGATACCAATCAAGAGATGGCTCGTTGAGGCTACTAGCGAAGGTGCGGCAGAGTATGTTGTTCTCTTCCTCATGTGGTGTCAAATCTTGTTTGGATGCTAGGATGTGAAGAGTTGGATCTCCATTGAGGTAATTGAACTTTGGTAGAGTCGGAGTTCTTTAGTTCTTCGGGAGGGGCACTTGAAGTAGGTTTTAATGGAGGGGTCCGGCTGAAGAGTATCATTCCCTATGACTGAGTCCCTGACCTTTGTGTTGGTCTAGGGGCAAGATCGAGGGGCCTTGGTCTCTGCCTTGGATTGCTGCCTGATAGCTTTGGTGGTGAAGATTGACTTGAGAGTTTTGATGAAGAGGGAGGGATCTCAATACCGACTCTTTCATCCGATGCCTCACTCATAGGTTGGGTTCTGCCTGTGCCTGCCGAACACCGTTGCGGCCTGAAGACGATTGTGAAGATTGGTCCTCAATGCGATTCCAGACGCTCTTCTTCCGAGGACCTGCTGAGGGAGTTGATTTGAGGTGACTCTTCTCTTGGGTTTAGTGACCGAAAGACCTTCGTTGTTCAGAGTGGATGGGTTATTGTCGTGGATCGGCTCTGTCATTGTTAATAGAAGGGATGGGAAGATCAACTCCGGCATCGAAGGCTACTTTCTTAAGAGCGGCGTTCTGTTTTGCCAGTTGTAACAGTTGAAGGTCGAGCGCCAAGGCTTGATAAGTTGGTGGAGGATCCTCCGTTGGAGTGGGAGTGGTTTGCCCAACCGATTGTCGAAGTGGCTGAGGGATCGGTCGGTCGACCGATCTCCCATTTCCAGAGTGAGCAGCTATTTCTGGGTGAACAAGAGGTAGTCCAAAATTGAGTCGTTGACTCATTGATCGAGTCTCCGGGCGAGGTTGATGCCGTTGAATATTACTTTCCTCTGGATGATCCTGATGCCTTGTCTTTGTCATTTTAGGGTAAAAGTGGAGGAAGCAACCAGATCGCTCGTGTCCGATCGGTTGTCTGCTCAACCGAGGGAGTTGAGAAGTATGACTATCAAGATCGGTTATCTGCTCAACCGATCCGATGTTGTCGTCGAGCGGGCTAAGCTTTTCGAACGGATCCCACAGACGACGTCAAACTGTGGGGTATGATCTCCGCGCCGACCCGAAGAATCCGCCAAACCAGTCAATCGAATCGTGTCGAAAGTCTGATCGAACGTTTGTCTAGTTCGTCGGTTGTTGGATACTAGTGTCTTTGAGTTAAACTTCAGAGTAGTCAAAAGGTTGTGGACTTAGATTTAGAAGAGATAGAGAAATCTAGACTGAGAGTCAACACAGGATGTAATCTCAGACTTCAGCCGAAGCCTACGTCTCCGTGCTATGAGGAGGAACCTGAATTCACTAACACTTGAGCTGAAATGACCTCGATAGGCCGAGTGTCACTTGTTTCTCTTCGAAAAGAGATCGGAGGATCGAGATGTCAGAGCTTTGGATTTTCGAAAGTCCGATTCAGAAATCAAATCATCCTCTCTTTACATTTCTCGGGTCTGCTATTTATAGAGATTTTTGGAAAGAAACCGGGGTAATGGGCAGTTTCCGCAGCTGTCGTCCGGATCTAGGCAGGGCTGGTGGGACCAGTCGTCGTCTCTGTGGATCCCCAAGCAGGACTAGTGGGTCCCGTTGTTGTCTCCGTGGACCCCCAGACAGGCTAGTGGGTCCCGTTTGCTGGGCGTCGGCCAAATTTTGCACTCACACACCTTACTTCACATCGCAACAACTTCCCTCGTTCGCCACATATAGAGAACCCGAACCCGAACCCGAACCCGAACCCGAACCCGTTGCCAGCATAATAAGCCTTTAAGAATCGTTTCCGGGTCGGTGAGGGAGAGAGAGAACGGAGAGTCTGTTTTCGTCTTCGACCTCGTCTCGGCCTCTCCGAGAGCTCCGGTCCAAACCCTAGCACGGCTTCTGCTTCCACCTCCTCCTGAGCCGCGGATCCCAGTTCAGAGAAAAGAAAGCACGATCGGTTCTTATGGCGGCCCTCAAGGAGCTCCTCCCTCCGGCCAAATCGACAGGCGCCACCTTCTACGACCACGCCAATGATCCATGGTTCAAGGAGAGGTTCAGCCCCTCCACAGACCCCAGCCGCCCGGCGGCGGCGGCCAAGCCAAACCCGGTCCCACCGTACGGGAAACGCTCGGGATTCATTCCTCGGAAGCCTGAGGACTTTGGCGATGGAGGCGCCTTCCCAGAGATCCATGTGGGTCAGTACCCCCTTGGCATGGGGCGCAAGGATGAGAAGCCTGGGTCCAAAATCCTTCCCCTCACCGTCGACTCCCAGGGCAAGGTTGCTTTCGATGCGATCGTGAAGCAGAGCGAGAACGCCTCCAAGATCGTCTACTCCCAGCACAAAGACCTCGTCCCCAAGGTGGTTGTCTCGGAAGAGGAGAAGCAGTCGGAGGAGATGGAGAAGGAGATCGAGGAGACAACCCAGCGGACAAAGGCTGCCTTGGAGAAGATTGTCAATGTTAAATTGAGTGCCGCGCAGCCGAAGAATGTCCCCACCCAGTCCTCGGACTCGAAGTTCATCAAGTACAAGCCCTCGCAGCAGTCGGCGGCATTCAACTCCGGGGCAAAGGAGAGGATTATTCGGATGGTTGAGATGCCTGTGGACCCTCTCGAGCCCCCAAAATTCAAGCACAAACGGGTCCCGAAGGCGTCCGGTTCTCCGCCTGTGCCCGTCATGCACTCCCCTCCTCGCCCCGTCACTGTGAAAGATCAGCAGGACTGGAAGATCCCGCCTTGCATCTCGAACTGGAAGAACCCGAAGGGTTACACCATCCCCCTGGACAAGCGTCTAGCCGCAGATGGAAGGGGCCTCCAGGAAGTCCAGATCAACGACAACTTTGCCAAGCTCTCGGAGGCTCTGTATGTGGCGGAGCAGAAGGCGAGGGAAGCTGTTGCGATACGATCGAAGGTGCAGAAGGAGTTGCTACTGAAGGAGAAAGATCGGAAGGAGCAGGAGCTACGTGCACTGGCACAGAAGGCACGGTCGGAGAGGACTGGAATCGCACCAGCTCCTGCTGCTTCCGTTCCCTCCGATAAGGGTATGAATGACGATGTTGATATGGGAGTGGAATACCACGAGCAGCGTAAGGAGACGAGAGAGGAGAGGGAGGAGCGGATGCAGCGCGATAAGATCCGTGAGGAGCGGAGGCGTGAGAGGGACAGGGAAAGGAAGTTAGAAGCCAAGGATGCTGCAATGGGGAAGAAGAGTAAGATCACGAGAGACAGAGACCGTGATATTAGTGAGAAGGTTGCTCTCGGTATGGCTACCGTTGGAGCGGGACGCGGCGGAGAAGTTATGTACGACCAGAGGCTGTTCAATCAGGAAAAGGGCATGGAGTCCGGCTTTGCCGCAGATGACCAGTACAATGTCTATGATAAGGGTCTATTCACGGCGCAGCCTACACTTTCCACACTCTATCGGCCAAAGAAAGATGCAGATACTGATGTGTATGGAGGTGCAGATGAGCAGTTGGAGAAGGTCTTGAAGACCGAGAGGTTCAAGCCTGACAAAGCATTCTCAGGCGCTTCGGAGAGGGCGTCGGGTACCAAGAGAGATAGGCCGGTGGAGTTTGATAAGCAGGAAGAGAATGATCCTTTCGGTCTGGAGCATTTCTTGACAGAGGTGAAGAAGGGCAAGAAGGCGATGGATAAGATCGGTGGTGGAGGAACCATGAAAGCAAGTGCAGGGTCTTCGATGAGGGATGACTACGAGGGAGGAGGGTCCGGAAGGACCCGCGTTGCATTTGAAAGGGGGCGTTGAGAAGTCGTAGCTGCCGCTTCAGATATTTAAAACTCCCTAGGTAAGCATGTTTCCATCTTGTGCTGAAATTGTGAAATACCTTAAACTTTGGATTAAGATTCAGAATAGTAGTTCGAAACTATATGTTTGAGCATATTGTCGAAGACTGTTGGATCTTTTTATTAAATGTTTGATGGCAAGGGTCGATGTAACTTAATAATCTTATGGAACTTGATAATCATGTATTTTGCACAAAATTTGTACCTGTTTGTTGGTTAAGTGAATTGCGAAACAGTGGCACTGCTGCCTAAATCTACCTTTGGCTATTTTTTGAGGTTGTCTCTGTTCTTTGTTCAAGATTTGAAACAAGATGTGGAGATTAGTGATTTTGATTGATATATTGATAAGTAGCTGGATATGGTTCATTGATTCGATTATTTGTCCAGCAATAAAGATTTCTTGTTTCTTTGTGGCAATATTCATTGATAGTTTGCCAAGTCTCTGTATGGCAAGCCAGGTTATTGTTGCAGTTCTTCTGGGATCTCGGTTTCGAAGTGTGAAGGGACTGTTCCTTTCTTTTATGGGTATCCAGTTTATGTTCTTAATGGTAAGATTTCTTGTTTTATTTGTTCTGTGATAAGAAAAATCTGCGTGTATTCATTTTCAAAATGATTAAACTTCATATAAAAATGGTGTAATACTAATATCTGCAGAGGAAGTGGATAAAGATCAAAAGTTACACAGTGGAACTGCATTCTACAAGCTTCAGATGATTTAACATTCTGCTGATTTCTGCATATGGAAATCAGGCATGTCATTGTGCATTCTAAAGTTTTTTTCTCTCTTTGTTATATTTATTCTATTGTGCACTGTTTTTGACACATGAAGTTTTGGTACATTCAAAGCTGTCATGGGAAGAATTTTGATTAGAAGTGGGGACATGATTTCATAATTGTAGCTTTAGATTTGTTAACCATCTTTTCACAAACAATAAAACTCATTAAAGAAAACTGGGAAGAAATAGGTGTGAACAAATTACCACCAAGACATGGGCTCTATGATCTTTAATCAGAGATAAAAAGCATCAGAGTCCCTAGTAGAAAAGGAAATGGTGTATAACAGACAAGAGAAAAGGTTGGGTCCCCAATGATGAGTTCCTCAACTGCAAAAGAAAACCAGAAAATACCTTCTAGAAATGATCTTTCTTTGCACCCAGTTACTTCTTAATGCAAAGAAGATCCATTCATTCAGAAGGAAATCCTAATTATAATGTAATTCCCAACATAGTCATAGCCCAAACTAGCATGACCACAATGATTCAAATATAAAAACGATTTTACCATACAAAATCTTCTATGAAATATTAAATCGCGCTTGACCACAATAATTCAAATATTGATGGTATCAAGCATCAATTGCAGAAATTTGCTTCTGTTATCACTATTTGCACATTGGCTCATGCAATATTATTTTTTCAAAATTGCTTATCTTTAAAAGGAAAAAATGCCCTTGTGTACCACTTTTCGAGCAGCTCCATGGTAGGGCTTTCATCATTCTGAAAAATCATTTTTTTAAAAATTAACTAAATAATGTTGGAGCCAAATTGCCACTAGTAATAATGGAGGTGGTTTTTTGCAATACGACAAAATGTGAGTGGTTTTACGCAAATTTTCGAAGACCAAAAGAAATCTTGTGTTGCTGACCATCATATTATTTGTAAGTGATGTGATATACCAAACTATACTCCACTGTAGTTGGAGAAATTTACAAAAAATCGAGCCTCTTCGGGTTGTAGAGTAGGCAATAACATGTGTAACAATAGAAAGAAAGGAATATTGAAATGTCTCCTTAGAGGGAGGTGGAAAACATGTATGCCATGCATGCAGCGTAATGAAAACACACAAAACCATAAGATAAGTACCAAGAAGCTTGTTAATGGTTTAGCCAAGTTTTAGAGGTCACTAGTTACTCTTCTTAGAGATCATCATTAAACTTCATGTCCCAAGAGGTTCAAAACTAGAGGAAGAGACATTACTAATAGTCCTAGTCATTATAGCAGTAGAGATCAATAACGAATTAAATGCAAGGCAAACTTGAAGCTTCAAAAAATTGTTCAAAGTCTTAATATCTCAAATCCCAATCAAATAAATATAAATGAAAAACTAAGAAGTAAGAAGTAAATAGTAGACTTTAGCATAATAAGTCCTTCAAGTGTTTTTTTGCAAAAACAAAAGTCCTTCAAGCGTATCTTCAAGACTTCCATGATATTCAAATCGTACAAAAACAAATAAAGAAAAGAAATGTGATGGCAGTAATGCAAATTTGAAATTGAAGATCAAATGATCAATCAATCATAAATATAAAAATATATAATGAAAGACTATCGGATCCCTATTTGTCTATTACGATATTACCTAAATTGCAATAATTCTTTTAATCTTCTTCATCGATGTCGTCCTCATCCAGGTTTTGATTTGATACATCCAATCCTTCGTCGTCGGAGGCATCATCAAGCTCAACATATCCACCATCCTCCTCATCTGTCTCATCCTCAGACTCCAATAGTACCTCATCATCCTCCAACCCTTGGGAACTGTGCACACTGGCACTAGATCTAGAACTTCTTCTTGGCCTAGATGTTGATGCCGCTCCTAAAAAAATAAAAAAGATTCAAATTAAGAAACAATTCACACTTAAAGTATGTAACCTACTAACATTACCAACAAAAGGTGCTTGTGGAATATAAATTATATAATATATTAATATTGTATTCGAAGCTTTGTCAACTACACCCCAAGTCAAGCCCGAGCCGGGATAAACCTCTTCTATTTCGGGATCAATGTCATTCAACCATGACTCTGCATCATCCATGTTCTTTGAGCATAACGAATCTCTAGATTTTTCCTCTTGACGCTCCTTCAGTCTTGCATTAAATTTGACATAGACTAGATCATTCAGTTTTTTTTGTTCCAGTCTATTTCTTTTCTTCGTATGAATCTGTACACCAAAAATTAATAAATTTAAATTTAAATATTTTCAACTTTAATATAATTATATAAGTGAAAATTACAAAACACGTATGATGTATTAAATGCTTTCAATTTAGTAATTTACCATCTCAAAGGTACTCCAATTGCGCTCACATCCTGAAGAGCTGCATGTCAGATTCAATATCTTCATAGCCATGCATGAAAGCAAAGGCACGTGTGACCCATACATCAACCACCATTGAACTCCACCCATAAAGACAAATATATATAAAAACAGATCATCGAATAAGAAAGTTATTAAGTTAATAACTTAATAAGAAACTAAGAAAGTTTCCTGGATTAAAATCAGGTTTGTTCCTTTGTATCGTGGCCATTTCTTTTCCAAATGCACCGCCTGCATTTCTGTATATAGCTAGCTCATTCGCTGACACGCTTCCTTCTAGCAGAAGGTCTGAAGAATTAACACTCCCCATTTACACTCGATGAGGTATATGATATAGAATGGTTATCCGCTCCTGCAAGATTGTATTCGATCGTCGCCTTGAGATGAAAGTTGAGAGCTGGAGAGAGAGAAGAAGATAAAAAGGGAGGGGGGGGGGGGGAGCTCTCGCCAAATCCGATCTCACACCGAGATTGGGGATCCTCTTACAGGAACCATGACACCAAAAGAATAGCAACAATAATCATTTATTCATTCCATCCATTTTTTTATCATAGGGGATACCTTTAAATGGGCTTACAAGAGATAATCACTAATAAAGATAACGACATCTAAAAGATAATAAATTCCTAAATTTAAATATTTGAATCTATCCAAATCTGACCTTAAAACCATATGTAAAACTGTCATAATTGATAAATCCGAAAATAGCATATTTTGTATTAAAATAATATTTTTTTTAATTATAACTGAAGAATATGTATCTGTAGCCTTTTTTATGGTTCATACGCATGTTTCTTGCATATGAAAGACCTGCCTCCAAGTTTCCATGAAGATGAACAATGCGCATACCATAGAGGAGAATTTCACCCCTCCTCTCGGGTTGGTTCTATGTGCAGTTTTGGAGGTGGTTTGAGTGCTTTCTTTGTGCAGTTTTGAAGGTGGCTTCACCATGCGTTATCATGATTATGCTTTATTCACGTGCCACTCTTCTCACGGGTTCACAGTTCTCCTACTCCATGTCGACAATAGGTGAGACCTTCATTGATCATCTGAAGTATCGTCTTCAGCGTCAGTTTGAGATGAAGGACCTTGGCCCTTCATGCTGCTTATTGAGTCTTGAGGTTGTCTTTTCTCCCCCCAAGGGTATTGTCTATCTCAATACAAGTACGCCTTCGATCTGGTCTGTGGTGCATGCATGAGTAATACTCGCACCGTTGATACTCCGATGGAGCTTCATTTAAACCTTCTTCCTACTGATAGCGAGCCGCTTTCTGATCCCACTTAGTATCAGCAATTAGCAGGTGGTCTTGTCTATCTAACCATCTCTATGCCCGACAAAGCACATGTGGTTTATATGGTGAGCTAGTTCGTCACCTAGCCTCATTTCATTTTCATCCACTATTCTGCCGTTTTGCCCATTCTTCGCTATGTACGTGGGACCATCACTCGCTCCCTCCTATTTTCAGCCTCTTCTGCTCGGGAGCTATCTGCTTATCGAGATGCCGACTAGGCTAGCGATCCCACCGATTGACGTTCTATCACTAGATTCTTTGATTTTCTTGGTGACTTCTAGTTTTTGGAAAAACAAGAAGCAAGCTATTGTCTCTCGCTCTAGTACTGAGACCGAGTATCGTGTGATGGCCAAGAATATTGCAGAGGTCATTTGGCTTCGCCGCTTCTTTCCGACCTAGGTGTTGCATTCAGTGTTCCTACTCCATTATACTTAGACAACGGAAGCGCTATTCATATTGACAGTAATCCGGTCTTTCATGAGCGAATGATGTACGTAGAGATTGACTGCCAGTTCATTTGCCATTTCTACCTAGGTATTCTATCGCTTCCCTCCATGTCGTCTATTAAGCAGCTTGTCGGTTTTTTCTTTAAAACTCATATATACTGCTGCGATCTTTTAATATCCTCTTGGCAAATTCTCAATGGTTGATCCACCATGATTTTGGGGGTGGGTGTTAGAGATATACATTGTACATGTGTACCCTTTATTGAATGAACAATTCATTCATCTCTTCCAAACCCAAACATCTCATTAAATCCTTAAGCCTTTTGTTGGTTAAAAACATTGAATACAACATTAGCTAATTGACCTACGGCTACGCTTCCAAGTTCATATAAAAACCCGTATGCATATTGCTGAATGATCCCTTTATTTATACTGATTTAATCGAGTCCTCATCACATTCAACACCAATTCTCATGATTCTTCACATACTTTCTCAGTGGATAACCATAACCATCAAGTCATGCCCCATCACTTTGTCAGTCCAACTTGCTTTAGAAAGTACTCCTTGCCTCCTGCACCAAGTAGCACATCCAGTTTGAAACTGCAATGAGAAATGCTTCTATTGGATGAAGACTAGTTGCCAAAGATGCAAAGATAAGTATCCTCCGAGTGTGTCGGTTGTGGGTTCAATTCCTTTCCCCCTCGAGTTACCCAAGTGTTGGTAAGCAACTGATGCTTTGGTGAGGAGATTGTGGGTTCAATTCCTTCCCCGCTCGAGTTACCCAGGAGTGCGTAGGGAAACTTCCGAGTGGGCGATGTCTGAGCCCGAAAGGTTTTGGGACACCCACCGTTGTAAAAAAAAAAAAAGGAGAAAGAAAGAGAAGTAACTTCCCTAAATACTTGGTCTATCTTTTTTTTTTTTTTGGTACAATACTTGATCCATCAGTACTATATTTCATATGGTGCATCAACATTATGCATGCTTCTACTATCTTCGTTACGATTCATAACTGCTACGTGATTCTCTTCAGGCATGTTGGGATTTATTGGTATTGCCTTCCAATTTCAGGCCACTTCGGAGCTTAGTGCAGAGAAACAGCTCCGCGATCTTCTATTTCCGAGGTTCCAGCAGATGCAGCAGAAGTCGAGACAAGCTCATCAGAAAGAAAGCTGACAATAATTCCTGATCTCACTCTGCATTGTATTGAATGATTGTTGTTTGAATGATAGAAGTCGAATCATGAGCTTTCGTATTTATTTTCTTATCCCGTCCTTTTTAAAATTTTGGAAGACAAGTCCCAACTAGGGTTGCAAATGTGCCGAGTAAAGCCGAGCTTTGGTCTCTTTGAGCTTGGCTCATTTATTTAACGAGTTGAAACTTCAGGCTTGGGCTTGGCTTGTTTAATAATCAAGCCCAGCTTTGGTCTGCTGGAAACGTCAGGCAAGGCTTTGATTAGTCCCTTATTGAGCTTGTTTTCGAACTCCAGAATCAGTCAAAAACATGGAGTATTTATATGTTAGGCCTATTCAAGCCTTTCGTGAGCCTATTCATGAGCTTGTGCACAAGCCCTAAACAAGCATGTTCGACAGCCGAGCTTTAATCTGCTTGAGCTTGGCTCATTTATTAAACGAGCCTAAACTCTAGGCTTGGGCTTTACTCGATTAATAATCGAATGAACTTGAACGAGCTTTATTGAGCGTGTTTGTGAGCCACTCACGAACGGCTTGGTTCGTTTGCAACCCTAGTGCCAAGTAGTGATATCTCTGATGGTCTCATGTTTAATCCCTGTCACGTGTGGTCCTGTTCGATCAAGCTCGGACTCAGCTCTGTTGCCCTTTATGGAGGCCTTGTGCTGATACATGGGTGACCTCTGTATGGCACATGAGAGAGAGATGAACCTGATTGGATTACAGAAGCATCAAAGAAACATGGCCGATGGTATAAGGATTTATAGATTATACAACAAAATGCTGAAGACAGTTCATCAAGAAAGCTTAACAGCTATTTCCATAGTTCAACATAATAGCCTTGCAGCTTAAAGTCTCCATAGTATCTTTCATGAGCTCTGACTAGTCTTCCACTGTGACGAGGTGATGGTGGTACTGAGCGACTTGTTTCTAGGGTCTAGTATACTAGTGTCTAAATTACCTCCTTCCTCTATGTTATCGGATGCGCACTCTCCACCAGTACCCATTAGCTTTTTCAGAACTACTTTGCTGGTAGGTTTGTTGTCCATAATGTAATCCTGCTCTAGATAGATGGCATTCGTAGAAACGAATATCTTCTTATCCTCAAGATAATAAAATGGACCACGTTTTGTTATTTTAGGGTAGCCAATGAACAGACATACCTTAGACTTAATCTATATCTTTTTCCTCTTGTCCTTCCGCATATGTCTAGGACAACTCCATATTCTGAAATGCTATAGTATCGGCTTTTGCTTTGACCGCAGCTCTCTAGGAGTTAGAGGCACTACTTAGATGGGACATGGTTTAAGATATATGCCGTTGTCATTAGGGTGTATCCCTAAAATATGGTCGGTAAACTGGCAAAACTCATCATACTGCGGACCATATCCAACAGGGTCCGATTCCTTCTCTTAGAAACCTCATTCTGCTGTGGTGTACCTAGAGCAATCAATTGGGATATAATCCCATTGTCTTTGAGGTACCCATGAAACTCGTCCAATAGGTATTCACCACCTCGATCAGATCGAAGGGCTTTCACATATCTACCAGTCTGCTTTTCAACTTCGGCTCTTAATTATTTGAACTTGTCAAAGGATTCTGATGCATAAGGTAGACATAGCCATATCTTGAGTAATCATCAGTGAAAGTGATGAAGTACTCATGGCCTCCTATCGCCTGGATGCTCATGGGTCCACAAACATCAGAATGAACTAACTCTAATATTTTAGTGGCCCTATTACCTTTGGCATTAAAAGCCCTTTTGGTCATCTTGCCCTCCAGACAAGACTCACAGGTTGGAAGGATCTCCGAGAGATCTATTTCCAGAAGCTCGGCCTTGACCAACCTATAAATTCGATCTAAGGCAATATGTTCAAGCCTTAGATGCCACGACAGAGTTAGATTTTCTGAAGGATTCTTACATTTAGATGAGTTAACATTTAAAGCGATCATGTTTTATTTCTCTAATTTAGGACTTAAAATATAAAGACTATTCTGGACTATCCCTCTAACAATGAAAGTTCCATTCAGTCTAATAGACACAACATACGCATCAAAAAGAACTGAATAACCATAATGAACCATAGAAGAAATATAAAATAAATTACATCTCAAGGACGTCACGTATAATACGTCTCTTAAAATCATATTCTTTTCATTAGAAAAAGATAAATAAACATCTCCAACTGCTTCGACGATTGCAACAGCATCAATCTCCATGCTCAGGACCACCTCCTCATCAAGTAGCTTTCTGCTTACCTGGAACCCCTGTAAAGAATTACAGGCATGGTCAGTGGAACCTGAATCCACAATCCAAGATGCAAAAGAGCTGCTACTTGAAAGAAGTGACTCAACTACTAAAAGTTGATTATTACCTGCTCCAGTGGCCCCTCTCGCCACATCTGAAGCACTTTGTGCGTGGTGACTTCATCTCCCCAGACTTAGAGGTCTCCCCTTTGCTCTACAAAGGCCCTGCCTTCGGCTTCTTGTTCTTAGGCTTCTTGCTTATAGGCTTCTTAGCCTTCAAAGCAGCCATGCGCTTAGCGTTGAATGCCTCACTCTTAACTTTGAGCTCATCCTCTGTTGCCTGGAGTGCTCTCAGAAGCTCTACATTTGTCATCTCCAACTTGTTAAAGTTGAAATTTATGACAAAGCCTTCAAATAGGGGTGGTAATCCTTGGCCCGACCCGCCAACCCGAACCCGAACCGAAGTTAGCGGGTTTGGGTTTGGCCTAAATGGGTTCGGGTCGACCCGATAGACCCGTTTATTTAATGGGTCGGGTTCGGGTTTGTACTTATAACCTGATTGATCCGACTTGACCTGTTTACCAAATGGGTCGTGTCAACCCGACTCGACCTGACCCAAGCCAACCCGACCCAACCCGATCAAACCCGGCCCAATTCGACTTGTCTTGACCCAACCCAGCAGGTTTACATGGGTTCTGTTGACCCAACCCGAGCCAACCCGACCCGACCCATTTAGTAAACGGGTCGGGTCGGGTCGGGTCGAGTCAACCCGTTTATTAGGCGGGTCGGGTTTGGGTTTAAGTTTTTGACCCGTTTATTAGACGGGTCGGGTTTGGATTGGGTGTTTTGCCCTTATACCTATGTCTCAATCTGACCAGAACCTGACCCGACCCGACCCATTGCCACCCCTACCTTCAAAGGCTCCAGACAGGAATGCAAGGAAGATATCAGTCATCATCTCGCTATCTAGCACAATGCTCATGGTAGCTAGTTCGTTATGGAACCAAAGCATTTTCAGCATGTGATCTCGAATAGGCTTTCCCTCGGACATCTTAGTGCTAATGAGCTTCTTGATTGTAAGGTATCGTGTTACACGGCTATACCCCTCAAACATCTCTTTGGGGTATAGCATTATATCAGAAGCGTCAAACATTTCTTCAACTTGCTTTTGTAGAGTTGTCTGCAAGGAGGCTATGATATAGCACTTGCATATCTCGTTAGAATCACGCCAGTGAAGAAAGCCATAGTCTCTGCCTCAGAGGCATTCAGACCTGATAAGTTTGGTTCTTGAGTAGTTAGAGCCATGGTGTGTTTACTGATCCTCAGCACAAGCGTGAGGTTGTGTTTCCAGTCCTCATAGTTAGGACCAATTAGTTTGTTATCGTTTAGGATGGCGAATAAGGGGTCTAGTTTGGTCATCTGAAAAACAAATGGTTGAATATTAGATTGTTATAAAACTCATTTTAAGGTATTTTTAAAATGAGTCAAACTATATCCAAATGTCAACGCTACCCTTAAAGCGGAGACATATATATGGATCAATTTTACCATGTATGTGAGATCTCGGATTCGAATACACCCGCCCGAGGGGGTAGTGTGCACCATCCTTCGCTCATACCGGGTCTCTCAAACCCAATCCAAAAGAGCCACAAATGGGCTATGATTGACCATGTTGTCCTTTTGGCTAGCCCCATGTGATCTTCATGCGACACAATAGATAGCCTCATGGGTGTTTTGGATATTTACCCACAAGCCTAAGCAATCACGACATAGAAGTTCATGCGGCCCCCGAGAGGGCGGGAAAAGCCCTTCTCTCCTGGCATCGTGATCGCCATATCCCGAAGGAGGCTGCCAAGCCTCCGGCATGACAGAATATAACTCTCACCCAAGGGGGATGTTGAGTCATACCCTATCACTCAGAAACTCAACAGTTGGTCGTGAATGCCAGGGGCACTCACTATGAGTCCTCTAAGAAATCCCTTGATTATTGTGAGGGTTACTTTGATGCAAGTATTTTGATCGTAAGTTACGACAACCTAGACCCTGGTCATACCGCGCTTCTACTAGGGTTAAGATCTCTTATGAAGTATAAGTAGACTTGATGAGGACCATAGCCCCTATCCTTTGGATACTCAGTTGTCACCTTTCTCCTAAGAGTCATATTATGTGCTCTCCAAGCATTCGATACTAAATAAGATGGTCATTTTCCTTCGTGCTCTAAAGCCTAGCCTAATTAAGGTCTAGAGATGCAAGGAAAGGTCTCCAATTACTATGACTCCTCGTTAGTAACTTGACATCTGATGTCATAGAAGATCACCCCATCATTATTGGTTTTGATGTTGACCAATTAGGGACATCTGATAACCTTCGTCGGACCTCAACCTAATGGCGGTATAACTAAGTGTTATGTGTTCTATCTACCATCAAATATTAATTAACCTACGGATGCCATTAAATGAAGACATAACTTAAAATGGTCGTAGGGACCAAGTGGGGAATGGGCATCCCACAACCTAACACCTGAGTATTAGATTAATCATTTCACCGGGTTTAATTAAGAACTAGAAATAACAACCAACCAAGGCAAAAACATCCAATCTTATCAAGTCCAAGGTTCGACCCCTGAACCTGATTAGCATTGCTCTGACGTTCTCGTTCATGGCATCTTCTGGATTTATCTCTTTTTACGAGCCACCGCCCTCGGTCCTCCGGAGATGGAACTTTCATCTGGCTTCGTCCTCCAAATTTTTTACCTGTAACCGAAAACTCTAGTACGCTCTGAGCAATCGCTCGTTTGTACATATTTTCCTAGATAGAAGAATATTGAAAGAACAAAAATAGAAAATAATAGCCGAGAAAAAATCAAGACGTGGGCAACCTGCACGCACTTATCCCATTAGGCCTTACATTCCATCATCCTAGAAAAAAACCAAAAACACACATGCAATAATATACCCGGGCTCAGCCCCCCGGAGGCATGCATTCACATTTTTAGCAGCGCCCTGTAGAAAATTCACAGTATACAACACATATAATACATGACCTAGCGCATACCCCGGTGAAAATTTTGAACATCTAATGCATACATGGATCAATTCATGAAATTTATTTCTCGTGAATCGCACACTGACGCAGCCCTGATACTATTTTTTGGGATGGAAACGGAGGCGCAATGGAAGTCGGATTCGATCCCGAAGAGATTCCGTGTGCGATACGTGTTTAAAAATTTTCATCCGAATCAAAACTATACGCTATAGATGAACGAAACGAGAATCGAACCCCTGCAGTCTACTACCAGATCTAACAAGATATTAAGTATGCATGCAAGATCATAGACCTAGGGATTTAGATTGTTTATACCTCCGTGCAGGATTTAGCACCACGAAGTCAATCTACAAGGTTGATGACGAAGAAAGTATCCACGAGCTTGAGCGATGGTTCTCTTTGGGTTCACCCGATCTCGCAATCAGGCCCAGACCTTTGCACTCCAATCTCTGAGTGCTTCAAAGTGCAAGCCCTCTCCTTTGATAGATCTCACAAACCTGCAAGAGATGAAGAGATGAGAGAGAGAAGAAAACCCTGGAGTGAGAGAGAGCCAGAAAACTGATAGAAAAGTGGGGATATTTCACCGTAAAATTATCTTAAGGGAGGACGGTTTTTCACAGAAAAAATCATGAGGGGGTATAGGGAACCGTGCCCCCCTTATTTTTTGTCGATCCCCCTCTCTCCCAACCCGATCTCTTTCTCTCTCTCTCTCTCTCTCTCTCTCTCTCTCTCTCTCTCTCTATCTATCTATCTATCTCCTTGTAACTGTCTGGGATTCCCTGCCTTATCTCATCCCTAAAATCAAGGGGGAGGGATATTTGAATATTCAAATATTTGTCATCCCTTGATTAAAGGGATGATGACACCATACACAAACCCTAATAGGGTAATCGGCCTATTAAAGCATGCGTGACATTTTGGTTGGACCAAAATGCCCCCAATGCACCTAATAGCCGATCACCTAATTCGGGAGCGTGCATGGCCTGTTTTTCATGTGCGATAATGCACCCTAACAATTAGGGCACTTATCCACACTAAGTCATCATATCGTGGGTCGATAAATAGTGATTTTACTATTCACTGGGTACCATTAGAAAAATATGGGGTGTCCCTAAGTAAAAGTCACTAAACGATTATCCCACGTTCCAGTGCGACGCGCGCACACGGGACCGACCCTATACGATATAAAGGCAAGTTCATGGGTCTCTACACTACTCTCGGGTTGCCCCCTAGTGATCACACTCAGTCCTGCGCACCTACCATGCTCCAGTGCGATGCACTCATGGAGCACAGCATGGTTATGGCATCTTTTTTTTTAAACTCTAATAACGTAGTGAGACTAGGGGAAAGTAAAGATCTGAAACGATTGTGGATAGGGTGGAACTGTCAGGAACTAGGGTTCACGGCTTCCAACCGGGCTCGATCGACATACTACGCAAGTGTCTCCGTCAATCCTCTGTGTCCTGGTTAACCTGTGTGGCCACCCAGAGTGCGACACAGGCTGCACTCCAATCCTCCTAAACTTACTATACTCTCTTGCATACCTCTGCTCTTTACTTAGTATTGGTAATACGATGTCCCTCCAGTTGGTGTCATGTGTCAACTCGAGCGATAGAGAGCACCGTCAGACTCGAGTGACTATCTGACTAGGTTCCTTCCAGGTTGACTATCACATCGCACTTCCGGGTTCTTTGACCAAGCGACCGGATTCGATCAACAGCTCAACTGCTGACCACCAGGCCTAATTTTAGTGTGATGTATATCAGACCAAGGAACGCACCTCCCGATAGGGATGTGGATGGCCTGTAGGAGTGGCATGCCGATGCAACGCCAGCCCAGTAACCCAACACACCATGGTATTGGGTCGTGGTTAGATCACTCACACGTTGGTGGACAAAAGTTACCCGTAATTGGTTAGTCTACCAGTCACGGTTCCTCAGGGTTTAGGACCGATTACCCTAAGCAGAAACATGGCTATGTGCACCGGTGTCTGCTCACTGATCTATGCACTGTGTTAGTTCCGTTCGGTCATAGACATTATGCCTGACAATGACCATGGTGGAGAAACCCATGCTCTGTCATTCCAATAGCTTAACCTGATAGGGCAACCAACCCTAATCAGAGCTGCGAACGATTTAGACTCATTGGACCAATCCATTGAGTCTCCCACTCAGATGGACTACTATGTAGCCATGGCTCTTTTAAGTCCTGTACACAGAACACGTACAAAGATACGCACCATAAAGCAAAATATCAACTCATTTATTAATCAACCAAGTTTTTAGATGCCCTAGACCATATCTTACTCAATAGAAATAGCATTTATTCAAACCCTTGACCAAGGCCACATATAGCATTAGGTCTTACCAACTGAGTCATCAGTTAAAGATGAGTCCTTTGACCAATCCCATGCTATATTTTTAGTATAATTTATTAATGATAGTGAAATTATCCCCTACTCTTATAGGCATCTCAAGGCCTTCAATCTTACCCAACATGTTCTCATAGCATCCTAAATGAAACCCATGCCGGCTACAACTGTCACCGGCTATGTATAGGTTGTCACCCGCCTCCATTGCGGGCAACCCACCACCACTATCGTCCCCCTCCTCCCTCCATCTGTCTTCCTCCGTCCTCCTCCTTTTTCCTCCCTCCTTCTTCCCCCTCCTCCTCCCCTTCTCCTCCCTCCTCCTCCTGTTTCCTCCCCTTATTAATCCTTCTCCTCTTTCCCCTCTTATTCTTCTTCCTCCTCCTTGAAATCGCGACACTCGGCCACACCATAGGACAAGGAGGTGTGGCTGAGTGTCGCGATTTCAGCCATGTGCATCATGCCTGGTGTGGTCTAGTGTCGTGATTTCGATGAGGAAGAAGTAAAAAGGGGGGGGGGGGGGATGTGGAGAAGAAGGAGAGGAGGGAGAAAAAAAAGAGACGAGATCGAGGTGGAGGGAAAGCTGAGACCCTTAATAGAATGGTAGAAACAAGTTTTAAAGCCATTTGGATGCAATTTTGTTTAGCTAAGAAGGCTTCAGCAAGTATAAACACATACTCTGGTCTGGTATATTTGTCTCTTCTGAGTCAATGACTCAACTATCATTAATGTAGCCTTCTAGTACAGCGGGATACCTAGTCAAAATGAATACCTTGTGAAGTAGTTTGCTTCAAATTATTTTAATAATCCATGAAATGCTGATTTGCCCGAGAATGAGTACTATAATTGGGACCACCGAGCAATGCTATTTGGTATGAGAGGATTCCCCCCCAAACTGGGTGCAACTGATGTGGCACCCGATCACAACTGTTTCTTTGGCCTACGGTGGGGGCTGAGTGAGATTCACCGGTCGGGGCTGAGTGCTAGGACGGCTGAGATTGGATGTCATATCAGTTGTACTCAGTTTGGGTGGAACCTCTTGTACCAAACATTATTTTCCGTTTTCTATTCATATCAACATCAGCAACATAAAGAGAAAAATTGCATAAGATCGAAGTCACCTCGGCTTATTGTAGTCGCAGTTATGAACCGTGCTGCCGATAAGATAGACTTAAATTATAATTTTTATGCCATTGTTTAGGAGCTTGCTTCTCTCTGTATAGTTGTTCAGAAATTTTTAAATCATGTGCTCCTATCCATGGACTACGAATCCTTTGGATCGATCTACCTCTGTTCTTTGTTGTGATCACCTTTAAGAAACACAACATTTGCAATCAAAATTCTTATAGAAGTGAATATTGAGTGTCTTAATGGCGATCTTGACGAAGAAATATCAACCAACATACACCAATTAAAATTTGGTTACCCTAAATCCCTCTCTATTGATTAGTCCGCTTCGGACTCGGACTAATCCCTCCAGGAGTGAAGCTCAACTCACTCGAAAGTTTCCACCGCACTCATAGGTAAATAGAGGGGGAAGGAGTCGAACACACAACCTCCTCACCTAGACATCAGTTGCTTCCCAACTCTTCTTGAATATCCCTTAGAGCTGAACTTGAACTAATTATAACTCAAAGGCAAGGACAGATTATTAATACCCACCAGGGGGTAGGGGAGTTGTTAAGCAACTGATGTTCTGGTGAGGAGGTTATGGGTTCAATTGCTTCTCCCTCGAGTTACCCAGGAGTACATAGGAAAACTTCCGAGGGGGTCGGTCTGCATTCCTGAAGGGATTAGTACGAGCTCGAAGTGGTTTCAGGACTCCCACCAATGTCAAAAAAAAGAGGACAAATTATTGATACTCTAAAAGGAAGGCTAAAACTCTCTTAACCCTCCTAAGTGGACCATGAGAAATTACAAGTACAAGCAATGGAAAAGCCAAATCACAACATGTAGAAGAATTTTTCATGTCCACCCAAAATAGGCTAGTTCATGGAAGAAATCGAGATTAGAGAGATTACACTATGAAGCAAGAATACATCCCCTAGAGAGAATAAACCATTTTCCTTTGAAGAACTCTTCCTTTGAAAGACAAGAACTAATGGGGATATCTCATTTGTGCAATTATATCCCAAATGATAGACCTTTGATCTTATATATTAGTGGTTAGTCGGTCACAACCCTTTATCTCTTGTTATCCGTAATTGTGTCACATAACAAATCTTGTCTAACAAGGTCAAAAGAAACCCAATGTGTATCCTATTTTAGACATTTAAATATGTCAAAAGATGGATCATGTAGTCACTTAAATTGTTTCCTATTTGGCCCATTAAACGATGAAAGACAAGGACCATGCAATATTCTCTACCTATACTTGTTTATGTCCACCTTGATGTGCTCCCTCCCAAGCGAATTTGTTATATATCTCGATCATCTTCATCACACTCCTTTAGTGATCTCTCTCAACTTTCAAGTAATCTTGCGAATCTCTCACGCTTTTTGGCATAAGTATTCATTTGCCGATTAACACTGTACATGCAGTGATTGCTACAGTGATTTCAAGGTAGCTACAATAGTATAAACATTGTAGCAAAAGTAACCATTCATCTCCAGAAAGAGTATCCATTCGTCATCAACAAGAATATCTATTCACCGGGTGACACTGTGCATGTTACGATTGCTACAGTGATTTCACTATAGCAAGAGTATCCATTTGACTAATTAATACTCTTACTACAATAAAATCACTGTAGCAATAGACAATTCGCTAAATTGGTACTCTTACCAAATAGAATCAATACTCTTGCTACAATGATTTCACTATAGTAGCTACAATGAAATCACTGTAGCAGCTATAGTGAAATCACTGTAACAACCGTTACATGCACAGTGTCAACCAATGAATGGATACTCTTTCTAGAGACAAATGGATACTATTTTTATAGCACGTGAGGGGTTAAATAAGGACGAAAGACTTGTTGTAGCACACAATGTTCGAGAGGGACTTGGTGCAATATTGAAATATAACTAATATAGCATCTACTAAAAGGACTCAAGACTATATCTCCCAAAATAAAAACATGAACTACTAAGTATACCCTCATTTATTGGCAATTTGTCTACAGCCTTCCAATTCAATGATAGAAACAGAAATCTTGGGGATGAAATCCAAATGTAATTCTCATACTTTCAGGAAGTTTTGTGCAAAGACAAACAACAAATTCCTTCCCGGAAAGGCAATATGGCCTAACAGCAAAACCAAAATCTTTCAGAGAAAAGAGATGGACATGTAAGTATATATGCATTCACAAAAAATAGAGCTCTACAGAGTTTCATCAATCAGGCAGCAAAGCACTTCTCGGCTACTCCAACGAAAGCGGTTTCCAAGATAGCCCTTCCTTCGACAACCTCTATTTTTACAAGAGCCACCTAAAGTTCCGCAATCTGCAAGTATATTTCTGTAAGAGATCCGAGTGAAGCACAACCAAACCAAAGTATAGCTGATGTGGAATAACCTTAGAGAAAAGTAAAAACTAATTACAATCATACCATCTAGATCACAAGTGGTAGCCTCGCATGCTCGTAGGAGACTCGGAATCAAAATTCTCAGGATTTTTATATGTTGAATAGAGTCGCGGAAAAGAAATCTCAAGGCTTCATGAAGCAGCAAGAAAGTAGTCCCGAATTGTCCGCCTTTTCAACGAGGGAGGGGGATTGAGAACGGAGGATGGACTGTTTGAAGCGGCTTCCGGGGACTTCTGAGTCTCTAAACTTCTCTTCCTTCCAGATTTAGGTGTGCGGACCTCGTACGCTTCCGTTTGGGCAGGGGAGGGTAGGTTGGCTTTGACTTTCTCTGAAGGATATAGGCCATCCTCGACCATCTCTGCAGAATCAGCTGGAGGTTCATCCATCACCAGCTTCCTGCACTCAAAGCTTGGGGAAGCAACTATTCTCTTTCGAATGGACGTTGGAGATTTCGTATTTATGCAACTCCCTTTGTTGATATTCCAGACACGAACCTACCGAACAAGCTCTGGTTAGTAGCCAAACTTCAATGGATGACGGAAAATGGCAGGATTAGTTGCATCTATATTTTCCTATATGGATATATATTTGTTAGGCCGCCATTGCGGGTCCCAAGCCTGGATGAGCAAGGTCCAGGGTTGATGTTAGTTTGAAAGCCAGTCGTAAAATCTAACTCAAAATATGAAATGAATCATATAGATATAGCACTAAATAGAAATGAATGGCGAAGAAGGATTCATAAAACCAACCCCAAGTAGATGGGACATGGCTTGATGTATGGTATGGCCCTATATGTGTAAGGGCATTGTGAACAAAGACATACAATCTACCTTAAACTTTGCAATATAAACCTCAAGTCTCTAAAATTGCAAAAGTAGTTGCTATAGCAGGTTGAACTAACCATGAAATCATCTGAAGATGTAGCTATTTTTCCAACCTCGGATGAGCACCTGAGAGATGGAAGAAAAAAAAGTTAATGGGTATATGTAGTTTTGGGATTAGCTGCTTATTTCACTTCCTCGGTAGTCGGTGCATACCAATCTACTGCGGTAACTTCTCCTTCATGTCCCTTCAATGAGACCGGGGTTCTTTCATGCTTGTTTACCTGGCGTAACATTGTGACGATGATGTTAGACGTCAGATGGGATCAGAAAGAGAGAAGGCATGCTAGAGGAAATAAAATCAACAAGTACCTGCCATATGTAGGCATTGCCATTGGTAGAACCACCAAGGATGTGAGCTCCATCAGGGCTAATTGCCGACTGAGGTCAAGTAGAAAGCTTAATAAACAAGTAGAAATGTAATAAGCAGTAACAAAAACATTGGTCAGATCTTTGATTGTATGACCACACCTTTACATAGAATGACCCGATTTTACTTCCAGAAAAGATTTTCATGGGGCCTTTGTCAAGATGAAGTACATCATACATGTAAATCCTGACAAGTGTGGAAGAATATAAAAATCCTTCAAGAGTATGATTGGGAGGTTAATAGTGTCCTTAGAAATAACAAGAAGATATATTCAGAAAGGGGGGGGGGCTTCGCGCAAGAATTTAAGATACCTATGGTCCATGCAAGAAGCTGTGAGGATTACGCCATTCGAATCTTGAGATAGGCAAGAAATTCCATGCAACACTTGTTCCTTTAAAAACAGCGAATAATGATGCGGATCAATTACAGGCACTTAATACATTGATGGTAAATATGATTTGATATATCCTTCAGTTATTTTCGTCAAAATTAACTGTGAGTCTGTTACAAGCTCTGACTAGCCATAGCTTACAACTCACCTTCTCAGCCGATGGCTCGGTATGAGGACATGCTTGAGCGATTGAAGATTTTAGATTGCGAGTGTCCCAGAATTTCACCACACTGACATGAAACCAAAAAATAATAATAATAAAAAATTAAAATAATGCAGTTTAATATCAAAACATGATATAAAATTATTTAGTTACAGAAACAACATATCATCAACAGTTATAAAATATAGAGAGAGATAAATGGATTACAGACTCGTAAGCCTAAGAGATAGAGGACGATCATTTACATAAGTCATAACGAACTAAAAGAATCATGGCAATCGATTGGAGAGCAATGAAACAACAGCTGAAAGCTACCTGTCCACTGCACCAGCACTGGCAATGGAGATTCCATCTTTGAGATAAAGAACCGATGTAATGCTCATGGAAGGAGCCTGGAAGAACCCAGATAGCTTTAACTTAAGATAGGAGGAACAGCGGATTAACTAGTCATCATAAGGATACAGTGGAGAAGAAACCAACCTTTCCTCGCCGAGCCCACTTTCCTCGAGCAGTACTATGGGCATCCTTGACAACAGCAGTGGATCTAAACATAATCCATATATGAAAATCTATGGCAGAAATCAGAAGATGTAAACAATCAAATTGAAGGGGGAAAAAAAGCATACAGTAATCGTGCATCCCCATGGCTATTTGTGGAAGTGGACTTGCACCTGAGGTCCCAGAGGGCAAAAGAACCGTCTCTAGAGCCGGAGACGAGAAGGTCTGTTTTTTTTAAAAAAAAAAAAGTATTTAAAGCTTCAAGCCTCTATGTAAAATGTGTATTATTCTTTAATAACAACAAAACCTCAGCAGACACACAGCCATAAAGAGTATGCCTACCTGGATTGGATGCATGAGAGCACAAGGATTTTACACTGCCAGTGTGCCCTGTCAACATCCCAATGCATCTCCTTTTCTCGGCATTCCATATCTTTATCTGGTGTGATTCATTGAAAGTTATTTAGAAACTTCTCTGGTATAGTTTGAAATGCAACTACATGGACACAAAATCCAATGCTGTGAACATGGAATCAAATATCGACAATTTTCCTACAAAATAGATCGATTATGTCTGTTTTTTAGGTTCCGATATCGAAATCATCCGAAATTTCTATAGTACCATATTTCGGTCGACATCAGGAAATGTCGACCCAAAAAACCGGCATTTGACGGAAATTCGACATTCCGTCCTTTTTTTTGACAATCTTGCTAAATAATTCAGTCTTTTAAGCAAAAGCTTTTATCTTTTTTCAGTAAAAAAAAACAATCTAGATTTTCCTCTATTTTGTATTGTTTTTCATAACTGTTAATGGATAGTCCCACATCGGTATGGGAGGCACCCATCACCTGCTTCATATACCCCATGTGGACCTCCCCTTACAACCCGGGTTTTGAGGTGTGAGGGTATCTAACATGGTATCAGAGCTCTAGGGTTCTCCCGCGCGACGACGACGGTCTCCCCCTCCGGCAGCTCCTCCCCTCCGGCCTCCCTTCACCCGCTCGGCAGCCCCCCCCCCCTTCCTCCTCCTCACCCGCTCGACAACCCCCCCTTTCCTCCACCCGACAACCCACCGCCCCTCCTCCCTCCACCGCCTGCCCCCCCCCCCCCCCCCCCCCCCCCCGCCCCCTCCCTCCAACCCCCCTCCTCTACCTGACAGGACCCCCCGCCCCCCCTTCCTCACCCGACAGGACCCCCCGCCCCCTCCCTCCACCCCCCCGACCCTCCTCCTCCACCCGACCAACCCCCCGACCCCCTTCCTCCACCCCCTCGACCCCCCTCCTCTACCCGACAAGACCCCCCGACCCCCCTCCTCTACCCGACAGGACCCCCCGCCCCCTACCCTCCACCCCCCCGACCCTCCTCCTCCACCCGACCAACCCCCCCACCCCTTTCCTCCACCCGACCAGCACCCCCACCCCTTACCCCCGCCCACCCGTCCCCTCCCCTTCGCCCAATAGCCTCTCCCGGTTCCCCCTCTCTGTTGAGCTTCCTCCATGGCACCTCCTGTTGTGCCGTCTGTCGTTGCGATCTCTCCACCGCTGAAGGCGGTCGCCCTTCAGTTGTCATCGGCCAGCGACTGGCCTGATTGGTCTCTCACCGTCGAGACCGCACTCTCCACTCGTGATCTGCGAGGTCACATCACCGGCGATGATCCTCCTCCAGCTGTCATCTCCGGCTCCTCCTCTGTCACCAGCAATGTCGCATCCTCTGCTGCGACTACTACTGTCCCGACTACTCCCACAGCAGCTACTGTCCCGACTACTCCCACAGCAGCCATGATTGTTGCTCTCACGTGGCGACATCACGATTAGGCCATCCGGGCCTATCTCCTGGACTCTGTTGCTCGTCCGCTACTTGCTCTCATCGGCCGCCTTCATACAGCACGCGCGATGTGGGAGTATCTCCGGGACCGGTTTCTCTCACGCGGCGGCGCACGCCGGCATCAGCTTATTTGTGACTCGCAGTCTGCACGTCAGGGGGAGCGCACGATTCAGGACTTCTTCAGTCTGATGAGAGCATACTGGCATGAGCTGGACTCCCTAATCCCGGAACGGTGTGCTTGCCCCCGCTCTCGGGATTTCCAGCGCTACCTCGATGAGGGCCACTTGCACCAGTTCCTGGCAGCGCTTCGGCCGGACTTTGCTTTCATCGTTGCTCAGCTCCTGCACCGTGAGCCACTCCCTCGGCTAGATGATGCTCTATTCGCCTTGGTCGATGAGGAGACCCGCCTTCAGACTCAGGGCACTCGTCCTCCTCCACTTGCTCCTAGCTCCGACACTGTCCTGGCGACTGGGTTCTCCGATGAGGCTATCTTCTGTCAGACTGTCACTACTGCAAGGAGCCCGGACATATGAAGCGTGAATGCCCTACACGTCCTCCACGCAACCCCCACTGGGGTTCGGATGAGAAAGCCTCACGCTGGGCTTCGGCTTCCCGCGACGATCGACGCGGCGATCGAGGTGGACGGAGCCGTGGACGTGGTTCGTCCTCTTTCCGCCACCTTGGTGGTACAGCGGCTTCTGTAGAGGCCTCGACGCTCCCCACTACTACTACAACACCTTCTCAGCCTGAGCCGGACCGTCTTTAGCGCTTCGAGGAGCTCCTCCTTCGCCACCTAGCCTCTACCGGCTCCGCGACTGCTCACGGCTTGTCTGCCACCTCTGGTACTACTGCTCCATGGATCTTCGATTCGGGTGCCTCCTGTCACCTCACCTTTGACTCCATTGTACTCACTGACTGTTCTCCCACTACCACCCATCAGGAGGTTCGCACTGCGGATGGGACTTTCGTCCCTATTCTGCAATGTGGATCCATCACTACTACCTCTGACCCTTCTGGTTGCCTAACCCTATCCCATGTCCATCATGCCCCCCGTCTTAACATTAATCTGATCTCTATCAGTTCTCTTTGTGACTCTGGCCTGATAGTCACCTTCACCCCTTCTGTTTGTGTTGTGCAGGATTCGCGGACGGGTCAGAGGATTGGGCTGGGCCGTAGAGCAGGAGGACTTTACCAGCTGGACCATATACATGTGTCTTCCGTTCCTGTTGTGTCAGTTATGTATGTCATCTCTAATGCCGACCTGTGGCACAGAAGGTTAGGTCATATCTCGAGTGATCGACTCAAAAACGTATTTCGTTCGGGCGCTTTGGGTCGAGCGTCCTTCTCCCCTCTCTCTATTTGTACTGGTTGTAGACTGGCAAAGCATCTAGCTCTTCCCTTCTCTGCTAGTGCTTTCCAATCTAATGCTTTATTTGATTTAGTACATTCGGACATTTGGGATCCTCCATCTGTTGCATCTATTTCTGGGTTCATGTATTATAAGTGTTTTATCGACGATTACTCTAGGTGCACCTGGGTTTATCTTATGCGTCACCGGTCTGAAGTCCCTCACATCGTTAGGAGATTCACCACTATGATACATACTCAGTTTGGTCAGCGCATCAAGACTTTTCGGTCTAATTGTGCCAAGAGTATCTTTCCTCTGAGATGCGTGAGATTCTTCAATCTCACGGCACTCTTCACCAGCAGTCCTGTCCCCACACACATGAGCAGAACGGAGTTGCCGAACGCAAGCATCGTCATATCCTTGAGACCGCAAGAGCCTTGCTTCTCTCTGCGTCTGTCCCTCACGCCTACTGGGCTGAAGCTGTCATGACGGCTGTCCACCTCATCAATATCACTCCGTCGTCTGCTCTGTCCAGTGCCACCCCATATGAGCGCCTTCACTCCCGCCCACCTGACTACTCTCTTCTGCGCACGTTTGGCTGCACGTGCTTCGTTCTTCTTCCTCCCCATGAGCGCACCAAACTCTCTGCGAGGTCTGTTAGGTGTGTTCACTTGGGGCTCAGTCGGGAGCACAAGGGGTATCGTTGCTACGATCCCTTGGCTCGCCGAATCCGTGTCTCCCGTTACGTTTTCTTTGTTGAGGATGTCTCGTACTTTTCCCCTGAGTCTCGGGATCTTTCCTTGCCTCCTGCGTCACCCTCCTCGCCCTCATCACTTCTCCACATCCCCGTTCTACCTCCGTTTTATGTTGCCCCACCCACGCCAACTCCACCTCCATCTTCCCCGCCACCTCCACCACCACCACCACCACACCCTCCTCCGTCTCCCTCGCCACCTCCACCACCACATGTTACTCGTGTCTATATTCGTCGGTCTACAGCTCCTCCTCCAGAGTCGGTTCACAGTGGTACTCCCTCGCCTGATGCTGCTGCCCCCTCCTCCCCGGTCGTGGATCCTACTCCTATTCGGCGCTATCCAGCGCGCGAACATCACCCTCCTGACAGATATGACTACTCTCCGGACAGGTTTGGCTACTCTGCCTTTTTCCTCTGACTCTCCTGACTCCTCTGGCTACTCTGTCATTGCCTCTTATTCGCCATCTTATCAGGCTTTTCTTACAGCTCTTCACACCCACCGAGAGCCCCAATCATACCGTAAGGCAGCTTTACATCCAGAGTTGCGCAGGCCATGTCAGTTGAACTTGAGGCTTTTCAGCGAACCCAGACATGGGATTTGGTGCTTTGTCCCTCAAGCGTGGTACCTGTTAGCTGCAAGTGGATATTCAAGGTCAAGACTCGACCTGACGGATCCATTGAGCGGCACAAGGCCCGCCTCGTTGCTCGTGGCTTCTCCCAGGAGTATGGGATTGATTAAGAGGAGACGTTTGCTCCAGTTGCTCGGATGACTACTACGCGCACCCTCTTAGCTGTGGCAGCTGCTCGAGGGTGGCCTCTCTATCAGATGGAAGTCACCAATGCGTTCCTCCACGATGACCTCTCCGAGGAAGTATACATGGCTCCTCCTCCGGGCGTTTCAGTTCCTCCAGAGCACGTTTGTCGTTTACGCCGTGCTATCTACGGGCTCAAACAAGCACCTCGGGCATGGTTTGATTGCTTCCGCAGTGCAGTTCTAGCAGCTGGGTTTGTTAAGAGAGACTCTGACTACGCTCTATTCACCCACTCCTCCAGTCAGGGTATTGCTGTGTTACTTCTGTATATGGATGATATGATTATCACTAGGGATGACAGTGGTACCATAGCTTTTCTTCAGCGTCACCTCCAGAGCCAGTTTGAGATGAAGGATCTCGGCCCTCTCCGGTACTTTCTTGGCCTTGAGATTGCCCGATCAGCTCGAGAATTGTTGATCTCCCAGCAGAAGTACATCTCCGATATTTTTACTGAAGCTGCTCTTACTGATTCTCGTACTGCTGACACGCCTAAGGAGCTTAACTTGAAGGTTCTCTCTACCGACGGTGAGCATCTCCAGGATATCTCTCGTTATCAGCGGCTGGTTGGGATGCTAGTTTATCTCACCATAACTAGGTCTAACATTGCCCATGTCGTCGGTATTGTCAGTCAGTTCGTTCAGTCTTCTCGCTCGGTTCATTATACAGTAGTCCTTCGGATTATTCGGTATCTCCGTGGCACTGTTACTCGATCACTGCTGTTTCCCTCTACATCTCCACTGGTTCTGTGTGCTTACTCCGATGCCGATTGGACTAGCGATATTGCTACTCGTCGATCTACTACCGGCTACTGCGTGTTCCTTGGTGATTCTCTCATTTTTTAGCGCAGCAAGAAACAGGAGTTTGTTGCACGCTCCAGCACCGAAGCCAAATATCGAGCTATGGCTTCCACCACTGCCGAGATTGTCTGACTTCGACGTCTTCTACTCGACTTGGGAGTCAGGATTTCTGGGGCTACACCTCTGTTCTGTGACAACCAGAGTGCCATTCAGATTGCTAACAACCCGGTTTTTCATGAGCGGACCAAACACATCGAGATCGACTATCATTATGTTCGGCAAGAGTTTCTTGCAAACATAATCTCCTTGCCGTTCATTCCCTCGACGGAGCAGACTGCTGATTTTCTCACAAAGCCCCTGACGATTGCTACATTTCGTTATTTTATAAGCAAACTCTCGGTACATGATCCACCGTGAGTTTGAGGGGGAGTGTTAATGTATATATCGGGTCGGGTTCTATGTACAGTCGGGTCGGGTTGTATAGTTATACATGTACATATATATTGGGCTTGAGTCCCTCAATAGAGAGTATTCCATTCCTCTCCAAACCCTAGCCGTCATCTCCTAACATGGTATCAGAGCTCCGGGTGCTCCCCACCGATCGTGCCTTGCCACACGTGCTCCGCGTGGGAGGATCCTTGCCACGCATGCTCCGCGTGAGGGGGAGTGTTAACGAATAGTCCCACATCGATAAGGGAGGCACCCATCACCCGCTTAATATACCCCATGTGGACCTCCCCTTACAACCCGGGTTTTGAGGCGTGAGGGTATCTATCAATAACAAAACCGATATCTGACCAACTTATGGCCGGAATTGAGCATAGATTGATGAAAATCCAACAAATTCCCACCGAAATATTTCCTTAAAAATACAAAATTTCCACCGACATTTGACCAAAATCCGGTAAATTTCTTTTCTTTCAATTTTTTTAACCAAATGAAATCGACATCAAAATCGGCATTTAAAACATTGGCTGTAAATACAAAACTGCATTGGCTTTGAGGATATAATAGCTTCAGAATTTGAAAAAGTTTGCTCTTGACTTACAGTCTGATCTCCGGAAGCTGTCAAAATTTCAGTATCGTCCTGCAAGACAAAGTGGAGAAGAATTAACATATAAATGCTGATGAGCTTGCAAGGATATCATGAGCTTTAAAGTCCCAGAATATCTCAAATTTCATGTATAAGCCCAACATTTCATAACGATTTCCTAAACAGCAGTTTTCTTGTAAATTAAGCACCACAATGTCATTATATCGGGTAGATAATAGCATGAAAAGGTGACTTTGTAGTAGAAGAACAGAATTATATTCAGTTCCAGTAACATAAAATTTAAAATTAACAAAAAAGGGACAAAACTAAAAGGTATACCTTTATCCAGCATACATCAAAAATTGCATTGTTGTGTGCAACCCAGTCACAAACCCTAGCTTTCGCTGCAGATAAAAGGGGAGGGAGAGGAGAGAGAGAGAGAGAGAGAGAGAGAGAGAGAGAGAGAGAGAGAGAGAGAGAGAGAGAGAGAGAGAGAGAGAGAGAGAGAGAGAGAGAGGAATGAATGAAGGTAAAATGAAGTATCTTAAAACCTGGCCCTAAATTCAGCTGAAATTGGGTGAAAATTGAATTTAGGATAGAAATAGAAGCATATGCATCTGAAATCAAAAAACCCAAAACCCTAAAATTCGACGAACCTGCCTTCTCCCGGCAAGAGGTGAGGGACGGGAGATGCCAGCGAGTGTCATAGAAGCTTATGTACCCATCCTCATCGGAAACAGCAAGAATGTGGGATCTTCGGCTCGTCTGCACTAAATAGGAAATCGAATGAAAACCCTAATTTCTAATACCTAATAGGATTATAGGAGGACAATAGATAGACAGGTGGGATTTGAGGGGGGACCTTGCAGAAGGAGATGGCGAGTGGAGGGGTGGGGATTCCGTCATGCTCCAGCGCCACCACTCCGGCACCAACGCCACCAGATTCTGATGAAAGTTCGCCGAAGTAAGGCCTTTTCCGTACTGGGAGAAGAGAAGAGCGTGAGAGAGCAGAATTAGCAACCGGATTGGGGTGGTGCGTCGGAGATGATGATGGGGCGTGCTGATTTGATGAGAAATTGGTCGATCTATTACCTCTGAATCCATTGAGCTCTCTAGCTCTGATGTCTCCGAAGAAGGAAGAGGAGGGGATCGAGCTCTGCATCATCGAAATGGAGGGGAGAGAGAGAGAGAGAGAGAGAGAGAGAGAGAGAGACGATGCTGGGTTAGGGTTTAGGAGGGGAATAGTGTCCCTATTTGAAATGGCGGTTTGTGCTGCGTATTTCAGTGCTGCAGAGTGGCGGGAAAGCGGGGTTTGGTATTTTGAAGCGGGAAGACGAGCGCTCTGTAGATTTTAGAAATTCTCTTTTATCTTGTACGGTTGTGATTTGTCTTCTAAGTGTAGTGGGGATTTAACTTTGGTACCCAAGCATTATTCTTTTGTTTTTTTAATATTTTTAATGTAAATTTATTGTCAAGAAAAGGAAGGAATAGCTTAATTTCATTTGAAGTGCTGGCTCCAGATCCAGATAAGCCGACGGCCGCTTGCCTCGTGTTCCCACAACCGATCGTCGCCAAATCCACTCCCATTGTTGTCGACTTGTTGCAACTAAAATCGCAACCGCTTGGCCAATACTAGAATTGTGCTCATCATTGAGTATATGTATACTAGTGCATACCCGTGCCTATCAGCACTACAGCAGGCCGCCTTCGGCTGCAACACACCTGTCAGCAAATCAATGGGCCGTCTTCGGCGGTAATACACCTGTCAGTACTGCAATGAGCCGCTTTCAGCGTCAAGACACCCCTCGGCACTGTACGTGAAAGGGGGCTCGATATGGGCAAGGGATTTTGAGGGAAATGAGAGAGGGGCGACTGGATTGGGGGGTCAATCTGAACAACTGTGATAGCGTGCGAGAGAGAGAATGGAGTGGCTGTGGGCGACGAGATTTTGAGGGGATTTTAATCGCATGTTAGGGTGGCTAGGTGCGATTGGATCTAGACAATTTTGTCTTGTCGAGTGCCCTACGTCCGAAACCCTATTCCAGAGAGAGAGACAGACAGACAGAGACAAAGAGAGGTTTTTTGTTTAGTCAACATTCATTTTGTCCTAGTCAGCCTGTTTCATTTTGTCTAGTTAGCACAAAACCGATGTCCCTTGTTATATAAACTAGTGCATGCCCATGCCTGTCGGCACTGCAGCGGGCCGCCTTCGGCAGCAACACAAGCAAAAAAGCGAGCTGCCTTTGGCGGCAGAACACCCCCCGGGCATCACCACCCCCACCCACAACGTTGTATTCGTCGATAACGCACCTGACCACCTTCGGCAACAAAAAACTTTTAGCGGCAACACCGGCCCTCCCCGACAAACCGACAACCACTGAGACTCGATAAGACCCCTTTAAATATTTATTCTTTTTTTTTTTTCGTTGCAACTCACCATCATGGGTGTCCTGATCACAGCCATCCGTTGAACCCATTACAGACTGTAATTAGATGCTGGGTAAACCCAACCAATTGATTTTTAAACGGGTCTTAAACAGGTCGGAGACAAAAACCGGACCCGACTCGTTTACTAAACGGATTAGTCGTGTCGACCCGTTTACAACCGAAAACCATTTGACCCAGACCCGCTATGGCATCTTTCCTCTAATAAGGTTGGGGACTTGGGAGAAGGAGATCATGAGGAAGAGAGAGATTGAGAGGTGGGAGGGAATTTTTTTTAAAAAAAAATCAGGATCACTGCGATGGCATCTTTCCTCTAATAAGGTTTTTCTTTTTTTTTTTGCTATGAATGAGGTTTTCCTTTTGAAATCAGGATTATATGGTAAAACTTTTGAAATCAAGAGCTTTCATTTAATAACACTTTCCTTTTGAAATTGCGATAAAAAAGAAAAACGTTTGTTGTGATGACAGCTTTCCTTTGATAAGTTGAGGGGGAAAGGGGATGCTTGCATATTTTGGTCTAGTCAGATTTTTTTTTGTCTAGTCAGCTTGTCCTAGTCATCTTTAGGTTCCTTTTTGTCTAGTCAGCGGAAAACCGACGTACCATGTTATATAGATGTATATAGGGTTTGGATCTAGGAACATGCTACTTTTATACTAAGTTAGACATCCATCATCCAAATCGTTAGGATATAGGTTTTTATAATTTAACTACAATTATTGTGAGGATGATCATCTTGCCTTGAATAGCACGTCCACAATAAAAACAACTCATTCTAAAACCTCTAGATGTATCAAATCTAAATTGTTCTATCGATCATCTTAAAGAAGAAGGATAAAAAACTTATAGACTAACTTCCCGGAATTGTGATGTTGTGCCAAGCCATGAGCATCAGGACCCTACCATAAGTTATTGGACAAAATTTGGTATTAGAGAGGATTCTACTCCCCTTCATAAGATGATATAGTCATATTATTTGATATTCCTTGATATACATGTCTTTTTGGATTATGACACGTGCACGTTTAGTTTTGATACAAATATAAGAGCAATTAGATGGCTCTCCAAAAATTATAGGGGTTCACGATGATGGAAGTTAATCCAGGTCAGAGGCTCGCAGCGGAAGCGATTTGGCGGTCGAAAGACCATTCATGATGCACATTACACGATTTAAAACTTTCATCGAAACTAATCTACATATGTGTGCATGTGTATGCACGTGAATCGAAAACCCCTAACGGCAATCTAGCGTAATGATTAACTAGCATGAATGCAAATCATAATGCTCGCTAGATCTACATGTTAGATTACACATACCTTTCGTACGGATCTTTTAACCGCGGAGAATTGTCTTCTTTGTCGATGGAGACGGAAGATCGTTCGCGAAGATGCCGATGGTACGAATGAAGATGTTGCCTTCTTGTTCACCCGATCTCACACGATGCACGGAACGTCGCTCTCGGATCTCTGAGTGCCTCCGAAGAACGACCCTTCTCCTTCTTCAGAACTCCACGCGAGGAAGACGAAGTTGCAAGCGGGAAACGGGAGATAAATCGGGAGAGAACTAGAGAGATGAGAGAGGGGGGGGTCGGTTTTTCTGGACCATAGGGCCGGCGCCCCATAGACCCTTTTATAGGGCCGGCCAACCCCCTTGGATAAGGATCCAAGGGGATAAAGACCTCCCACAGATATCTCTCCATTATCTCCTTTTTATCTCTCGTTGTATTTATCCGTTTTCCCACTTTTTAGGGCTCGATCTTAACCGTTTTATCGCCTTATCCCTATCTATATGGCTGGCCCTATAGATGAGGGATTCTTATCCCTATATCATAGGGCCGGCCCTAGCAAGGTGCCTCACTACTAGGGTCGGTCAACAGTGAGGTCCGGCAGAGTGACGTTTTTACCAAAACGCCCCGACGCCTCATTTTGACCATTTCTAGCGTGCGATACCTAGCGGCCACTTCTTAAATGATCTTTACTAGTTACCTACTATTAACTGAGGCCACCGGAGGGTGCCTCTAGCAAAGTCAACTAGTCAACTCGCAACATACCCCGGTGCATCGCACCTATGCAGCGAAGTTTACTTATGGCTAGGGATTACTACGTACATGTGACTCTGCACTAGTCTCGGGCTCAACCCTTAGTACCCGTATGTAGTTACGCATCTACCGTGCTCTAGTGCCAAGCACACACGGAGCGTATACTTCTTTCTTCCTTATGCTTATGGTGTTCCGAGGAGACAGTTCAAGAACCGTGCATAATGTTGATAAGGTGGAACCATCAGGGACCGGGGTTCATGGCTTCCAACTCAAGCTAGATCGACACACTACCCGAGTGTACCATCGATCCTCTGAGCTCGAGTTAACCTGCGTAGCCACCTAGAGTGCGACGCAGGCTGCACTCCAATTCACCCATACTTACTATGTTCTCCATCATACCCCTGCTCTCCGCTTAGTAGTGGTAAACCCGCTGTCCCTCCACTTGATGCCATGATTCACTTCGAGCGGTGGAGACTACCGTCAGACTCGAATGATCATATGACTTGGTTCCTTCCAGGTTGACCTATACATCGTACCTCTGATTACCCCATCGAGTAATCGAACCCGGTCAACAGTTAAACTGGTGACCACCAGGCCTGGGTTTGGTACAGTGTAAGTCACACCAAGGAACGCACCTCCCTTCAGGGGTGTGGATGGCCTGCAGGAGTAACACGCTAATGCAACGTCAGCCGGGTAACCCAGTACACCGTGGTTTTGGATCACTGTATATGGATCCTCACACATTGGTGCGCCAAAGCACCACGCAACTGGTTAGTCCATCAGACGTGGTTCCTCAGGGTTTAGGACCGTTTTACCCTAAGCAGAAACACGGCTTAGTGTACCAGTGTCTGCTCACTGATCTGTACACCGTGTTAGTTCCGTTCAGCCACAGACACTGTGCCTGGTGATGACCATGGTGAAGACTTCCCATGAACTGTCATCGCCAACAGCTTAACATGATGAGGCGACCAACCTGATCATAGCTGCGAACTAATTTAGATTATATGGGACCAATCCACTCAGTCTTCAACTCAGTGGACTACCATATAACCATGGCTCTCTGTTCTAAAAAGAACACGTAACTATGTTACGCACCTATATGCATCTCATATAATAATAACTATCAATCTTTATTAGACAAAAAAACATAAAGTTTTACAAGCTTAGAACACATCAATCCTAACACACGATCCATAATAATAAAAAAAAACCTCAAATATAGGCACATGTTTCGTTACAATTTAATTTTCTTTTCATAAATTTTAAACATTTCATATTGCTATAAAGATAGTTTGACGTCTAAAATTGGTTATGGAAGGGTTGTACCAAATCAAGGACAACTTTGTTGGAGGTGTAGTTTAGAAAGGAGTTATAAAACAATACAACTTGGTTAGTTGGAATTGCTAAAACTCTGGGTGAGTTAACTTGTAGGGGTTCATTGCTCCCACCAATGTGATGTGAGAGATATAAAAGGGGCATTTGTTTCGATATAAGTCCCCATGGAAATCATCAAAGTGCCAAAAGTGATCACTTCATGTGTTTGTTTCATGTAAGCCCTTGCATAACTTGAAAGTGGGACTTCTGGTCAACCCTGAGAGCCCCTTTTCAGCCACTTGACTTTGGACCATTTTGCTCCATAGTCGTACTTCTGCACCCTTCAAAAGTGTAGCCTCATGTTACATCGCCCCACCCCCCCTCCTACCCCTTTTTCAATATCACGAAAGTGGGTCGTTTTAGTCACAATGAGATTTTCATTGATAGAGTACTTCACACTGCTATCATCCTCCATCACATAGCTCTCCCATGGACAGTGATCGCACATGGCTCTCGCTCTCGCTCTCGTCTCCGAGCGTCGATCAGGTTAACCCTATTTTTTCCCCCAATCAATAGATGGTAGTGCTAGGGAATTAATTTTGATTTCTGAATTTTCTAAAATATTGAACACTAAGGGAGTATATTTTTTTGTTGGGTTACTTAGAAGAGAAGTCTGGAGATTACCAATTGGGTGTGAAACCATCCAAAAAATCTTTAGTTGTATCAAGTTGCTTTGCAATTGAATGACTGTTTAAAATTCTATCCTCTGAAATCAATGGAATAAAATGAGAAAAGTTTATTTTTGATATAGCGATTAACCTAAACAACCACTTACGATGTTACTATACTTATACACTTCCATTAAAACAAACAATAAAAGTGGTGGAAATTCTACTTCCCTGCATAATACTTTCATCAAAACTACACTGAAAGTGGCATAACTATAGTGTATAGCTTGACCACTTTCATCAAAATAAATAGCAAAACTGGGACTTCTAGTCGGAAGTCACAATCAACACTTCCACCAGTTTTGCCACTTTCGAACAACCAAATGGCCCCAAAGAGCCAGGTTTGCCAGTGAGCACCCCAAAAGGTGGTTCCCATAAATGGGCAACCCTTACAAAGTTAAGGGATCCTCGCTTCTTTTATTTGCTTCCTCGTGTGGTAGCTTAGTAGATTAGTAGTTAGAGAAAGAAGAAGAGAAAATGATATAAAAGAGATATTGGAAACAATTTAACAAAATGAAGAAGTATGGAAGCAATAATTAAAGATAATAAATAATTCATCAGACTATCTTTACTTGTGAATTCATATTATCCACGATACGATAACAACTTAAATCACCTATTTGAAAACGAGATGCCCAATAAAAAGGAAGGAGAAGACTATAAAATTTCATTATCGAATATGAGAAAACACTTATTTAGACTGCTTATGTCTCTTCGTTGAACTCCATATATAATGATTAATGGTGTCAAGGCCCTTAAACCATCATTAAACTTTAGCCAAATGGTTACTATCCATGAGACACTTCTCTCATTTAACATCATGACGGCTAATGAGTTTAAGGATATTAAATATCATTTAAATACACTAGCATGCATGGTTTCCATTAACCAACCCGATTAGTCCATGAAAAAAAAAAAGGTTCCTCCGATGCAATGTGAGCCTAAACTGCCAATGCACCCAAAATCTAATGTGGGCCTTAGATTGTGTTTGGCTCCATGGTTTTGTCCGCGTTTTTTTTGTGTGGGTCTCATGATTTTTTTTTAAAAAAATACCAATATATTTTTTCACGTCGTGTGTGGTTGGATTAGCGAAACAGTGAACCGCCGTAATTGAGTCCTCTTGCATCGAACAACAAGGCATATGTTATTGTGGAGATGCAAATTACGACACATGGGTCCCAATTTATCTCTAGTCGGCGCTCACAACGATATACGAAGATGGATGGGTAAAAATGGACAACCCGTGTAACCAAACATATCATGAACAACTAGAGCGCACTCAAAATGAAAATCCGAGTTTCATAGCAAACCTTAATGGTGAAATTCATTTACAGTCATTCCAAATTTTTCCACGAAAATACTTTTTCATTCATGATTTCAAAATAATACAAATGAATATCACTTTTGGAAAGCCAGAGCAAATGATTAGTCTATGGCCAATAAAATAGATGAATACAACTTCTGAAATACTATTTTTTATTCGAAAGACATTACAAGAGTAATCATAAAAAAAGAAAAATAAAGAATTATTGTGTGACCATACAATCAATACTTGAAAAAGTTTGTGTTAAGGGGATTGATTGTTCGGGCCTTATGGGTTCTATTATTTCACGAGTTCACCTCGCGTCTTTTCGGCTTACAATTAGAATAAGTCATTTAATCTAAAAATCACTATCCTTCATCATTATATTACGTGTACACATGCTATTGTTATTAGTATTCTACATATTATAAGCATGGAGAAATCCATTACTTTGTAGACAATTATTATTTTGTAAAATGTTGAGTAAACCAATGCGATTATGTCTTCAACCAATAAATCAGTTGGTAAGACATACAATATGTGGCATTGGTCAAGGGTTCAAGTAAGTGCTATGGCATATCTCACCCTGCTTTGTAGTACGTAGAGGGCCTCTCTCTCGGCTTAGGGCAAGTTTTCCTACCCATAAGTTTTTAAAAACCACAGCATTTCTCTAGCTCCTATGGCGACATTCGATCCTTGATCTATCCTGTGCCAGCACATTAACAGGCGATGCACTAACCACTATGGTGTTCTCTTAAAAAAAAAAAGGACTTATAGTATGTGTTTTACATATGAGTTTTTTTTTACTATAAAAAAGTATGAACCATTATCGGCGACCTCATAATGTGTGGTATAATCCAACTGCTTCGATTAAATGTAAACAAGATTTATCATGATCCAATAATTAGTATAATGACATTTTCATGATATTAACTTATTTATAAAAAGGTGTTTTCAGTGGGCTTGAATTTCGGATGTAGTTCGACATTTTTCAAGTGAATGTACGGTGAAGTTCCTACTAATATGCGTTCATCTTCTCCAACTCTAGGACAAACTTAACATTTGTTCGGTGTTTGCTTGAGTTCCTTGAGGAGTGTCTAGTTGTTTGGCACTTTTGGGAAGAACTTGCAAATGACATACTCCCATGAACTCTAAAGAATCCGTACAGTTCATAGGCTTTGGGCCTATGATCTTGAAGTTCCACTGAACTTTATGTTCATGAATTTAGAGTCTTCAAGAATGTTAAATTCTCTCGTTCCAAAAGAAAAAAGAATTTCAAATTTGTAGGTTCCATTTTACTACAATATTTTTCAAGTCAATGAATGTACAACAAGGGCCAACGACACGTGATTATCATTCGCCGGAGTTAGTCGTTGACCATCGCCAGAGGTGACCACCGGAGTTGCTTGCCAAAGTTGTTCACCGGTTTCCGGAGTTACTTGCAGGTCGCCGGGAATGTCCACTAGGCATGGAGCCGATGCCCTTATCATTTTGTTACGAAGGACATAGTAGGCATTTTGAAAAAAGTTCGATAGTGGCAGTTAGATAATAATGTGGTGCAAATATTAACGGCCTAAACAAATCGGACCCATGATCATTTGAGTCGAGCCCATTGCCAGCAGGCCTACATATTTTTTTTTGAAGATCCCATCCCTACATCGAATATCGGTCGGTTGGAGATAGATCGGGTTGGTGCCCAGGTGATAATGCGACCCACTTGGTTCAAGAAGGCAATTAGAGCTATATATGGACCGGGTCGGATCGGGCCATCCCAAGACATGGTCGGAGTGTGTGCCCAAACCCAGCCCATGCCCGAATTGATATTTTGCACCTTGTTTCAACCCATCCCAAAGGTGTTTTATGAAGCCCAAGCCCAAAGCCGGACCAAATTAAGGCCACATTCCTAACTTGTCTACGCGAAAATTGTCTATTTCTCTTCCTCACACGACAAAAATGAGAGAATATTATTGCTTATGATAGATATTGAAATTAGATATCTGTGAAGTAAGGGGGTGTTTGACATCGTGCGGAGGTTGCCGTTTCTGTTCCGCTTTAGGAGTAACGGCTAGTATTCGTTCTGATGGGCTGATGAGATGGGAACAGAAATTTTTTCGTTCCGTGCGTTTCTTGCCAATCGGACGCTAAACCATCCGAATTAACACTAAAAAAAGCTAACTTACGAGAATATCCTCCTCCGGCTGGGATTTGAGCGGAACAGCTGTTCTGCATGCCAAACACCCCCTAATGCTCTCAAAGTCCGAGGCAATGAAATTGACCAAGTAGATGCGCATAAAACTCTTTATTCATTGATTATGAAAAATAAAAAAGAAAATAACCCGAGCTTCAGTTTGGGCTTCGGGTCGGGTTAGTGGTTGCCATACCCGGTCCTCAAGGCTGGGCTAATGTTCAAGCCCAGCCTTACCCAAAGCCCAAGTTAACTCAGCCCAAACTCGACCAATATCGGGTCAGGCCCGACCCGACTTACAGCCCTAAGGTCCGCAGTATAAACCCCGAAAGACCTTCCTCCTCCTGAAATCCTCTCTTTACAGGCTCGTCTCCCGCCGCCGCCGCTGCTGCTGCCGCCGCAGCTCTGCGACGATGCCGAAGCATTACAGGCCTCCCGTAAGAACTCCCAGCACATCTCTCCATAGATTCGGCTTCACCTTCTCTGTAAATCCGTTCATCACCCCATTTTCGTTCGCTGTTCAGGGGAAGAAGAAGGAGGGGAATGCGGCGAAGTACATCACGAGGTCGAAGGCGATCCATTTCCTCCAGATCAGCCTCCCAACCTTCAGGTCCGATTAGGGTTCCGTTGTTTCTCGTGCGATCATGGTGCTAGGGTTTTGTTCCTGATCAAAGTCTCTCTGTTCAATGATTTTTTTTAATGGTGCATGCACGAATTGGGCATTTGAACCTCTGCGTTTAAATTCAGTCTGTGGTCATTCTGTAATCCCCAGGAAGCTATGCATCCTCAAGGGAATATTCCCTCGAGAGCCGAAGAAGAAGATCGAGGGAAACAACAAGTCTTATTATCACATGAAGGACATCATGTTCCTTCTCCATGAACCGCTGCTCGAGAAATATAGGTACAACTCATGTGATTATGCTATTGTTATCGTCATCCCACTGATCTGCACTTTGATTTGAATGACCCAATGAAATGGTTGTGGTGTAAGGCTTGGAATTTCTGTTTGTCATAGTCCAGTCGAGTCTGCCGTGACTTAACTATGGATAGGATGGTCGTGGAATCCGACGAATACTATCTTATATGCATTAGGACTTTTTCTGGAGAACAGACATCCGTTTTGGATACATATTGATATGGTCTAAACATCTTTCAAAGGAACGAACACACCAAGCACACTTCATACAAATTTGGAAGGAATCCTAGTGCTAGTTGTGAAAAATATCAGAACCATCATCGCCATGAAATTCCTGTCCCATCAACATGGGGTCAATTCTAGAGCGCAACTCTAGCTTAGATGATTCCATATATAATGGCTGTCAACCTAACATCATCCCTCTAGGATTGGTGATGATTCTGATGAAAAACAGACCAAGGCAACTTGGGGAGAGAGAGAGAGAGAGAGAGAGAGAGAGAGAGAGAGAGAGAGAGAGAGAGAGAGGATCTCAATAGGAAATCTAACATGGCTAGTTGTTAGGTAGGGAGACCTAGGTTGTTGGTTGCACAATTTACGCTTCTGCAACCATGGAGCAACGTCGAAGGTTTGCGTAGGCTATTAGTGAGTGTAGAAGAGGGTAGAAGGCATTGTTTGGTAAAAGGAAATACATCATATCGTGACACTTTATAAGCCTAAGAGCTGAAATGAAACACCGTTTCCATGATGAAGCATAATTCATATAAATCAAAGAAAATTGAGTTGTTTCATTTGGAGGCCCTTTTAATCATAATGCGTTTGTTTGCGAGTGGAAATGCAAGCCAAAGTGTTCATTGTTATGGATCCCTTTCATTTTGTTAAATAATGAAGGAAGAATTCATAGTTGGTTGGGTCTACCTTGACTTTATTTCAAATCACTCATTATTAATGGAAATTACTAAGCGATTATCAAGTAGAACCTTTTAAAGTAAGGTCACAAATTAGATTGGTGTAAAGGTTGTTTTATGACGATAGGTCTGATAAAACAACCATAACAATGGTCTTTTCTCGTCTAAAGTGACTAATAACTCCTCCCGCATGTAATTCCCAAGTAAGTTGGTCAAGTAAGGAAGTTAACAGAATACTGAGCTGACTATCCTTGTATATGAGACGATCATGGATTACAAAATATTTGTTAGTATGATAAGTACTATTCAACCTTGCATCATAGACAATTAGACATCGATAAAATATGGACATGTGGGGTACTCGCTCTTGATTATGTGGACGCCTACCACCTTGACGTGCATGATATCTAAGACGATGATACTTCATAGAGTGCATTATCAGCCTTGTTCTCGACACCGGAATGATCCTTGAGAATAAAGGTGGATTCTTGGACTACCCACTCGTTATGTCGGTGCCCTAGTTTCCTCTGAGATTTCAAATGCTGCAATACTTGATAGTTCGAGTATAATACGAACCCATTGGGTGATAGATAATGTCGACATATCTCAAAGACTGAAGGACATCATAGAACTCTTTGTCATAGTTGGAATACTTCTAGCATGCCTTATTCAAATTCTCACTCAAGTGTGCACTTGGATGTCCTTCCTGACTCAAAACTCCACCTAGGCTTACACCTGAGGCATCACATGCTACATTAAACACGCTAGAAAAATCGAACAGTCTTAAAAATGTGCTTGAGTTATCAAGTTATTTATCTTTTGAGAAGCTTTTGTTGCAGCCTTTGGCCTTGTAAGCTCCCCTTTCTTTATGCAATTTGTAATGGGACCTATAATGGTATCGGATCCCCTAGTAAACCTTTGATAAAAGTTGTTAGTCCATGAAAACTTCTGGCCTGATAAACGAAGGTGGGTTCTGGACAATCTTGAATTTCTTCACTTTCTCGGGATCAACTTTCACTCGTACATCTAAAATGACAAATCCAGGGAAAATCACTAGGGAGCTCATAAATGTACAATTCTCCATGTGACAGTAGGCTTCTCCTGGTGTAGGACCTCAAAAATTCTACCGCCCCTTTGGTTTTGCTGTAAATTAAAATGACGACAAGGACGTGTCCAATAAAAGGACATAGTGCTTGAGTCATGGCTCTCATGAACGTGCTAGGTGCACTGGTCAGCCCAGATGGCATGACTAGCTATTAATGAAAGTTTGTCCTTTGTGTTGAACGCAGTCTTCCACTCGGCCCCATACGAAATTTGGATTTGATGGTATTCACTCTTCAAACTAATATTTGAAAAGATCTCAGATTCTATTATCATGCAAAACATGTCATGAATCATAGGTATCAGGATCCTATACAAGATGATAATTTTGTTAATGGCGCGACTGTCGACAAGTGAGCAATGCAGGAACATCCCAAGGGCTCATGCTCTTTTGAATGTAACCTTTTTTCTTAAGCCTATCTACTCGGTGCTTTAACTCTGCATGCTCCGTAGGATTTATCCAATAATATGATAAGTTCGGTAGTGATGATCTTGGAACCAAATCAGTGGCATGTTGAATGTCTCTCAAAGGTGGTAACTTATACGGTAAGTCCTCCGGGATGACATCAGAGAATTCAGAAAACACTGGAGTCACCTCTTGGCTAATTTCTCGTTTTTTCTCCACATGTGGCTCATGAAACTCTAGGGCCACAATTGCGTACATGACTCTAGATTCCTTACTCTCATGCACAAGCTGTTGTTGAGCACATGTATGAACTTTCTGTAGTCTGTTACGTAGGTTCCTTCGTCTTACGCTTGGATTCTACTTTGGGTTAGGAAGGACTTAATACTATGGGGCATCCATTGTTTGAAGGCATACATGTTTGTCCTAGCATAGTGGACCTCATCTGCGTCAACAACCATGGGAAGGACATCGCACAAAACTGGTCCTTGTAAGTTGCAGTTTGAGTTGGGATCATTAACCCTAGCTAACATGCATTGTTGTTTTGTTCATCCAAGCCACCTTGTATGGTTGTGGATGCAGTTCTAGCTTGCGTTTCCTTCTCTCCAAAGCATCCTTGGAGATCACATTCATGCAACCATGGTTTCAAAATCCGGCTAATACCGAGTTATACTGAATGATCCCTCTCGGTTTTATAGTGGCCGGTGCAGTCACCAACCGATATCAAAACTTGTATCGTATCGTATCGACCAAGACCGACACGTACTAATTCGTAATGGTTGAGTCAGCCTAATATCGATAGATACGGCCGAATCATATCGGCTGGGAGCCTGGGACCTACCAAAATATTTATGGATTTTTTTTCTAAAGAAAAGGCTTATACCATATCGGCTCGAACCGTCCAACACCGAATCAACTCAGCCGAGTTGATTCGGTTTGGCCTGTGGGCCGATATCATGGTCGATACTTCGGTGTTAAAATTTTGCATGCAACTTCCTCCATCAATGATCACATTGCAATTCTTTTATTCGATCTTGATGTATGTGTGAAAAATTGAAGTTTGTCGCCAATCCTTCTCCCTTGTGATGTTGTTGGAATAAACCTCATGACATTGATGCACATTGCTTTTTCTGCGCCATATGTCAGATCCTTATCGTGTGAGCTCTGTTTAGGTTCATCTATATCGGGTCTAGCTCTATCAAATCGGGTCTTGATCAATTACATTGAGCATGATTCTTCCAAATTAGTCTCGAATCAACCAAATTAGACTCGAGTTTTCTATATTTTTCTTCTAAATTTAATATTTCTGGTCGAAACAAGTCAACAACCGAACATGAACTTAAACCTGAACTGACCTGTTGTCGAAGGACCCGAACCCTAATTTTCAAACCTTGACTAAACAGAATACAAACAAATTAATTAAACTTTCTCAAATAGTTTCGATTTAATGTAGTTGGTCACAAGTATTAACAAGGTTTATTCGAATTAGCGATCTATCTCAATATATGCGGAGTTGTTAATTCCCTTAACTGAATCTACTGATGAGTGATTAGAATTATTCATGGCCAACATCTTTATTGCCCTACATTTAATGTTTTTGAGTTTCTTGTCCAATTTTTCTGTAATTTTTTACCGAACTTTTTTTTGGTAGTTTTGATATTTCTTTTGGTCACTTTGTTACATGGGTAGAACCAATAATCCCTTTCATCTTGTAGAATTCTTGGTTGCTTGTATCTTTGTTTATATCTTTCTCTACCTCTATATCTTCACTTACATCATGATTTAAGGACAAAAGATTACAGTCTCCTTCATTTTTTTGGATACTTTTTTCCCCCAAGTTCCTTAACATGAAGATTCTAACCAACGGGCTCTTGTCTGGGTGATACTTCTTCTCTCCCACGTTGGAGAGGTTCTCTGTTTGACTCTTGGTATGGACACCATAGAGCGAACTTTATCTCAAGGCTGTTGTGCCTTGTTTGCAGGGCTGGCCCTAGGAGTTTGAGTGCCCAAAGCGAACTTTCAAAGTTGTGCCCTCTTTATAACATATACACAAAAAAAGAAAGTACAAGTACTCGATTTTTTTTTAGCGAATGGAGATCTATTCACGTAAATTTCTATAAAAAAATAATCAAAATCAAAGTTACAATCCTTGTAACAATCGAATCACAAGCATTCAAACATTAATGAATTAGGTAAAAGAGTTTAACCAGAAACTGAGAAAAGATGTAATTTTGATGTACCTGATGATCCAAAAATACAACGAGTACCCATTTCAAGGAAAGCTCAAAAGGAACGGTCGAAGCAATGGAATTTCCATCAACAATAAATCCCAATGATTAAATAAATAAACCATTTATCAATGCTTTATAACTTTCACTTTCTTTTCGCCATACCTAAAAAATGTGGAACATTCCTTCAATCCAAATTCGATTAGAGAGAGAGAGAGAGAGAGAGAGAGAGAGAGAGAGAGAGAGAGAGAGAGAGAGAGAGAGAGAGAGAGAGAGAGAGAGATCTGAAAGCCAAGAGCAAAGTTAGTCAGGGGACGATGAGTCGATGACTGGGTTGTTGAGCTAGGGTGTTCATTTTGTGTTTATGTGATACCGATGACATCATAGGCTTTGAGTTGGGCGGCTTGGGCCCAATATAAGGGACTATTTTTTTTGGTGTCCTGCTTATGGGTGAGGCCCAAAACAATTACTTTGGTGGCTTTGCCCAAGGGCCACCTCTGCTTGTTTGCGCGTGCGAATCTTGGCTGTTGATGTCATGCTCACGGGATTATGGATCTCACGGGATTATGGAATTAATAAATAGCAACTACTGCCTTCCCACGTTTCGATCTTCGGACCTCTTTGAGCCTTTGCTCTAGTCCCTGCCCTTTGACCGCTTGTCCGGTTCAGCAAAAAAAAAAAATGAAGATTCCAAAATTTGAGGGATTGCACATGGGAATTTCTGAACAATAATATTTGGCATGGTATACACTCTTTGAGAAGGGGTCACTACCAAATTTAATTTTTAATATCTTTTGATCCATAAAAAAATTCTGGACAATAATTTTTGGCATGATATATTCCTATCATTTGAGTATGGGTCACTAGCAAACTTAGTCTTTTGATGATTTTTGATCCAAAAAATGTACGGTGGTATAATATATAGTTTTTTATTATATCCTTAGAATTTATCATATTTAAGGCCTTTTGAAGGTGCTGTTGTGTACTCAGCTCTAGCTTTCTCATATTAGGGATTAACCTATTAACTTTTTTTAAAAGTGTTTTATGGGTTTTGAGTTTTGAATTTTAAGTATGCCTTAAGTTGTGCTTGAAGTTTGAATATTCGCTATGGTTGCTAGTTGTTCCTTGTTAATGATCACTAACATTGTTTAATATTTGGATGGAGTTAAATGGTGCTACTTTATAGGTGACTACCTGCATGTTTGAACTTGTCAGTTACTTGGTCACGCACCTTGGTCGTAAATGTCTAACTATCTTCCAATTTTATAATATGCTCTGAAATATTGACCAGTGCCTTTTAATGTAGCGTAAATCATTTCTCTTTTCTCCTTTTGTTTCATTTTTTCTGCATTTGTTAGTTTTTAATGCTCCAAAACTCGAAACCCTTTGGAAATTATTCTGGACCTCTGGGAAGGAACCAAAAAGCGATTCCGAAATAAATTTTTTCGTGCCTTGATTGACCTTGTGAAATTTGATTTCTCTAATTAAATGTTGTATAATTATGGTCTATAATTTTGTGTACTTCAAAGGTTATGATATGTTATATAATTTATGAGTTGTTTGGTGAGCATTGCTCGGTACATTAGATGAGATCCAATTATTTTGTTACTTATTATCTGTATCTTGAACCAGGGATATAAGAGCCCATAAGAAGAAGGTTAAAAAGGCATTGGCAAAGAAGAACAGGGATCTTGCTGATCGCCTACTAAAGCGTCAACCAAAATATACACTTGATAGGCTTATCTTAGAAAGGTCTGTGAAGTCTTGATGAATATATTATTTTACGTTGATGTAGTGCAATTAATGTGATATTATGTTTGGTTATTTAGGTACCCCACTTTCGTCGATGCGCTTCGAGACTTGGATGACTGCCTCACTATGGTACACCTTTTTGCGGCATTACCTGCCACTGAACGTGGAAGAATTCAAGTAGAACGTATTCATAACTGCAGAAGGTGGGTCTTTGTTAAATTTTTTACACACTTATTGTTTAGGCATGAGTCTTTGCTATTTCATTCCTTTTTTTTGCAATTTTTGGAACTATTCTTTCAATTCAGTTCTTTGGATTATATTTTGGGCCTTAGAGATGAATGTACTTTCCTTATTAAACTTTGACTCTAACCTTATTGGTTAGAATCCTTCCCAGTCTAGGGGAACCTTGGAGATTAGCTTCCCAATGACATATGCTTTAGCTGCATAACCAATAAGGTAGGGCTTCTTTGCAGCCAATTAGTCTTCTAGGTTTCTTTGTGGGCTCCTTGCTTGTCAAAAGTAGTCTCTGTCAGGAACTTTGACACCAAGTCTTATAATGGTGGCAGTGGGGTTTAAATGGTCGCAAAATTTTACTCAAATCTTTTTATGGAGGCTACCTGCCTATAGTTGTGCTCTATAGCCGTCTCCATCCTTTTGTGGTGCGCAATGATGTTTGCATGATATTAGTTTAAGGTGGACAAAGGAAGCCTCACAGTCACTCCAGTGGTGGATAAAATTATTGTATAGCTATGATAATTTGAGCATGCATAATGAAGATCTGTAGGAGATACCTGGGAGGTTGAGGGTCACATGTTAGGATGGATGAGGGGGTCAGAAAGGCCCAGGGCTATGTGGCTGATGTGAGGAATGATTGCTTTCAATAGACATGAATTTGCGGAGTATATTTAGGATTACTCCATAATTGATACAATTTTTTATAGTATAATCCTTGGTGACGAGGAGGGTTAATATTCATTCTAAAGGCATAGTAGTAGAAATTGTTTGATGTAATAATAAATTTTTATTACTGCTAGTATTGTTGCTATGGTTGGCTTCTTTCCCCCCCTTTCTCTTTACTCATTTTTTCTTATCATTATCATCTTTTCGAGTAGCCCATTCCTATCCTCTTAATGACCAACATTTTTTTGGTTGACTTTATTGATTACATCAACAATCAATCAAAAATCTATACTCAATCCTTTCATGGAGCCTTCTTTTGGTCTTTTGCTCCATCGAAGAATTATAAGTCTATTACGTTAATGTCTGTTAGGTTCGATTAATATTTGGATAAACATTTTTTTTTTGCTTTCAGTTGGATTGTTAAGGACATGATAGGATCTAGTTGGGCCTGATATACATCAGTCCTTGGGCTTTTGGAATAATGGTTGGGTATGTAACAATTGGTATCGAAGCTAATACCACATCTTGTGTTCGAATCTCGGTAAGGGGGCTACCTAGGATGTAGGAGTGGGCTACATGGAGCATGGTGAGTTTCAAAGGGGAAAAGGGCTACCTGCCGCCAGAGTGAAAGCTACCTAGAGTGAGAGGTGCCTAGGATGTTGACTACGGAAGGGTAGTGGTGTTATGTGCCTTAATAATTATGGGCTTGCTTTCAACAGTCCTGAGGATTTTGGAATAATGGTTTGGTCCGTAGCAATTGGTGTTTGTAACTTTGTATGAGCTTGGTTGGTTTGATCCTACTCGTTTAGAATCTGCTACATTAGTTACATGCCAGTTTCTGTCAAATTATTCTTTTTCATTTCTTATATTTTTGCTCATTCTAGCATGTAGTCCTTGTTGGAACTTGAAACGCCCCCTTGCTAATTTCTAGTAACATTAAAAGAGAGAAGTATCATATGTTGGTTTGTCTAAAGCTCAAAACATTGGATCATGGTCACGTCATTGTGTTTTTGTTGTGTGACTAGCGTCCACTTGCTCTGGCACTCATGCATGTTCCTTGATGATTTATGGCATCTTAAAGTTGACAGGCAGTGTAAGATGTTATTCTATAATGCCCCCCTTGGTACTTAAGTTACAGCTTTGATATTATCTCCCCCCTTGCCTGAAATATCGTACAGTTAACACATAAATAATGGTTACTTTTTAATTAGGTTAAGTCATGAATGGCAAGCCTACATATCTCGAACCCATAGTCTACGGAAGACTTTCCTAGCTGTGAAAGGCATATATTACCAGGTAAAATTGAGGAAACTTTCATACAATTGTCAGGAATTCGTATTTTTTTTTGTTTAAAATGTTTATACTTTATACTCATATGCACTGATGTTTTTTGTTGTAGGCCGAAGTCGAGGGTCAAAAAATCACATGGCTAACTCCACATGCCCTGCAACAAGTTTTAACTGATGATGTAGACTTCAATGTCATGCTTACCTTTGTAGAATTTTATGAGGTAATACCCCCTATGTTCTCTATGTCATATATGGTTGTCATATGTGGTTCTATTCTCAACTTTACCTCTGTTTATTTGATTGGGTTATTATTGCTTTTTGGTTTTGTTTTGGGTCAGAACTAGCTAGTGGATATTGTACTTGTGGGTGTTCAATGGAAGTTCAATGTATGCATATGTAGTTGTACAAGTGAAAATAATACTTTAGGTTTAATGTTTTCGTCTTGTTGCTTGCTTAAACCCATTATTATTAAAATCACCTATGCAGTCTATGCGCCAGAGTGGCCCCGTCACATATGCGGCATATAAGGAATTTTACGGTAGCATGTGTGCATAGTTACCAAGTCGGAAGTCGGGAAAAAATCGGCTAGGGGGGAAGTCGGAAAAATCGGGAAAAAGTCGGGAAGGCCGGCAAAGAGTCGGGAAACAAACGGAGAATTTTAGAAAATATTTATATAAAGATGTTACAATAGGTTTTTTGAGCAATACATGACAGGATTAAAACACAATTAATCGGGATTAAAACGTGTAAATCGAGATTAAAACGTGAAAATCCTGATTTTTTTTCTTCATAAAATCGTGATTTTTTTCAAAAAATCGAGAAAGAGTCGCGTAGCGAACGTTTACCTAATAAGTTATGTTTTAATCGAGACTTATTCAAAAAATCAGAGTTTTTGGTAACAGAGCATGTGATTTGTGTTTTTTTTTTTGCTTCGGTTGCATGTGCATATTCAATTAATGCGCATGATACATTCGAAATATTATTGAAATATAGAATTTTCTTCACACCGTATCAATTCTAGTACATTACTATAGAAAGTTAGTAACCAATTCAACTATATTCAAATAAACTAATTCGTTTACATTGCATGCTTTTAGTGCACATTATGGGACTAGCGGCTGGTTTACTGAAGAGGTAGAATGGATCACACCCACTTTGATCATCTTTACTTTTTATGTTTACGGGAATGATAATTGTACTAGCAGCTTTTACATGTTTTAGCTTTATTTTTAGCATTAAAGACTTCAAGTTTGATGATTTATTGCTATAGTTTGTTGCCTTGTTGTGCGGAACTGTCCACGACCTCATTCGGGGCGTTTTGGATCAATCCACGCTCTTTTGAATGACTGTCCAGCTATATTTAATAAAATATAAGGGTACAAGGTTCTGCAGGGAATTGACGATCGAGATTAGAGCTGGATCCGACGGTTAATAATAGCAATAACTTAAGTTAATTGCTGATGTGGCACTTTTTGTGCTTGATTTAAACTTTATTAGGCTTATCATAAAAGCCCAATAGGGGTTCACCTCAATCCCACCGTCCCCTCTCTCTCTCTCTCTGCACGATAACCCCCCCCCCCCCCCCCCCCTCCCTTTTTTTTTCCGATCTATGACAACCACCCCACTCCCTCCTTCCCGACATACTCTCTCTCCTTTTTTCTTTTTGTTCCTTTCTTTCTTCCTTTATTCTTTACCCTTTCGATCTCGGCCTCATGATCTTTTGGGGATTGACCTCATCTCTCTTTTGCAACCCTAGTTCTAGAAAAAAGAGAAAAATATTCAAAATATAAGAAAAAGTCAGATTTGAGTATTTTGATTCCTCCATGTGAGAAGAACCCTAGAAGACGACGGCTCTGTGCCCTCCTCTTTCTCATTCCACGACTTCACCTTGGGAAGACCCTCGATTGTATCGAGATGCCTCGAATTCTCTTCGAGAAGAGCTTTTGGGCTCACGACTCCAAAGGATTCGGTGATCTCATCGACCGCCCTTGCTTCGTGAGAGAAAAGCCATCAATACCAATAGAAAAAACTGAAGCATATGTGAATCATATCATACAAGTATACATCAAACAGCCGAAGCATATGACAACAATACCAACAGAAAACATGAAGCATATGCCATAAGTACCAAGCAGAACCTGAAGGATATGTGAACCATACCATACAATAGAAAAATAGAAGCATATGTGAACACTACTTGTGTGCAAGTTTTTCACGTGTTATGATATTGTTAGCATATACTTCATACTTTCATGCTGGAGTATAAAATCTGTAAATTTATTTATGGATAATAGGCTCAGGTACGCCCTTATCATCACATCACAAGACATCGCGGCAATCGGCTGCATGCAGGTGAGCATGACATCCAAGGCTGCCAAGCCATCTTGGATCAGAACATGGTGGGTTTAATAACCTTCAAATCATTTGGGCACATCATCATTGTTTTACGACAGTATTATCGTTCATTACAATCATATCTGCTTGTTGAGTTTTTTCATGTGTTGGTGGTGATGACATATTCTTCAACTTTCCATGCTTGATGCTTCAGATCATATCATATATAATCGTAGTATTCATGTGAACAAAATAGTAAGAAAACCATACAACATAGAAACTCTCTCTCACATAGGAAAAAACACTAGAAACTCAGACATGCAAAGTGCCCAAATTAAATCCGATACGAAGCATATGATCTCAGTATTCATGTGATTATGTGAAAAAGAGGACAAGGAAGATATAGATCATAGAAACCCTCTCACAGAGGAAAAACCCCTAAAGGTTCAGACATGCAAAGTGCTCAAATTAAATATGAAACATATGATCACAATACTCGTGTGGAAAAATGGCAAGAAAACCATAGATTATAGAAACCCTCTCATTGATGGAAAACCTCTATAGACTCAGACATGCAAAGTGGCCAAATTGTGAACAATACTAACACAAAATCTGAAGAATATGTGAACAATACCAACAAAAAACCTCAATCATATGTAAACAATACCAACAAAAAGCCTGAAGCATATGTGAACAATATCAATAGAAAGCCTGAAGCATATGTCATCAATACCAACAAAAAAAACTGAAGTATATGTCAGCAATACCATACAACCAAATAAATTGAAACATATGTCAACAATGATCGCAATATTCATGTTCAAAAATGCCAATAAAACCATAGACCATAGAAACCCTCTCATAGAGGAAAAAACCTTGAGGCTCAGACATGCGAAGTGCCCAAATTGTAAACAATACCAACACAAAACCTTAAGAATACGTGAACAACTCCAACACAAAACCCGAAGAATATGTGAGCAATAACAACAAAAAAGTTGAAGCATATGTGAATAATACCAATTCAAAACCTGAAGCATATGTGAAACAATATCAACACAAAATCTGAAGCATAGGTCATCAATACGAACAAAAAACTGCAGCATATATCAATAATACCATACAACCAAAAAAACTAAAGCATATGTCAACAATACCAAGCAAAAAAAGTCAAGCATATGCCAACAATGATAGCAATACTCATGTGAGATAATAACAAAAAAATCATTGATCATAAAAACCCTCTTACAGAGGAAAAAACCCTAGAGTCTCAAGCATGCAAAATGCCCAAAACCACAATGTTAATGTGCAAAAATGGCTAGAAAGTCATAGATCATTGAAAACCCTCTCTCACAGAGGAAACAAACCCTAGAAACTCAGACACGTAAAGTGCCCAATTCATCATTTTAAACATATGATCGCAGTATTTATGGGAAAAAATTTGCAATAAAACTCTAGAATATAGAAGTCGGATGACAAACTCACGCAGAGGAATAAACCCTAGAGGCTTAGAAACATAAATCACAAAAATGACCATAGATCACAACACATGTCAGAGGAGCCTCATAATCGAAAATCAAGAAGAGACTCACCATTGTCGAAATGAAGGAGAGAAGAGCAGAGGGGAGGAAACCCCAACAATTGCGACGCTCTCGCAGAGGGAGGAGCTCACCATGGTCGGACGCGCGAGAGAATGACAGATGGGAGGAGACCCGTGCAAAACCCTAGATTGCGTCGTCCACAGTCGAGGGGGATCAACACTTGTCGAAGGTGGGTCAATGAACTACTTTATGATTCCTAGGGCACAAATAACATAGATTAGCCCAAGTGCGATAATGCATGATGGTCCATCCAAATAATTAATATTTGCAGCTCATCATGATCTAAAATGTCCAAATTGCCTATAAGCTAAAGATTAAGTATTTTGGTGGCCTCTTTCCTATGGTCAAATTCTCGAAAAAAAAAGCAACTTTTTGTCAACTTCAAACAAGTTGAATATTGGTTCTGATGCTTGTGATGAACAGTTGGGATTATCAATTTGGGTGGTGCACCATACCATTTGGTCATAGGCGCAACTGATATAGTTATGCCCTTATTGCAATGTAAGCATGTATATATTATAAATACATATAACTTCGAGGGCCTTGCTTTCTTCTTTGCTCCCCAACTAGCTATTCTGTGTGAATTTGTTTTTGCATAAATTTCTGGATAGCAAACAGCATTGTCTCAAATCGTGCATGTGTGTGTTTGTTTTTGCGCCGCCATGTATGTGCACGTGTACATGCATGTGGGTGTACTTCCTGTCAATTTTAAGGCTCGCTTTCCTCTTGGCCTCCTAACTTGGCAACTATATCCTAAACTGCTTGTGCAGAGTTTAGTACAGCTAGTGCCATAGCCTCTGAAATTGTGTTTTACCTCAATTTCTGGACCACTAAAGGCCATTAGTTGGTTCAGTTCATTGTTGGACAAAGTATCTGTTTACTGTGTAGTTTGATAATTGTTTTCTGGAAGGGCATCGGATGGTCAATCAGTTTGAACATCATTTTGGATCTCTTTGAGTTAGCCAGAAGTAAAGAAAACTTGAACAAGAGTTTGCTACTGAGGATGAGATTACAAGGCTTCTTGGCAGAGGGGATAAAATATATGGTCTGTAAAGAAGCGTTTGTTAATCTCTTCGAGCCGCGTTGGATTTGGGTTGAGGTATCCTATTTGGACCGTTCTGTGAAGAATTGATCTGGGACTCCATTCGGGGATACATAAAATTTTCAACTTGATTCTTCTAATCTGTCCTGTTTTTACCCCTTAAACTCCAGGGCCTTTTCATTTACCTGTAATAATATACCTTATTTGATACCATAGGTTATTGACTGTAATTTCAGCTTGCTATGGTGAGACATCTACTCGCACCTGTAGGCAATTGGACCTATGTATGCTTTCATCATGCATTGATTTGTCTTCTTGTTGTAATCATTGGTTTTCCATACTGTTTTTTGTCTAACGTTTCCTCTTATGCAGGCTCTTCTAGGTTTTATAAATTTCAAGCTTTATCATTCTATAAATGTGAAATACCCTCCTATTCTGGACCCTCGACTGGAAGCAGTGGCAGCCGGTAAATTTTTAAGTGAACAAATTTGGAGTTTTTCTCAAATTTATCTAGTCTTCCTTTTCCCATATATTTATTTGTCTTGTTGTTGAGAGGTTACATGATGTCTATAAGCTTACTTCAAAGTTTATTGTTTTTCAAATTTTTACAGAGCTCTATGCCTTATTTCGGTTTGTTTCTGCTGGTTCTAAAACGCCATCGGGGGGTCCTCAAGCCATCAGCTCTTCTGGAACAGAGCAAGCTCAGGATGGAGAAAAGGATACTTGGAATGAAGAATCTGAGGTTAGGTTGGCTCAGCTTCAGCTACAGCTTCCGTCCAATGAACCAGGTACATTGATGCATCTGATGGGGGATGCTACTGGTATGGATGACGAGGACATTGAAACAAAAGAATGCAAGTCTCTTTTCCAAAATTTTAAATTTTTCTTAAGCCGCGAGGTGAGCCCTCGACTGCTGATAATACCGTGGTATCTTTATTTCTATTCATTGAACATATTCCTGGTTATCTGTGTTTGAAACTTCATTTCGAAATTTCGTGCATGATTAGTGAAATGTGTTATGTTTAATGCATTCTTTTCTATCAATTGGCATCCATAATACTTACAGGTTCCACGAGAGTCCTTGCTTTTCATTATTCCAGCTTTTGGTGGGGTAGTTTCTTGGGACGGGGATGGTTCTCCATTCAAAGAATCAGATGAGGATATCACCCATCAGGTAGATTTTATTTGCCATGGATTCATACATTACAGCTGTGAAACTATAATCTTAGACGACTTTTTTAGATTATTCTTATAGTTAACTGAACAAGGTTTTAGGTATCAATTATCATTCTTTGCGTCTGTTGCATCAAAAATAAAGTATCAAACCAAACCACACTGCAAAAATAGATGCGTATGATCATTGGCGTTTTGGCGTGTACGTTGCAGTATTTAAAAAGTAGACCGGACCGACCAGTTTGGATCGGAACCTGAATGAATCTCGTCCGGATCCTCTGACCAGACTGTTCTCAGGTCATTTTTTTTTCTTTCTTAATTTTAGCGAACAATATTTTTAAATAGATTTTATTGGAATTTGTTTGATGGGTGTTGAACACAAGGCCCACTACCCTGTTAGCCAACCTCACAATGTTTTAAAAAACGGAAGGCGGAAGGCAGGCGGTCAAGTGATTTCAAGGCGGAAGGCGGAAGGCGGACGACTAGGCGGGCGCCCGGAGAAAAAGGCTGGCGTCCACCTATATAAAATATATTATATATATTCTATATGTATGTATATATATAAATTCATAATTCTATACTAAAAAACAATAATAGAAAGTTTTACATATGCAAACATCAAAACAACCGATCTGAATATAAAAGTTTTATGAAAATGAAGGAGGGGATCGGGTGGGGTCAGGGTTGACTGCGAGGCAGGGGAAAGAGAGCAGCTTTTGAGCCTTTGGGATATCTAGGATATCTAGTTATATAGTGAAAAGAGAGGAGGGGATCGAGTGGGGTCGGGGTTTTATGAAAAATTATTGCCCGCCTACCAGGAGCCTGCTTGGAACCCGCCTAGGCGCCCGCCTTTTACCCGCCTAGGCGGGTCGGATCCCGCCTAGGCGCCCGCCTAGGCGCCCGCCTTTGTTCAACCCGCCTGCAGTGCCGCTTAATGCTGAAGCGGAGCGGCCAACCCTCTAAAACGCCTAGGCGGCCGCCCGGACCGCTTTTTATAACAGTGCAACCTCATATCATTATGTTGCTGCAAAAAAATGCAAAGCATTAATATTAACACTTCATTAGGTATTTGGTTCAACCGGTTAAATCGGTTGTTGAACCGGACCGAAACTATTTTCATGTTGATCTCCCGTCCGGTTTTGAAAACAAATAGCTCACAAGTTTTTTTAAAATATATAAAAAATATTAGATATTAAATATACATAAAAAGTAAACTTTAGGATCTATAAGATTATGTTTTAGTCTTTTAGGTTTTGATTTTAGGGTTTAGGTATACGGTTAGGGTTTGATCCATTAGGGTTTAAGGTTTGGGTTTAGGGTTTGGAGGTTTAGGATTTAAGTATTGGGTTTAGGTTTTAGGATATATGGTTTCGTAATCAGGGTTTAGGTTTAAGGTTAGGGTCTACGGGAAGGGAATTGGGGATCTTGATTCTTGAATTGGGTTAAAAGGAGCTTTTTTTTTCTAAAACACAATTGGACTGGACTCTCAATGGCCACACATATTACATACAAAGAGGAGGGGAGGGTGGGAGACTGGGAGGTGATAGCACACACAATGTTATGGTTCAGAACATGGGCAAAAACTCTCAATTAGACGTTTATGCATGAATCTCCAACACATCCTCGTTAGGAAATGCTTCCTCCTACACACCCTTCGTTGAATTAGGATGTATAAAGATAAGGAAGAAAGGGCAAGTACCTTTTGTGAGGTCTTAAACGCGAAGTAGTGAAGCGAAGATTAAGAGAGAAGAGTGGAGGCATTACATGAACAAATGGTGTAAGAGGCAACCCTCTTTTTCTGAAATCTTGGTCCCTAATCTACTTAACCAACTACTGTTTGATAATTAGGCGAGGAGGACCCAATGTTTTCAAAGCCGGACCGTTCGTCGAACCAGAAATGGGACCAGGTTACGGGTCACCAGTTCAACCCGTGGTTGAACCTTGACACCATCATGGTATCATAACTAAATTAATTTATTGTTATTTGTTTTTAAAAATAGTTAAAAAATATTTTCTTTTGTATTTTCCAAAAACATTATAATGTCACCTAAAAATAATTAACTTCTAGCAAACATGTTGAAGAGACGAAGAGAACAAAAAAAGGGTTGTAAGACTTTTAATAAACAATGGTTTATTGAACCGTCGAATGGGTCACGTGGGTTGGCGGTTCAACCGGTGGGTCAGTGGTTTTGTCGGATTTAAGCCGGGTTTATGGTAATTCCTATTCTTATGTTTTTTAGATCTAGAATCTGGGCTGGTTCATAGGTCCAATGGTTGAACCGTTAGATTTGGGTTTTAAAATATTGGGAGGACCTATTAATAGCACAAAATAATAACTCTTTTGCTAAAACAACATATCTGTTTTTTAATGGTCCCACTGTCTCTTTCCTTGGATATGATGGAATGGGATGGGATACTGCCATACTGGGGAGGGAGGGAAGGGGATGGGATATTGCCATACTAGGGGAGAGAGAGAGAGAGAGAGAGAGAGAGAGAGAGAGAGAGAGAGAGAGAGAGAGAGAGAGAGAGAGTCGTTTCATGGTAGGGTCGAGATTATTTATCGATAGTTAGAGGGAGAGAGAGATTGTCGTTTCATGGTAGTGTCACAATTATTGATCGATGGTTGATTCAGCCAAGTAATCTTTTCTCCATCTCCCTTCACCTTTCTCTCTTTTTCTTCTCTTCTACTTCTCTCTTCTGCTTCTTCTCCTTCTCTCATATTCTCTCTTCTCCTCACTTATCTCTTCTCTTTCCTCTTTTCTCTCTTCCCTTCTCTCCTCTCCTTCTATCCTTATTCATTGCATCAATGGTAGTCTTGATTGATCATAGACATGTTTCATAAGATTTGCATGACGAAGATGCCACTTGGTTGGATCGTTTAAAAATTTATTGATACATGCTAGCTGATGCTATACATTTGGCGAATGGATGCTTCAGTGTTGCCTCGGAGCTTCCTCATTTCACAAACTCTCATGAGTCACAATTGAATCACTTCACTTATTCACTGGTGACTTGGTGTGAATTAAAGACTAGGAATTGTGCCCTATATATAGGCCGTCAAGCAATGCAAAAGGCCTAGGGTGATGTAGGATTGATGAGGGGTCTCGCCAAAATGAAGGGATCTGCTCTAGGTGAACAATGAAAATTTAGGTACATGCAGATTTTGAGGACATCAATGAGGTATTTTGCGTATTAGGATAGGTTAGAGGTTTCCGATCGGGGTGAAACTTGGTAGGGAGGGAGGTCTCTATATGAAGGATTTATGGTTGAAGTTTGGTAACGATCCAACTATTGGATTGAAAGTTAGGTCTGATCAGATCTGGATTGTATGTTTCAGATTTGAATATGGGTTTAATTGGGCTCCAATTCACAGTTAGATTTTTGGGGTTTTGTGATCAAGGTGTGTGGGAAGTTTGGATGGATGTAGGGATTACCAGTGTCAGACTATTCTGGCCCAAGAGCTCGTGCCCTGGAGGCTCTCGAATCCGTGAGAAAGATGAAGAATGGCAGCGAAGACAACAATCTTTTTAAGTTTTATTTCAATAAGCATAAGATGTGAACTATGAGCAGGAATGTTTGAGAATTCGGTTTCGGACTAGGTTGAAAGCAAACCGGTTTGGGTTTGTTTCAACCAAAAACATTAAAAAGTTGGAAAAGAAATATGAAATTATGGTCTGATACTCTAATTCATTTGATTCGGCCCGACCAGTCGTTTCAATTCCAGATCTTGTGATATATGAATTGTGGAATAACTACTAACTACATATATGTCATTCAAATTAGTAGAACGATTAAATGAACCTAATTCGAATCAGTTTCGATTCGGGGCAAATGAGGGTTCAGGGTTCGGATCCGCCAAAATCTGAACCGGATCGAGTTCGGATGAACCATCAAACCGTGAGATATATATAGGGCCCACTCAAACCCTAATAACACCGACAGCTTGGAGAAAGGGTCTCCAAGTCGCGGTCTCCGCGTGAAACATACACGAACACTGCAAGGACGCGGGTCTGGGGACATACAGTAGTTAGAGAGATTCATCTTGCCCCTTCCCCCCCCCCTCTCTCTCTTTCTCCCTCTCCTCACTGTTATCCCTTGTGTCTATGTAATCTTAAAACAAGTTGGAAACCGACTTAGGTTCCATTACATGCATTCGGGTCCAATAACTTAAAATAAACTAAAAATACTCTAAATAAACATTGAAATTGTAAAATAAAGACTTTGCTTGGTAATTCCATTGCTTTGAATCTTTTGGTGCAGTCAGATTCAATTCTGATGATTAAACCTAGTCCATTGGTCTTGGATCTCCATAAATCATGCTCCAATACAATGATTCAAGTCTCGAACATGAGATCCAACAACTTTGAGTGACGGTTCACATATGATTTACAATATTTGACAACATGGAGTGTGCTCCAATCGATCCAATAGTGCAAATTTGTGTTTCTCTCGATCCAACGGTAGAAACCAACGATTGAGAATATCCAACAGTAAAAACTGAAAAACAAAGCTGCGGCCGATCACTCCACTATGCTCTGATATGTTATCTTGGCATACTCTTGGATCCTCATCAAGGGGATGCTTGGCAGCCAAAACAAAGTAGGTGGCCTCATGAGTGGCATTCCAAATGTCGGGTAAGTGGGTGGGGAAGTCAAAAAAACATGTGATGCAACATATTGAACTTGAGACTGTCATCTATGTCGTACCAGCCGCCAGCCGGTACGAGGATGAATCGGGCTGATACTGGTTCATCTTGGCTGATATGGGCTGGGTTTTGGTCCCGGGTGAGGTACCGGTCTCGGTCGGGGAAAAAACCAAGCCGTACCGATTGGTATGGCTTGGTATTAACTGATATTCAATGGTTCTCTCTTTTGTCAGTGCATGCTGTTGGTAGTAATCATAAATGAAATTGGGTAAAATACATATATACCCTAAGCTGTTTGACAATAATTACTATCGCCATTCAAGTATAAAACCCGTCAAATCGGCCCCTGTACTTTGCACGATTTGCCCCTCCATTTGTATCCGTTCGGTTGCCTAACCAATATGAGAATCCCCATCTATGCTATCAAAATCGTGACCAGCACCCAGTTGCCATTTTGCCAACCCGACCTAACCAAATCCCTGCTTAGAAGTTAGAACCAGTGCACCCAACAAAAAAAGTTAAGATATTCAACATTAGCAAAGCTCAAAAAACAAAAATGTGATCGTCAAAGAAAAACTAAAAAATAAAACATCACACTAGGGACTGAAAGGCAGATGAAAGATCAGGTTGCAAACACGATCTTCTCCGTCACTGAAAAGGAGATAACAGACAAGTACTCAGGACTCATTCCGTAAAGAACTGAACAAACGTATTTCATAAAATGGCAGCACCACTTATCTAAGAGCATAGAGTACTACAAAGGTCAGCGTTTCCATTCCAACAAGATAGAGGACAAGACGAAGAGCCACTATGTAAGGACTAAGATCGATGGTCATGGTCAATGTTTTAAAAAACGGAAGGCGGAAGCCAGGCGGTCAAGTGGTTTCAAGGCGGAAGGCGGACGACTAGGCGGGCGCCCACCTATATAAAATATATTATATATATTCTATATGTATGTATATATATAAATTCATAATTCTATATAAAAAAACAATATTAGAAAGTTTTACATATGCAAACATCAAAACTACCGATCTGAATATAAAAGTTTTATGAAAAGGGAGGAGGGGATTGGGTGGGTAGGGGTATTTCGGTATGGTTACCTCAATACCTATACCCGATTGTCCCTCTAACTTGAGTATACCAGATAATACAGTTGTACTCCAACTTTATCGTGATGTACCCAAATTCCAACCAATCATATATTGTTATCCAAATTCTATCCAAACTCATACCATACAAGAACCAATATAGTAAAAAATCGTAAGAGCTTCTTAAACATTTCATTACAATACATTGCAGAAAAAAATTCCTCAAGCAATTGCATATGGTGAAGAAACAGAAAATTCATTACAGAAAAAAAAAAATTCCTCAAACAATTGCATACAGTGAGACCGCCTAGGCGCCCGCCTTTTACCCGCCTAGGCGCCCGCCTTTGTTCAACCCGCCTGCAGTGCCGCTTTTTGCTGAAGCGGAGCGGCCAACCCCCTAAAACGCCTAGGCGGCCGCCCGGACCGCCTTTTAGAACAGTGGTCATGGTTATGATTTTTTTAATGCATGCTTGTCTAACATTGGCACCGGCAATGGATCAGACAATTTTGTGGTTTTGTGAAAATAGATGAGTGCTTACTGAACTATGCTGTACTGAACTGCATAATCTGTACCATTTAAATCCAAAGCCTCAAGTTATTTTTTTGGAGGTTAATTAGCCACGTAATCCACCTAACACGTTCAATGATCATGGAAAACTGACTTGTAACTTTAATGTGTGCAATGTTTTGCTTCAGTGAACATTATCTAACAGTTCGGATGTGGTTTTAGTTTACTCGATGTTGTTTTGTTGGTGGCCATTGGATAATGTAATATGTGGTGTGTGTAGTTGTACACACAAGTATTCTAAGAAGAGAGGGAAAATAAATCTATTTCCGTACCAAGAAACAACTCTACCTCTCATTCTCATAGTGAGCGACCTTGTTCTAGTAGCTCCATTGATAAGAACTCTCTCCAACTAATTTGCACATGTGAATAGCGCTCTCACTGTTTCTCATCTTCGTCTCTTATTTATTATTTTCTCCTAATATTATCAGATGTTCTTTTCTCTATACTCTTTTATCTTCAACCAATCCAACCAATTTTTTTTTTCTTCATCTCTTTCTTCTACTTGCTTTTCCATATCTGCTTGTCCTCCCACTTTTTACTCATGGGGTGATTGTTGTTCACTTGTATTTCTATTACGTTATTGTATTAATAGTTTATTTATTTCTAACTGTTGCTTTTATTCAAAGAGGATTATGATAGTATATGTCTTTTTTAAATGTCAACCATTTAAGAATCAGTTAAAACTCATAAGACTGTTTAAATGTTTTGAGGATTGGAAAGAACTATTTACTATTTAACTCTCTTGCAACTATTTGATACATGCAGTTCTCCAATAAATATGTAGCAGCATTAACTATTGAATGTGGTAACAGTACTTGCCTAATCCAGACTTTTTGGTACTAAGGGTGTTAGTCTTAATGAATGTGTATTTCATTGCGATGTGGCAGCTCATGTATGGTCCGTTTCTGAGTGTTCCATTTGATCACTTGGTTTTAAGTCATTTGATTGATTGCTAAGGAAATTCAATTTATCCTCAGGTGGCTAGAAAGCAATCACTTAACCCATTGTTTTTTGTTCAAAATTCTGATGAGTACTTAATATATAATCTCCTTTGATGTTAGACAATCTGTTCAAGATAGCCTTCTATGAAAGCGTTGCATGATCATAAAGTTGATTGCCAATGGATGTGTCAATGGGTCTTTACGATGTCACTTTTAATATGTTTGTTTAGATTCCTATTTGAATGAAAAGCGTTTCATTTATCAAATCTTAAAAACCATGAAGTGGAACTATTAGTTGAGTTTCTCCTGTTCGTTGTTGCATAAATTTTTTGTCGCTCATAAATTTTTTATTTTTACTTTCACTCCTTTTATTTTCTGCAGATTGTTGACCGGCCAACACAAGGTCATATTTTTCTTTCGAGAGAATATGTTATACCACAATGGGTGTTTGATTGTGTAAATCACCGGACTATATTACCAATAGAGAGATATCTGACTGGAAGGTATATGATATGAAATGCATTGATGTTAATTGATATTCATACTTTTATGACTTTACTCTTGTTCAACATATGATCCTATTTATTCCGATAGTTCACAGTATTCGGTTTTTGTTTGGCTATTCAATTGAGTTCTTGAGATCTTGTAGTAGGATTTAAAGTTTTATACCTTTTTTCAACATCTGCATTATGTTCATCAGTGCATTGTCATTTTATAGCTTAGTTTTCCCCTTTAGACCCCATTATACAGAAACATTAGCAGAAGTAGGATGCTTTGGGAATGATGCAAATGTGCTAGTATAGCTAGTTATCCAAATGAGCATCAATAATTAACAGGAAATCTAGTGGGCTTGGTATTTAATTTATCAAATGTGAAGTTCTGGAAAATAAAGTGAGTGCCATACAATATGGGTAGCCTTCTTGTTCTGGTTTATAAGTTTAAAGTGATGTATAAAATTTGCACCATTAATCATGGAATTGCCCTATTACAAGGTTATGTATAAGGAATGCTTATATTTATTTTGATACATTTCTCGCTTCCTTTAAAATTCTCTCAAGTATGACGTGTGCACACACACACACACACACATATAGACACTCACACACACTTTAAGAGCTCTCAGTATTCTATATAGAAGTTCATGTTTAATTTGAATTAATCACATTTGTGCTTTCGTAATGTGTTATTCTAAAATGATTATTATTTTTTAAACATTAGAGCCGATAAGGACCGTCCACCGCATTTGTCACCTTTCGTGGACTACGAGGAGGAAGGCTATGTTCCTGAATATGCAGAGACAATCAAACGCTTCCAAGCTGCGGCTAGAAACCAAGTTTTACCGATGCCGGGTTTAACTAATCTAGATTTTTGTAATCCAACGGATCTTTTAGTTGAAGGCGTTATTGACCGTACAGAAGCTAATGAAGCTGCAGAAAAGAAGCGAAAGGTATATAGTCAATATTCTTTTACCACATTTTGTCAAGAATACAGATGCTACCGACTAACGAATTTCTTGTCGCCGTGGCAGTTGTCGATGCTTGAGAAGCAGTATCACGATGAATTGAGCTTGGAACTTCAGGGGACTAAGTACTCCACCTCTCTGTCGAATAAGGAGCAGAACTCGGCTGAAGAAGCTGCTGAGGTTAAGGAAGGCACTCCTGTAGATTTAGAACAAATCACCGAGGATGCTAGCAACCTGTCCAAAATTCCTATGTCGCGCAAAAAGAGAAAGCTTTATGACGCAATGAAGGTATTCAAATTTTTATCCTCTTTTGATATTGTTTGCCGACTATTATCTCTTTTTTAATTCTTGGATTTAAAACTAGCATACCATCTAGTGTTGATGATATATAGGAATTCTTCATCTTGTTTGTCCTTTTTTTTAGAACCTTACTAAATTGTCAAAATATAGATTCCCTACCTATGTGTGGGTTTCGATATTTTAATGGGCAAATTCGAAAACCTCCCCTGAACTGTACACCTCATTTCAAATTGTTCCCTCAACTTTTTTCTTGAACAACTTGATCCCTGAACTATACTCTGTCTACATTTAGCCCCCTTGGTGAACTTTTATTCCAAAAATATCATTTTCCTAGTAAGCATAAGTTAAATAGTATAAATTTTTTTAGTCTTATTGGAAATTGAAAAGGGTATTTTCTGGTTATAAGTTGACAGAGGGGGGCTAAATGCAGATGGAGGGATAAAATTGTTCAAAAAAAAGTTGAGGGGCCAATATGAAATGTGGTGCATAGTTCAGGGGAGATTTTTATGAATTGCCCTATTTTTATTTATTTATATTTTATTGGGTGGGTGGGTTGGTGATAATCTGCCCCTGACTCCGCATTAATAACCTTTCGCCATTATCGGGTGCAACTTTGTTTACCGTGAATGGCTGTGATCTTGATTGTTTTTGCTGTTTATTGCTTTAGAGGTTATTTGCGACAGCTCCGGCCGATGACTTACTGGCCTTCTTTCACTTCTTTTTGTATTCCAGATTTCCAACCAAAGGAAGAAGGACAACGTTAATCTTCTCAAAGAAAGGAAGAAGAAGGCAGAAGCCAAGAAGGGTCTCGATCCTCGGGGGGTCTCAAATTAGTTTTGAGTGGGTCCCCCTCGCCTCAAATCTCTCTCTCACAAGGGAAGATTGTATTTCTATTGGTTGCAAGAATTTTTTTCTCGGGAATTTAAGTATATTGTAACTTAGATATCTATGACAAATGTATGTGAAGCTGAACAGAATTATTATCAGCAGGAGGTGGTTGCACATTATTGATTTACATGAGTCTTCATATCATGTCTGATATACTGGTGGTTACTTTATTACTGATCATCGTGATCGCGGCTGACGGACAGCAGAGTATCAAATCGGACAAACCTACGAAATTGTTACTCGGCTAGGCAATAGTGAAATCACTGTAACTCACTGTACAAGCAATATTATTGAATTATTACTAATTAGCCGAATTGATACACTAGGGGTAAAGTGGGCATTTATAATAATAGTTACGGAGGGACGGTAAATGAAACTTTGTAAGGGTTTATCGAAATACATGGTTAGTTAGAAGGGCTTTGGAGTAAAATCCAAAATAATATTATGTTGTAAGTTAACTTTTTTCATTTTCAGACAGATCATTTCCTATTAAACAAATTCCTTTTCTAGAATTACTTTATCAGCAACTAAATACACCCCTAAGGATAGACTGTTTCCTCAAAGTTCATTTCCTATTCAACAATTCACATTTTAAATAGATAAAATAGACTCCCTAAGATATTATTCTAATAATTAATAATCACTAATAAGAAATAATTTCAAGGAAACAAATAGGTCCTCTCCGCTTTTGCGTAGCTTTGTCATGAATCTCATGATCATATGTTCGCTATTTGCTAACATCTAACCTCTTTGCAAGCAACTTATTTGGAGGGTCAACTAAGTATGTAATTAGAGTTAAGAGATTGTGCAATCATATTTTAGAGTGAGAAATGCAATCATGTTGGCCAAGTTTCAGAGGGAGAACTAAAATTAAGGCTTAGAGAGAGGAATGAAATCAGTTTTGAAGGAAAAAGTGTAATTAGGTGGTCAAGAGCAATGTGTTTTAAAGGAATAGAATTGCAATTATGTTGGGTAGGATTTAGAGAAGGAAGTGCAATCGGGTTTCACACACATAAAGAGAGAGAGAGAGAGAGAGAGAGAGAGAGAGAGAGAGAGAGAGAGAGAGAGCTAAAATTAAGGCTCAGAGAGAGGAATGCAATCAGATTTGAAGGAAAAAGTGTAATTAGGTGGTCAAGAGCAATGTGTTTTAACGGAATAGAATTGCAATCATGTTGGGTAGGATTTAGAGAAGGAAGTGCAATCGGGTTTTACCCAGAGAGAGAGAGAGAGAGAGAGAGAGAGAGAGAGAGAGAGAGAGAGAGAGAGTATCCGGATCTCTGTAACATATCACAACAAACCGTGGCCTTGGTCAAGATTATATTTTCTACCGCTCTGTAGTGGTTGGCCTTCCTCTTGTCTTAGTGGCGAGCTTTCCTACTTGTGCGGTTATTAAAAGGAAAATTTTATTCATATCCCAAAAATTTGTAATTAGCCCCCATTTTCAACAAACTTGAACTCACCCCAATTTTCTTTTATCATACCCCATTCCTTTTCCAAAAATACCCTTTCTCCTTACACCTCACCTTGAATACACACCAGTTAAATGGTTTGTCCCACCTTGATTATACCCCAATTAAGCACCCACCATCTTGAATATATTTTAATTAGACACACTCTCGAATACACTACTCCACTCTTAAATACATCCGGCGAAGGGTGCCGACTCTTTTTCTTTCCCCATTGATAGAGGGGTTATATCTCTTATGGAGGAATCTGGTCGAAAGAATAAGGGTTGGGTTGATGAACCTCAGTGCCATTGCTGTTACCGATGACGATGATGCCATAGCCACCGCCACCATTTCCTTTTTAAATAGGTATTCAAAGGGTTCTATATTTAAGTTAGGTTTTAGTTGGTATTTGGGGTACAAGATAAGGGTATAATAAAATTTAAAAAATTCTAAGAAAGTTTTTCAAAAACGAATGGGAGCCGAGGGACAATTACAGAATTTTGGGGTATGAATAAAATTTCCCTATTAAAAAGGGTTAATGTGTCTAAGGTCCCTCACAACATATCGATGGGTTGAAAAGGACGAGCAGAAGATTCGTTTCACCTAAGGTCCCTGGTTAACAGATCAGTTCGATGAAAAGGGTTGCCAAAAGACTAAAATTCCCTCACCGATCAGCCTCCCTTTTTCCCATTTCTCCCGCGAGCAGCAGTGGTGGAGGCAGGCATGAGTCGGATAGGGCAACGGTGATAGTAGGTGTGAGCAACAGTGTTGGAGTCAGCATCGAGTTGCAGCTGCTAGGCGGCGGTGGCGAGTAGGGCTGTGCAAAAACCGACCCGAACCGAAACTGAGTGAAAATTAACCAAAAAAATCGAACCTTTGGACAAATTGAACCGAATTAACCAATTAAATCAGTTTCGGTTCTTGGGTATTAGCAACCGAAAACTGACTCCTTTATATATAAAGCCTTTTGAGAAAACCCTAAACCATATGTTGTCTCTCCTCTCATGTCTATCCCTTTCAGATTTGTATGCTTCTATGTATATTTACAGATTGAAAGGCCTCTAGTTTCTACAAAGGCATGGGGGAAGACTTGATCAATGATCATAATGAGGCTTATTGTGGTTTTTGTTATGGAGCAGAAATGATATTTTTATTATTCTCTAGTGTTTAATTGTTGTTATGCCCTTCTGCTATGCCAGTTGTTTTTCCTCGTTATTTAAAGATGTTGATGAGAAACTAAGGTACTGCATTTCTTAATAGATGTATGATTTCAACATCAGACTAATCTACGGAATTTCTTAATAGTGGTGTGATTTCAACTCAGTCTGAGCTTGAAAGCCTTGAATGAAAACAAGTCGGTGAAAAACGAGATCGAACCGAAAACCGATCACAGCGAATCGACAAAAACTGACCATTTCGGTTTCGACTTTTTGAAATCCTAAAAAAATCAAAACCGACACTGAAACCGACCGACAAGACCAACACTAACCCCTAGAGGCAAGCAACAGAGATGAGATGCCACGGGGAGTGGAGGGGTTAGGTTTAGGATTTCTAGGTCTAGGGTTCATGGCATGGCCTAAAGATCTTAGGGCGTGTTTGATTCCCGGTTTTGAGGCTCATTCCCCGGCGTTAGCTTTGGTTTCCTTCGTTACTATTTCGTAGCATGTGTTTGGTTCCTCGTTTTGAAATGGGACTTCGTCCCCCCCAGCATCTTATTCCCCCATCACCTGGTTTCGCAATCCCTCCTCCGACCTTGAGTTTTGCTTGAAATTACCCTGCGTTGGTTTTGGTTTTCGATTTTGCCTCTTGTTTGTTTCTTAAAACTAGGATTGGACAACTCTAAATAGATAAAGGATTGATGGCAAAATTGTAAAAATTCCATTCCCGGCTTAGCCAAATCTGTGAATCAAACATGGGAATGGGAAATCCCCCCTCCCCCCCAAACCTCCCTTGTAAAACCATGAACTAAACATGGGAATGAGAGTCCCATTCCCAGGCTTTCCAAACAGTGAACCAAACAAGCTCTTAGTGTTTAGGGTTACGTTTATGATTTCTAGGTTTAGGGTTTAGTTTAGTTTTAGAAAGGAGTGGCATGATTTAAAAATTGGGCTTTTTTCCAACTTAGCATTTTTTTTTAAATTATCATAATAGCCATCTGTCACAAACAATTTCAAAAATAGCCAAACTGACAACCACGTGACGAGGCGCCGTCGCAAAACTCCCCGCCACGTCGGCTGTCTCTTTTATTTTATCTGGGTGGCCTCATAAGTCGGTATCCCACTGTATGCGCGGAAAAGATACGGGTCGTCTTTATTGCACAAAATGAGATTACAAGGGTGCGCCGAGACCCGGGTGGCTCGGGGTTGGCGAGTCCGGGTTGCGGCGTGTGTTGATCAGGAGATTGTGGGAGAGATCCTCTGGAGGGTCCCTTTGATCCGCGTCTCCACGTGGTATTCGTGCGAGAGCTCTGAAGGGGTTGCCCAGGACAGAGGTCTTTACAGGGTGAGGGTTTTTGAGAGGCTAAGGAGTGTCCGCCGTGGCTTTTGTCCCTTCCGTGCTTCGCGCTTTCTCGGCTAGGGGGTCTTCAGCTTCGTTCCTTGGTCTTCGTGTCTTCCTCGCTCCTTGCTTGACCTCGGCGTCCTTGATCGTCGGTTCGCGGCGTCGATCGTGCTTTTAGCGTCGGCTTTGGCTTCGACTTTCGGCTTTAGCTTGGCTTGGGCGTGGCTCTGGCTTATGTTTTGCTTTGGCGCTTGCGCTTGGACATAGACGGGGGAGACTTGTGATGCTTTTGTTCTTCCGGACTTCGCGTCGTATCGGCTAGAACGTGCGGTGTTTTTGCTCGAGACCGGCGTAGTCGCTTGGCTTTGGCACTTGCGTTGCTTTGGCGCGGGCTTTACCGGGGCTTTTGCTTTGGCTTCTTGCGTGGGCTTTAGCTTCAGCGTCAACTCGGTCTACTTCTCGAACGACGTGGGCTACTTCTTCGGTGCTTCGACGGTTCAGGTGTCGGCTGGACTTCTCTTCTTCTCCGGGCTTCTTTGGCGTGATCGGAGTCAAAGAATGCCTTCGGAGATAGTGGGGGTAGCACCGATCTCCGTGCGACGGTTGTAGCGTCGGCTTTTGTTGATGAAGACGGTGGGGGTAGCGACGCTTCAGGTAGTCCTCCCCAGGCTTTCTTCTTCGTGGATGGGGCAGAAGTTTGTCGAAGGCGACGGGTTGATGACGCTTCGTTCTTCTTCTTCGGGCTTTGGAGCTTGATCAGAGTTGAGGGTTTGTTGGAGCTGACGGGGTAGTGCCGCTCCGAGCTTCTTCTCCGGCCTTTGCTTCTGGCGTCTTCGGAGTCGAAGGGTCTTCTTCTCCAAGCTTTCTTCTTCGTGCACGGAGTCGAAGTCTTGATCTTCTAGTGCAAGGGTCTTCACGTTGATGAGGGCTTTCAGTGGACTAAGTCGATCCCGAAGGGACAGGCTTGCCCGTGCCTCGTGAAGCCTTGGGTCAATGAAGAATTGTCTCATTTTCTGCAGAGCTTCCGCGCTTCGTCTTCAATCTTCGACCTTTTGAGCCTTCCCCCACCCCTTCTATTTATAGGCAAAGGGGAGAGGGGAGAGATATGGGAAGTTTTAATTTTAAATCGCTTTAATATCTCCCTCATAATTACCCGGGATTTATTCATCTATTGATGAGGGGAATAACATTTATTTGCTTTCCTTTCCTGGCGGGGTAATTATGGCTGGATTTTGCACACGAAATCGATGGCGACCCGGCTCTTCTTCTTGTCCGTCAGATCGAGGGATCAGCGCAGATCCGCGCGTGAGCAGACGTCATACGCAACCTCCCCCCGCGCATGGCGGTAGTTCTTTCCTTTTCTTTCTTCTCTTTCCTTTTATTTTCTTTCCTTTCTTTTCTTTCCTTTTCTTTTCTTCTTTTTTTCTTGCAAGGCCGGCCGGCCCCCATGGGGTTCGGGTCCTTGTAAGGGCCGGCCCCATGGGGTTCGGATCCCTAGTAGGGGCCGGCCCCCCTTGAGTGTGGGGTCCGCTCCTCCCTTGTTGGGCGCGAATCGGGTCCGGGTCCGCACTGGTGCGTGCAAGTCGGGTCCGAGTCGGAGCGCGCGTCGGGTGTGCATCCGTATTGGCACACGTAAGTCGGGTCCGGGTTAGACAAAATTCGTGTGTCTATAAATGCCCCCTCAAGGACGAGTGTGTCGATGAGAACGTGTAGGGTTTGCACACGTAAGAATCATAGAGCACTTGTCCTTGATTCCTTTTGTGGGCGGGGTCGGGGGTCTATTTAAGGACCCCCACCCCTTCATCCGACGTTCTGCTCTTCGCGAAGGTTCCGCCGGCTTCTGGAGACCGCCGTCGGAAGAGAGCTGCCTGGGGTTGCACGCGACTTGTTCCATCTTCCCGGTGTCGCCTCTTTCGTTGGCGGCGGTGACGATGGTGCGCGATTTGAAGGTCGTTGCGAAAACTGGCTCGAAGCGATGCGGCGATGGCGACTGCGGCGAGGAAGTTGGAGGAGTGCGGCTGAGGTGTGATCCGCCTTCGCCGCCTCTTCCTTCCTCTTTCTTCTTCTTCTTCTTCTTTTTCCTTTTCCTTTTTCTTTTTCTTTTCCTTTTTCTTTCTTTTTTTTTTTTCTTTCTTTCTTTCTCTGCTTCGGCTCTGGGCCGTGGGAGCGGCAGCTGCAGCAGCGGAGGCCGGCGCGCGGGCTGCGGCGGGGCTGCGGTGCGGTGGCGCGCGGGCGGCGGCGACCGGCGTGGGGCGGCGGTGCGTGCGCGCGGGTCCGGGGCTGCGGGTGCCGGGTGCGGGGGCGGGGGTCGCGGCGGCCGGGTCGGGCTCGGCCGCGACCGGATCGGAGAGGGGGCCGGGGGGGGGCGGCGGCGTCCCCGAGTTGGGCGCCCCCCTGGTTGCGTTGGCGACGGGGTCGGGTCGGCCCCGACCAGATCGGAGGAAAGGGAGGGGCGCGCGGCCCCCCCTCTGATGCTGTTTGACTCTGTTTTTTTTTTGAGGCTGCGGCGCGGCGCGCGGGGCGGTGGCCTCGGTGGTTTCGGGTGCGCGGGCGTCGCGGCGCGGGGCCGGCGCGGGCGGCAGCGGAGGCCGGGCGTCGTGCGGGCTGGGTGCGGGTTTATTGGCAAGTGACACGGTGCCGTGCGGCGGGGGCCAGGTTGGTAGGTGGCTGCGGCTCCGGCTGGGTGGCGCTGGCGTAGTCGGCCGGCACGGGTGGTGTCGGTGCAGTCGGGCCGGCGCGGGTGGTGTACGGACCCCCGGGAGTGTGGTGCGAAGGTCCAGGCGCGGTGGTGACTTTGAGTCGGGCGATCCTGACAGGGGGGCTGTGGGCCCCTCGACCCTTTTTTTTTTGTGCTTGTCTTGACTTGCTTCCTTTCATGATTCTCCACGATTCGCGTCTTCGAGAGCTTGACTTCGCCGGTGTGGATAGCTGAGGACCTCTCCGATGGGAGGAGGTGCCTTCGCTTCCCCCTTACTCGGGTGTACCGTTACCGCAACTCGAGGCGAGAAGACCTTCTGTCGTTGCTCCGTGTTTTTATCCACGAGCGCATCACGGAAGATGGAGCCGCCGATGCGACTTGTGGGATACTGAAGCTGAGCGAGAATATCTATACCGACGAAGGGATCTCCACGAAGGTCCTCCGTCCAAGTTTGAGTACTCCTTTCCACTATTGTGATGAAGATTTCATGCCCACTCCGGTTGTCGCCTCGAAGATATGCTCCCGATTGACCCGATGGGGTACCAACTCTTGGCCTCGGGGAGACGTCCAATACCTTTGCGATTTTCGTGAATGGATGGGCGAACTCTATGAGGTCTTTGGCGTGGAACCCGAGATGAATTTATTGGCCAAGTTTCTGGCGTCGGCTCGTCGAGAATACAGCCGTCCTGAGGGGATGTATCGCACACTTTGTGAACTCTGGTGTCCGGCCACCAACACTTTCCTTACTGGAGCGGGGGAGATAGGAATCTCACTTCGTGACGTCCACATCATTTCCGGGTGCCCTGAAGTGCGGAATTACTACTAGGAGGAGGTGCCAGCTTTGAAGGATCTGTCGGACAGCATCTTCGCTCCGAGTTCCTGCCTTCTTTTGTTCAAGGCATATGCCATCATCGCGGCGCGGGATCAGTCAGATCGAGTGCGTCCTTCTTCTTGGGTTGACTTTTGGTTCAGAGGCGAGTATAGGTCCCCGGCACTTTCGACTCACCCGATGTGGAAGGTTGCTCAAATGAAAAGGCCTCTGCTTCGTTCTTTTGTGAGGCCTATTGAGTCCTTGGCTCGGGAGAGGCACTCAGTGGAGGGAAAACAGTGTCCCTGGAAAATCCTCGGCCTGAGGCGTGACAGCGAGGAGTGGCGGGCGGTTTATCGAGCCGCCGGGCTGGTTATCTTTCTTTGCCGGTTCGTGCTTCCCTGTCCTGGCGAGGTCATCCGTCCGGGAACCTTTCTTGCAGCTTCCAGGATGTCGAGGGGGGAGCTTTTCAATCTAGCCCCGGCCATCTTATGCGCCTTGTACCGAGGTCTCAGCGGGACTTACTGGGACTTGTCCAGCTCGGATAATGCCAAGGAGGAGCTTGGCCGGTCTGTTGCGTTCGGACCTCTGCACTACTTGTATGGATGGATAGCTCTACACTTCCCAAAGGAGATCTTTGCTAGACGCGGGCATCCAGTCGACCTGCCGTTCCTGCCCGGGATAGGAGGGATCTTAAACGCTTTTATCAGTTGGGAGCGCTCGAGGGAGTGTGCTCGCACTCTTTTGAGGAGGATGGAAAGCGCCGACTTTGAATTTCTGTCAGAGCATTCGGTGCTGCCTTTGGAGAGGTCGATTGTCTATGACAACGAGGAGCTCCCGGACAGCTTGTACTGGAACATGGTCAGTTGCCGCCCTGGCTATTTGGTTTGGCGCAAGGGGGATGTGGTGGAGGTGGAGCAGTACTCCCCTCACCGCTTTGCTCGCCAGCAAGGATTTCGACAGGAAGTTTCCGGTATGCCTCAACAGTTACAGGGGAGTATTAGTCCGCAGGAGGGTTACCGTCTCTGGGCTTCACTCTACGCCCGATTGACTGGCGGCAGCTTCTTCCCTGGGACCAAGTCCGGGTTTCGGGACGCTGCCACTCCGGAGTACTGCAAGTGGATTGAAGGGCGAGTTTCCCTTTTGCTCGCAAGTCTCCTGGTTGACGTCCTGGCGAGCAGTGAATTCAAAAACTTTCGTTTTGATCCTCCTGCGGGAGTGGAGGATCGTCACCTTCGATTGGGTCTTCAGAGGGCCCAGAAGCGTTGCAGTCGTCTTTCCAGTGCTCGCCGTGTCCCTTCTTCAGCTCCGGTGTTAGGAGCCGACCTCGTTAGTGCCCCTGGGCCATCCCTTTTCTCGAAGGCCGCTGTTGAGGGTGCCCCGCCCAAAAGAAGAAAGGTTTGTATTCCTCGCGGGATGACTTCACGGGTTCCTTATTCGGTGGAGGATACCGAGGAGCCCGGACTTCTAAAAGATGAGGTGATCCCTCCTTCTAGGGCTGCTTCGTCCAACCTCGCAGGTATGGAGTTCTCTTTATTTTGCTTCCTTTCTATGCTCGGAAAGTTCCATCATGCTGAGCAGTGTATCTCTTCTGGACAGATTCCGTTATAGTGGTGGAGCGCGGGGCAGATTCTCCGAAGGCATCTCTTGGGCATTCGTTTACTGGGGCCGCGCAGGAAGTGCCTGGGGCATGTGGGCTGGATGTTCCTCCAGACGATCTGGACCTCCTCGGGGTTTGCGGGGAGAACTTCTCTAGCAGCGATATTGACTTGGACGGCATTGACATCGATGCTTTGTCTTTTCACGAGGAGGCCGAAGTTTCAAGTGTCGACAAGCGGCGTTCCCCGGTTGCTGTGCCCTCGTGCCCGTTGGAGGAGACGGTTGTTGCAACGGTAGCGGAGGTTTCTCCAGTTCTGTCGCCCTCGTTGGCGGAGGCGGTTCCTGTCGCGGCTGCCGCGGGTGGGAAGGTTTTGCCCACCTACTTTGAGGCACCTCGCCCGAGCTTAAGGCCGAGGAGCAGAGTTTCAGAGTTCCTTCTTGCGAGCTGCCGGCAGTACATCAAGTCAACGTTGGAGCCTTTTCAAGATGCTGGCTTTGGCGCCCACCAGGACTGGTGGTCGACGGACGGTGCAGAGTTTTGTGCTAGCCTGGAGGAGTTCAAAGTCGACAGTTCTTCTTTTGTCGCTCAGATGAACCTGCTCGTGACCGATAGCGAGGCTTATCGCTCCCGGCGAGCTTTACTAGAGGGGAACTCTCCTTCTGAGTTGGAGGCCGCCGAGGCTAGTTTGTGTCAGTCAGAGCACCAACTTGCGGAGGCCGCTTCTAGCCTGTCGAAGGCTCAAAGGAAGATAGAATCGGTGCGCGCCTCGCTTCGGAAGACAGAGTCTCGTCTGGAGCGAGCTGAGGCTGCGGAGAGCGCTTTGAAGGCGAGTTACTTGAAGCAGCAGTCAGACTTGGCGACCCGTCGTAAGCTTCTGGCCACTCGTCTCGTGGAACTTCAGCGAGTGGAGGCTACTAGAGAGGAGTTACTGTGCCGTCTTCGAGCTCTGGATACCTTCTTTTAGTTGCTCCTTGTCTGGTTGTTTTGCATTGTAGCTTTCTTTTTGGAACTTATGCCATGTACCGCCTTTTCTTCACTATCTAATAATATTGTCTTATTCTGCCGTATTTATGCATGGACCCTTGTTGTCTTTTTGGTCGGACTGAACCTGAAGTAACTTCTCAGGCTGCCTACGTACCCCCCTAAGGGGGATCAAGTCGCACGTAGTTCATTTTTTTTTTTTACGCAAGGGGTGTGGCCTTGCTTTAGGCATAGTACCTTTTGAGGTACTTGCCGTTGATAGGACCAAGTGTCAGCCCTTCTGGCGTGGTGAGGAGATAGGCGCCGTTGGAGTAGATTTCCTTGACGGAATGCGGGCCATCCCACTTGGCATCAAATTTATTCCCTCCTCGATGCGAGAGGATGATGGGGCGTTTGACTGCCAGCACCAGTTCCCCCATCTGGAATGATCGAGGACGGATCTTCTTGTTGAAGGCGCGAGACAGTCTGGCCTGATAACACTCCAGACATTGCTGAGCTTCGAGGCGTCTTTCGTCCAATGCTTCCAATTCTGCTAGGCGGAGCTGGGCGTTGTCGTCGCTGGTGAGGCCTTCCTGGATCGCTATCCTGAGCGACGGGATCTGGAGTTTGAGTGGTAGAACGGCTTCTACGCCATAGACGAGGGAGTACGGTGTTGCTTGCGCCGGCGTGCGGAAGGACATCCGGTAAGCCCATGGCGCTTCGCCCATGCATTCGTGTCAATCTTTCTTTGTCTTCGAGACAGTTTTCTCCAGCAGCTTGCAAAGAGTCTTGTTAAAAGCCTCTGCCAGACCGTTGGCCGGAGCATTGTATATTATCGAGCAGTTCTGCTTAATGTTGTACAATGCGCATAACTGGCTGACGGCAGCATTTTTGAATTGCTTCCCATTGTCTGTTACGATGTAGCGAGGGACTATATATCGGAAGATGATGTCATTCTGGATGAAGCTGATGACGGAGTGCTTTGTAACTTCCCGTAGAGGTGTCGCTTCAGCCCACTTGGAGAAGTAGTCCGTTGCCGCCAGAATATAAAGATGTTGCTTGGATGACCTGGGCAGGGGGCCGACAATATCGAGTCCCCATCCGTCGAAGGGCCATGATACGACTGTCGGGTGCAGAGGTTCCGGAGGTTGGTGGATGTAGTCCCCGTACAGCTGGCAAGCGTGACATCTTTTCGCGTACTCCAAGCTGTCCTCGATCATGGTGGGCCAGTAATATCCCATCATCCTGACTCGAAAGTGGAGCTTCGGGCCAGACTGGTGTGAGCCGCAGATTCCAGCGTGTACTTCTTCTAGTGTTGCTTCTGCCTCTTCTTTCTCGAGGCACTTCAGGAGTGTGCCATCATAGCTTCGTCGATATAACTCATTGTTGAAGTGGTAGAACTTCAGAGATCGTCGGCGGACGTCGACTTTGCGCTTCGGATCTTCGGGGAGTTTACCATGGACGAGATAATCCACAAAAGGCTGCTTCTAGTCTCGCTCTTCAATTTTGAGGACGTGCACCGTGTTGGTTTGAACTGGGATTTCGATCGGACTTTCTTCTTCAGTGATCATGAATCTTCTACAGATGGGGATGACGAGCTGATGTTCTTCTGGAAACGGGAGTGTAACCGCCAGATTTGCGAGTGCGTCAGCTTGCTGGTTGAGGTTCCTGGAGACGTGCTGAATGGAAGCAGCCTTGAGTTTGCCGAGGAGCTCCACAGCTCGCGCATGCAACGACACCAGGTCTTCTTTGTTGACTTCGTATGCCCCCAAGACTTGCTGGATAACGAGTTGAGAGTCATTAAAAATCTCTAGTCCTTGAAGCTTTATTTTGTCGGCCATTTCGAGACCGATGAGTAGAGCTTGATATTCTGCCACATTGTTGGAACATGATTCTGACAGTAGGAATGAGAAGGGGAGTATTTCATTGTCCGGAGTGACGAAGATGACTCCGGCTCCCGCTATGTCTTGCCTTGCTGCGCCGTCAAAGAACATTTTCCAGGATGGGGCGACGTCGATGGAAAATACTTCTTCATCTGGGAGATCCCCTGATAACTCCCATTCTGTCGGGAGGGGATATTTTGCGAGGAAGTCCGCGAGAGCTTGCCCTTTGACTGCGTTCTGTGGCAGGAAGGTGATATCGAACTCGCGGAGAAGCAACGCCCACTTTGCCAGACGTCCGGAGAGTACTGGTCTTGACATGATGTACTTGAGGGGGTCGGCCTTCGAGACGAGTCTGACGGTGTGCGCCAGCATATAGTGCCGCAACTTTTTCGTGGCGAAGATGAGTGCCAAACAAACCTTCTCGATCGGGGAGTAATTTAGCTCTGCGCCGATGAGAGTGCGACTCAAGTAGTAGCAAGTCGTCTCCTTGCCAAGTTCATTATGCCGAGCCAGGAGTGCCCCCAAGGATTGCTCCTGGGCACTAATGTAGAGGATTAGCGGCCTTTCTTGAACTGGTGCTGATAGGACTGGCGGCTTCAATAGATAGGCTTTGATGTTTTGGAGTGCTTCCTGGCAAGCTTCATCCCATTTGAACGGTGCTCCTTTCTTCATGAGGTGACTAAACGGGTGGCACTTTCCAACTAGGTTGGCGATGAACCTTCGGATATACGCCAAGTGCCCCTGGAGGCCTCTGAGGTCTCGCACTGTCTTTAGTGCGGGCATGTTGACGATAACATCAATTTTGGACTGATCTATCTCAATGCCTCGATGTCGGACGACGAAGCCGAGGAACTTGCCTGAGGAAACTCCAAACACGCACTTGAGTGGATTCATGCGGAGTTGGTACCTTCGAAGCCGTTTGAAGATTAGCTCGAGATCTTGCAGATGCGCCGACTTCTTCTTAGATTTCACGACAAGGTCATCGACATAGCATTCCACGTTTTGATGAAGAAAGTCGTCAAAAATTTTCTGCATAGCTCGCTGGTAGGTGGCTCCTGCGTTCTTCAAGCCGAACGTCATTACTTTGTAGCAGTAGATTCCTTTCGGTGTGCGAAACGTCATGAGCTCTTCGTCCTTGGGTGCCATCCGAATCTGGTTGTAGCCTGAGGATCCGTCCATGAAAGTTAGCACCTCGTGGCCTGTCGTGGCATCCACCATTAGCTCTGTGATTGGCAAGGGGAAGTCATCCTTCGGACATACATTGTTCAAATCGCTGAAGTCCACGCATACCCGGATTTGGCCATTCTTCTTTTTAACTGGGACGATGCTAGAGATCCATGTCGGGTATTTGACCTCTCGGATGAAGCCGCCTTCAATTAGTTTGTTCACTTTGCCTTCTATTTGGGGTACCAGTTCCGGCCGGTAGCGTCTTTGTCCTTGTTTGATAGCGCTAGCTCCGTGTTTGATGCTGAGCTGGTGCACTGCGATTTTGGGATCGAGGCCCGACATCTCCTTGTAGGATCATGCGAAGACGTCTCTGTATTCTTTAAGCAGTTTGATATATGTGGCTTCTTCCTCAGGAGTCAATAGTGTGCTGACGAATGTAGGCCGAGGCTCCGTCTTTGTGCCCAAGTTGATTTCCTTCAAGTCATTAACGGTGGACTGCCGCCCTTCTTCGAGGACTGGCGGGGCATTTGGCAACTCGTCGTCCGAAGGAGAAGTATCACCGTTGTCGGGGTTTGAAATGGAGATATGATTGACGGCAGCCATGGGTGGGTGTTGAAATGAGGTCCTCAACGGGCATTCCCAAACGATCGAACACCGACTTCTTCTTTGATTGCTTGATTGGCCTGAGTCTTTCGAATACGGATGTGCGCTTCATATTCGATCGGTATAGGCTGCTTTTATTTTGCTTCTGGAGTGAGGCTTGGCGTCGAGCCCGCTGCCGTCTTCTTTTGCTGTTGGGATGGCTGGTGTAGGTAGAGCGTGCATCGGAGATTGTTGATCTTTCAGCTGCTTCGTCTACCATCTTCGCCCCGATGTAGTTGGAGGTGAAGGTCTTCTTTGCTGCGGTCCTGACGACCATTGGAGTTTGACTGGAGCCGATGCCTCGACGATTTGCATGGGAGAATTTGTTCACCGTTTTGGAACAGCCGAGCTTGAGTCCTCGTCATCCCATGTGGAATTGCTGCTGGGGGAAGTGTGCCCATGACGCTTTCCTTGTCGTAGCCGGCTCAGAACAGCAACCTAGCAGCGTTTTGCCCCCAGCTCCCTTTTGGCTTGAATCTGAGTTGAGCAGGATTGATGGATTCGATGGGTCTGCTCGGGTTCGGAGCTTGCGTCAGACTGGGTAATGGCAACGTCATTTCCTGCAGAGTGACGACATTGGACTGCGATAATGGCGGGGACCGTTTTCTTGCCGGAGTAGAAGGCGATCGCTCGGATTTACGGAGCCATTGAGGTGCGAGACGCAGGATTACCGTTGCTTGGATGGGCAACGGAGTATGTTGCATTGCTCTTGACTCGGAACTGATGCGCATCCTTTGCCTTGATCTTGGTGCTTCTCGGACCTGGAATTTCGCCTTGTCGGATGGTTGCATCAGTCATGCAGGTGGATGAGCCTCGCCCTGTTTTACCTCTTCCGCCTTCTGGACTCGAGGGGCTTTAGCTGGAAGGACTTCCACGACCAGGTCCTTTGCTTGGTAGAACTTGGCGTCGGCCAAATATGCCTCGGCCTCATTGAACGGCTTGTCATCAGCAATTATGCACCTCTCCATGCCCTCTTCGTAGTACTTGAGGCACTGGTGCCAGGTGGACACCACGACGCCATTCTCGTGTAGCTAAGGCCTGCCCAACAGGAGGCGATATGACGTCTGGCAATCAATGATATGGAAGAGGACCGTCGTATCTAGCGGGCCGATTGAGAGCTTCAGGCGGATGATTCCGATAGTGGACTGTCCGCCCTGGTTGAACCCTTGAATGACCAATTGGCTGGGTGAGAGCTGGTCGTTGGTGATGCCGAGTTGCCGCATTGTCTAGATAAGCATGATGTTGACGGCGGAGCCACAGTCCAATAGGATTCGATTCATTGGCTTCTCCTTGATATATCCCGTAACGTAGACAGACCGGTTGTGCAATCGTGTCCCGAGTTGCAAGTCTTCATCCGAAAATGTTATCGCTGCATCGCACGAGGCCACAGTTTTGCCCTTTTTGTCATCCTTCCTTTTCCTCTTGTAGCTATCTGGGTCGGCCAAGGTCGCAGCCATTGCTAGACGAGCTTTTTTCGGAAGATGCAAAGCTTCTATGAGCGGCAAGTGCAGGATTGCTTCGTCATGAGAGGCAGTGCCCCCTTTGTCGGAATCATCTCCCTCATCAGTGGAGTCGCCCTCTTCAGAAGTTTCGATTTTGTCTTTTCCTTCCGATGCCTTATGAGCTCCGACCATGCAACAAGACACCCTGATGTCTTGGCTTGCTGGCGGCACTTTGAACGCCTTCCTCCCTGGAGTCTTGCTTTTCTTCTTGTAGGTCTTCCGCTCGGGAAGCCTCCTCATCACACGGTCTAGCTTGTGCTGCTTTTCTTGTCGTGGCCTTCGTTGTCGGGGTAGCATGACCCATGCCTCTTCGTCGATGGATTCTCCTCCGCTAAAATGATGATTGGCAGCAGCAACTAGTTCCCTTGCAGACACTTGTTTCTCCGGAGACTCTGCTGGCTCGTCTTCCGATTCCCAGCCGGTGGGCTTGATTTCTTCAATCGAAACGGACGAAGGCTTTGAGTAGAGAACGTAATAGTCAAACTTGCCCGAAGGTTGGCCCAGCAGACCGACTTCTGGATCTCCTTGCTCGTATCTTTTCCGGAGAGCGAATTGGGACGTAGCTTGACTGGAAGGGATTTGCTTTTCCTGAAGTTCCACTGGCTCGTTTTCCAATTCCCAGCCGGTGGGCTTGATTTCTTCAGCTAAAACGGACGGAGGCCTTGAGTAGAGGATGTAATAGTCGAACTTCCCCGAAGGCTGGCCCAGTAGACCGACTTCTGGGTCTCCTCGCTCGTACCTCCTTTGGAGCACTCATTGGGATGTAGCATTGCTTGGAAGAGGTGCCGGCGTGAGCGATGGTTGCCCCCAGGGCAGCGGCGTTCCCTCCTCGATGAGCGTAGGAGTATGTTGGCGTCGGCTTGAGACCTTCAGGTGGGAAATTGACTTGACGGTTGGCCTCTGACGATTGATGCGTAATTTGGGCGTTCTTTATCGTGCAACAACAAGTACCGGCGAGAAGGAACCGAAGGCAATGGATGTCATGTTGGCCGTAGCGACCTCCCCGGTGCCGATCTCTATCTTTCCTTGCTTTGCGAGTGCCATGATTCTTTCCTTGAAGACGAAGCATCTTTCGATGGGATGACTCACCACCCGGTGGTATTTGCAGAAGAGAGGGTCGTCGACGCGATGCATCTGCTCGGGTCTCTTCGAAGGAGGGAGCTCTATCATCTTCTCTTGCAGCAGTTGGTCGAACATGGAGGAGACTTTCGAGTCCGAGAAGGGGTACTCCTTGGCTTCGAGCTCCTCGAGAGTCATCCTTTATCTTGGCGGTGGAGGCGGCGGTATGACGACTCCCTTCTTCTGATCCGGCTTGCCACCGATCTTGAGCGGCTTGGAGGTTGAGGTGACGTTCGCAACATTGACTTGTTTTCGGTTTCGGTGCCGGTGGCTTGTCCTTCTTCTCCACCTTTAAAAAGTCTTTGTTCTTCGAGTCCCCGCGGCTTGCTAGGCTGAGCTCCATGTCGTGAGAACGAGTTGCCAGTTCTTCGAAAGACTGAGGTTTGATACCCTTGAGGATGTAGAGCAAGCCCCAATGCATGCCTTGGGTGCATATCTCGATGGCCGAGTCTTCAGACAAGCGGTCTCGTAAATTCAGCGCGAGGTTCCTCCATCTGTCGATGTAGTCGATCACCGGCTCATCTTTCCTTTGCTTAACGGCGGTGAGTTCGATCATGCTGACAGTGTGTCTGGTGCTGTAGAAGCGATTGAGGAACTCCCTCTCTATCTGATCCCAGCTGTCGATGGTCCCTGGAGAAAGATCAACGTACCAGTCAAAAGCATTACCTTTGAGGGTGCGAATGAACTGTTTCACCATCTCGTCGCCATATGTGCCGGCGTTGTTGCAAGTTTCGATGAAGTGAGCAACGTGCTGTCTTGGATTTCCCTTTCCGTCAAAGTGCTGGAACTTTGGTGGCTGGAATCCGACTGGGAAGCGTAGCTGCTGGATCCTCGCGGTGTAGGGCTTCAAGTATGCCACCGTGATCGGAGGAAGGCCACTACCGTGGGAGCGCATCATGTCGGCTACCAACGCTTGGACTTGCTGAGCATCCATCGTTGCTGTTGCCGGAGGTTGTGTGGCCACCGAGGCTGGCGCTGGAGAGACGACTTCCACTGGGATGGGAGCCGATGAGAGTGCTGGAGTAATTGCTTGAATCGTCGGAACAACCTCTGCAGGAGCTGGAATTGAAGACGGCGCTGGAGCGGCTATTGGAGAAGCAAGGGGTCGATCATTTGTCGCAGCATCCCTTGCGCTTAGCTTCTGAAGCAAAGTATTGATGTGACGATCCTTCTCCTCCATCAGCCGAGTAATCTGCGCCATGTGCTCGTTCATCTGCATGACTTGGAGCTGAAGAGCGGATGGAGGATGGTGACAGAGGACGTCTCGATGTTGCATGCTAGTATCCTCGCCGTCGTCATCGGAGACGTAGTTACGCCGACTTGCTTCTGGTTGATGACTGGTGTTTGCCTCCTGCAGAGGAGGTGCAACGTCCGCTGGAGAATCCGAACGGGTTCGGGGTTGGGGCTGGTCCTCCCCAAACTTCTGGATATGGACTCCAGAATCAAGGCTTGTTCCTTTATGCACCAAGGCCTCGTCGGTGCTTTGGCGAGCATCTTCGGCAGTAGTTTCTGGCATGAAGACATCCGCAAGAGTTCGAGTACGCCGAGTGTAGACGCGTACCATCGGGGGAGCATTACCCTCCGGGTTTACTGGATCACCGTGTCGGAGTAGAGGAGACTCGACGATCGGTGAAAGGCTTGGAGCAAACGCATCGCTGCTTGTCCCGACCATTGCAAACTTCAAGCAGCTTCTTCAGTTGTACGGAGGAAAGGAGAAGATGTCCCACTGGGCGTGCCAGAAATCTGTATGCGCGGAAAAGATACGGGTCGTCTTTATTGCACAAAACGAGATTACAAGGGTGCGCCGGGACTCTGGTGGCTCGGGGTTGGCGAGTCCGGGTTGCGGCGTGTGTTGATCAGGAGATTATGGGAGAGATCCTCTGGAGGGTCCGCGTCTCCACGTGGTATTCGTGCGAGAGCTCTGAAGGGGTTGCCCAGGACAGAGGTCTTTACAGGGTGAGGGTTTTTGAGAGGCTAAGGAGTGTCCGCCGTGGCTTTTGTCCCTTCCGTGCTTCGCGCTTTCTCGGCTAAGGGGTCTTCAGCTTCGTTCCTTGGTCTTCGTGTCTTCCTCGCTCCTTGCTTGACCTCGACGTCCTTGATCGTCGGTTCACGGCATCGATCGTGCTTTTAGCGTCGGCTTTGGCTTCGACTTTCGGCTTTAGCTTGGCTTGGGCGTGGCTCTGGATTTTGATTTGCTTTGGCGCTTGCGCTTGGACGTAGACGGGGGAGACTTGCGATACTTTCGTTCTTTCGGACTTCGCGTCGTATCGGCTAGAACGTGCGGTGCTTTTGCTCGAGACCGGCGTAGTCGCTTGGCTTTGGCACTTGCGTTGCTTTGGCGCGGGCTTTACCGGGGCTTTTGCTTTGGCTTCTTGCGTGGGCTTTAGCTTCAGCGTCAACTCAGTCTTCTTCTCGAACGACGTGGGCTACTTCTTCGGTGCTTCGACGGTTCGGGTGTCGGCTGGACTTCTCTTCTTCTCCGGGCTTCTTTGGCGTGATTGGAGTCGAAGAATGCCTTCGGAGATAGTAGGGGTAGCACCGATCTCCGTGCGACGGTTGTAGCGTCGGCTTTTGTTGATGAAGACGGCGGGGGTAGCGACGCTTCAGGTAGTCCTCCCTAGGCTTTCTTCTTCGTGGATGGGGCAGACGTTTGTCGAAGGCGACGGGTTGATGACGCTTCGTTCCTCTTCTCCGGGCTTTGGAGCTTGATCGGAGTTGAGGGTTTGTTGGAGCCGACGGGGTAGTGCCGCTCCGAGCTTCTTCTCTGGCCTTTGCTTTTGGCATCTTCGGAGTCGAAGGGTCTTCTTCTCCAAGCTTTTTTCTTCGTGCACAGAGTCGAAGTCTTGATCTTCTTGTGCAAGGGTCTTCACGTTGATGAGGGCTTTCAGTGGACTAAGCCGATCCCGAAGGGACAGGCTTGCCCGTGCCTCGTGAAGCCTTGGGTCGATGAAGAAGCGTCTCCTTTTCTGCAGAGCTTCCTCGCTTCGTCTTCAATCTTCGACCTTTTGAGCCTTCCCCCACCCCCTCTATTTATAGGCAAAGGGGAGGGGGGAGAGATATGGAAAGTTTTAATTTTAAATCCCTTTAATATCTCTCTCATAATTACCCGGGATTTATTCATCTATTGATGAGGGGAATAACATTTATTTGCTTTCCTTTCCTGGCGAGGTAATTATGGTTGGATTTTGCACACGAAATCGATGGTGACCCGGCTCTTCTTCTTGTCCGTCGGATCGAGGGATCGACGCAGATCCGCGCGTGAGCAGACGTCATACGCAACCTCCCCCCGCGCATGGCGGTAGTTCTTTCCTTTTCTTTCTTCTCTTTCCTTTTCTTTTCTTTTCTTTTCTTTTCTTTCTTTTCTTTCCTTTTCTTTTCTTCTTTTTTTCTTGCAAGGCCGGCCGGCCCCCATGGGGTTCGGGTCCTGGTAAGGGCCAGCCCCATGGGGTTCGGATCCCTAGTAGGGGCCGCCCCCCCTTGAGTGTGGGGTCCGCACCTCCCTTGTTGGGCGCGAATCGGGTCCGGGTCCGCACTGGTGCGTGCAAGTCGGGTCCGAGTCGGAGCGCGCGTCGGGTTTGCATCCGCGTTGGCGCACGTAAGTCGGGTCCGGGTTAGACAAAATTCGTGTGTCTACACCCACATACCGACTTTTAAAGTTGGTATTTCAATTACCGACTTCATTTTTGTATGAACGAGCCTCCCTTGTTCACAACTCAGTTTTGGGTTTTGTATAGATTTCAGACTTTTGCCTAATTAAAGTCGGTAAGTGGGATACCGACTTCTGTAGCCATCCAGAAAAAAAAAAATGAGACAGCCGATATGGCGGGGCGTTTTGTGGTGCCACTTCGTCGCGTGGGTATCAGTTTTGTTATTTTTAAAATTATTTATGACAGATGACTATTATGATAATTTATTTAAAAAAATTATTAAGTCAGATAAAAAGCTCTTAAAAATTTATAGTAATATGAGAGGCATTTTTTATCATTGGTCTATCGTGTGCCTGCGCCCTAACAGTTGATGAAAAAGAAAAAAGAAAGAAAAACTCCAGAAGCCCGCGAGGCGCGAGCCCTCGACACCAGCGACCCAAACCGGCCCGTCGGCCCGTCCCGGTCGGCTCAAACATCGCCGCTCTCCGCTCCCTCCAAATATAGCTGTTCGTTGCGAGGGTTTTGCCAACCCACTCTGCTTCTCTGCTTGTTTGGAGACGAAGGTGGAAGAAGGGGGAAAAACCCTGAGATCCCCAACAACAGCGAGAGGTTCGTTTCCGATCTAAACCTCTGCACACTTCCATCCACTCCCAACCTATCTGCTCTCCAATTTCTCTTCTCAATGAACGTTGACTGCCCTCTGATTCCTTCTTCCTCCTCCTCTTCTTCTAATGTCCGCACTGATCGGGGTCTAGGGTTTCACGGATTACTCTCAGATGCACCCTGTAGACCTTGTTCAGTCGGGGAAGAAAAATCTCTCATTTGTTACTCCTCCTAAAACCCGGAAAGTTTTGGTACTAGGGTTTTGTTTATGATCCGCTAGGGCTCTTCTTGTTTCAGAAACCATCGATTCCGAGCCCAGTGATCTCCTCTAACTGGGAGAGAAGAGTATCCATGGAGCGGATATCTGATAGGGGTGTGCCGTTGATGGAGATTAACGGCGGAGTCCACAGCAGGCTCTCTCCTCGGCACCCGCCGAACTACAGCAACAGCATTGTTCAGGTACTGCTTCGTTCCACCGCCACTCGCCCCCTCTATCTTGTATCTCCCGAAGTGTTAATCACTAATCTGAAGCTTTTCCCTCCTCGTACTTCACAAGGCAATAAATCAAAATATTTTGGTTTTTTTGTTAATACCGAAATGCATTAAGTCACAAAATTTTGTGATATTTTGCGAAATAAATTGTTTTTCAGGGGTTCGATTTATTGGTCGGAATTGAATTTTTGTTCCTTGCCGATACCAGTTTATTTTTGGAAAAATTTTAAAAACTATTATTTTTGAAAAGAATATTTTTTTTAAAACAAAAATTTTAAACATTTAGGATACTGTTTGCCTTGAAGATTTAAACATAAAGAAGTCTATATGCTGATCCAATTTAGAAGTCTGCCACATATGGTCAATAATGGATATGGTGTAACTCATGCATTCTCAATCTAGTTTAGAAATCCATTTGTCAGCTGTAATGGAGTTTGAGCCAGCTCTGAGTGTTGTACATCTTGCTATCTTGCCGTTTGATCATTATGTGCCCACTGCTTCTACGCTCTCCATGGTAAAAAGTCTGGATTCAAGATTAATTTGGCAAGTTACGAATATCTGCAGTTTAATTGTGATCATTGGGTGTATAGGGAATAAAAGGAGGTTAACAGTTCTGTAAAAGAGAAATGACCAACCTTCAGCAACTAATCATGTCCCATCTATATACATTTCACTTTGTTTGATCTGGTTATTTGGGAAAAATCCAGCAAACTATGGTGTTAGTTCAAACCATGTCAATTATTTGTAATAACCCCTTCACCAATGTTGTTGTTCATGCATATGCGATTTGTACAACTAGGGTTTCTGATCTCATATGTGATTGTGCAACCACAAAACCTTTTTTAAAAAAAAAGATTGTGCGACCACAAAGTCGGTCGTGCAATTCTTTTTAGTTTATTCTTTAGAGTAAAAATGCGAAAAAGATTAAAACCCGAATTAAGTTGGTCAGAATGCTTCTAAATCATGAGATCTCATTCACAAAAAAGTTAGAACTTAGAAATCGATTGAAACTAATTTACATTGATATAGTCATTCAAGTACCATATTTAAACCTCTAATACATGATTTCAAAAGTGTTCCATGGTCCACCTCTGACTTAACTCTGTATCAGTGCACATTATGGGACCCTTGACATCATAAATATCACCAAATTTGTTCATCACTGGGTTTGTATTTGGATTTGTCTGTTTAATTTTCTTACTTTTTTCTTGTTAAGAGTTGGTATATCCATCCTTGCATAGTAGGACCATTGACTCATAATGTCTTAATCGTCGGTCCAATTTTTTTTTTCTTTTCCATACTTCTTATCCTAGTTTGTTCTTTTTTATTTATTTAATTGAAAGTAGCAAGAACCAAAAAATTATTGGATCGATAATCATAGAGGTGGCAGCCAAGGACTTCAATTGTGACTGGATATGATACCAATACTTAGAAATAACTAAAAAAAAAACCACAACCAAATTCTGATACCAACCTTGTAACGAAGAAAATGGGTGGTATTTAAGATTTCTAAAAGTCGAGAAAATATATGGTACCAAAGCCTCTTAATGTGCACGTATTCTCTATACAACTCAAATTATGCGGCTGGTAACTAGTCTTCTCTTTCGGGATCTTTGGTGGTGGGAGGCGACCATGCTGATGAAGAGATTTATCCGTATTCTCTTGCTCGGGCCACTCCTTTTTGGGCGAGTAGTAGGTAGCCATGCCCATGCCCCCATGGAGACAACGGACATGATGCTTCCGAAATAGAGCTTGCTTGACTGGTAATGGAGAGAACTTTGAGCCTTTGAGAATGTTATTACTTATGAGTAGGTAAGAACACATGTTTGATGAAATGTGGGGGTTTGGGGGATATATTTAGGTACAAAGGGGATGAAAGGGTTGGAGGAGGAATATAGTTATTGGGGCCACACACCGAGTTATGCTACCGAAGATATCACTATGCGGCCAAACATCTCCAACAGTTATAAACCGGCCCTTGGAATTTTGCGACAACACGTGTTGTGCAGTTGCACATCGCTCTAACAACATGAGCGTAGTCCGCATAACCAGTTCTATCGAACCACATCGTATATGTGACCACGTATGGCATCAGTTCTCGTGAAATAATTTCATAATTTTTGTGAAACTCTAAGATAAAGAAAACACAAATTCATTAGTGGCAATAGGTGCATGAGAATCTTTCAACCACAAAATAAAGAATTACTCTCGATAAATAAAATGTATTATTGGCATTGGCCAATGGGAAAGCTTCCAGATGCTGCTCCCAAATAGGTTTTGGTTCTTCTTTATATCTCTTATGAGAGTTTGTAAGCAATAAAATGTATCATCCACTAGGAAAATATTTGCTATAGTTAGTAACTAAATTTATATATGAAATCAAAATTTATGATTTCATCAATTGTATTATTTGGTATTTGCCAATGCTTTACTTGTTTTTGTGCTCTCAAAAGTAGTTATATATGATTCGCCAATTTTCAACGAAATTGAACATAGTAACCTAAATCAATTGTTTAAAGCAACATGCGGCCATGTTTCAAACCTCAGTCGATGCAATATTTACCAGTTGGTACGACTCAGTTTTTTACTTACCCGAATCGAGCCACCGCCTGGTACTGATACTTGGTTCGCATCAGCTGAGACCTAGTCATATCGGTCGGTCTTGACCCGGTGAACTCGGTATCGGCCGATACGGTCGAGTTGTTGGCCTTCTCGACACTAGGGTTAGGGTTGGGGAAATTTCGTTCCTGACACGTGCCACTCCCTCATCATCGTTCTACCAAATTACGGTCGCCTTTTTCGAAGACCGAAGTGGAACCTTAATCATTCTTCTTTCGTTTTTTTTCGAAATTCAAATCAAGATTCACTTTCCTAAATTCAAAAGTGTTCTCTTGTTTCCGTTCTGTTCATCTCTTCTAATCTTTCCTGGTTCACATCCCTCTTCCCCCAAGTCTTTGCATCTTCATCGTCTTCCCTCTCCTTCTGTCGCTATCTCTTTAGCCAAATCTTCCTCCCTGGCTTTGAAGAATGAAACGGGGACCTCTTCTGTCGAGAATGTAGCTTCCACAGGAAATTATGACTATATTCGCATCTCGCTTCACAGGGCTCACTGTGACGAGCTCATAGACCAGAAGGGTTTGGTGGAATGGTCTTTGTTATTCTACCAGTCCTATTTCGAGCACGACTTTACCCTCCCTCTGCCTCTGATGATCTGCTGGATCTTGATGTTCTTCGACATAGATCCATGTCAGGTGAACTCCAACTTCGATAAGCTGATTAAAGAGGTATGTCGCACTGCCGCTATCCTTGATAGGAGTGTCAGAGCAAAGCACTACGTCATCTATTACAAACTTTCATCCAACTCCCAATCCCCTGCATACTTCTGGTCTCCCCTGAAGAAAGGTTTCACCCTTGTCAGAAAACAACCATCATGCGACAAAAATTGGAAGAAACATCCACCGGTGGCAGTGGGGGAATGACAATTCACTAAAGATGAGAGCGAGAAGGCCACAAAGCTAGCTTTATAGGCCGATATCCACCAGTACCAACAAGATTTTATTTTTTTTATTTTTTTTTAAAATACTGAAACTGGTATTAACCTATATCGATCGATATCGAGTCAACTCGACTGAGTTGACTCAGTTTGGTTCAGGCCGATTTCGCGACCAATACCTGGTTTAAATTCTTGCATGCGACTCTAGGATTACAAAAATACATGTGTTAATGTGCATATCCATTCTAAAGTAGAAAAATATAAAGTTTTCTTTAAGATTCATGGTCGTAGCATTGAGAAGAAGGGAAACTTTAAAATATTTCTGCAAGTAAATTTTTTTTTTGTGTTTAATTAGTAATTCTAGTCAATATTGATGGATTGATTCATTGACATTTCTATTTGTTGCTTCATGTCTCTTTAAAATTTATGTTTTATTTAAGTCCAGATTACCAAGTGAGTCTCGTGCAAAGTATTGTTGTGTTTTTTATGTCATGGTCTAACTTGAAGTTGGGTGGATCCAATCGTTTAGTGCGATTCTGTCACTTTGCTAGCCTAATTTTGATGAGGAAAATCAAATAATGTAATATAGTCATAAAATGTTTTCTATTTTGTAGCAAAGTTTTTTCAAGCGTTTGTTTAAAGCATGGTTGCTTAATTTTTTTGGGTGGATTGCACTTTGTATGAAACCCTTCTTACAAAACATTCAATCAGGTTTCCCAAAACGGTGAATATAATCGGAGAGCACACATTAAATTAAGTGAACATAATTCAAAGTATAGGTAAGCCATCAATATCATTAACCAGTTTTAGTGGTTCCCATGTGTTTCCCCTATTTTCCCTCTTGCTTCCCATAATCATTCGACGAATCATGGGAACGTGATTATAGGGGGTTAAATTTTTTTTTCTTCCAAATCGAGCGATCATGGGAACGTGATTACAGGGGTTTAATCTTTTTCCAAATTGAGACAGTTGATACTTTGAAGGCGGGCGGGATCCCATCGGACAGTTAAAGGGATTTAATTTTTTTTCCAAATCGAGACGATTGATGCTTTGATGGTGGGCGGGATTCCATCAGATGGTGAAACCCATCCTCTTTTTATCATGTGTGGTTTAGGAGTTGTGGGTGTGTGTGTGGCACGTAGGGGCAACAACAGGGGATATGGTCAGATTTGTCTCAGAGTATTTGTGAGGATGACAGAGATGTAAGTTTAGCGAACTGTCCTAGCATGTTATATAGATTACGTCTCATCCCATTCCAAAGAATACGTCTTATCCCTTATAGGTGAACTCTACTCTGAACGTCCCACCTACGCCACCTAGCGACGTTCCATTCTTCAACAGGAATGACGGGTATATGCTTATCCCACAATTCAGATGCTGGCGAGAACACGAGCGGAAAAGATGCACGTCGAGACAACTGCGTTGGTGACGGTAAAACCGGTTACTTCGGTGGTTCGGCGAGGTCTGACGAGATCCGGCTAATCCGGGGGGAAAGATCCAGTAAAATTGTACGAAGTTTGGCGAGATCGGACGAATCGGACGACGAATCTGACGAGATCCGGTGGCAAGATCAAGTGAAATTGGGCGAGGTCCGACGGATTATGACGAATCTGGCGAGATCCTGGGGCAAGATCCGGCTAGGTCTGGTACTGAAATCTGGAATTTTGGCGGGATTCAGCGAAATCCGGCGAGGCCCGAGAGCAAAATTCGGCAAATTCTGGTGAGGTTCGACGAATTCCGACGTTGAAAATTTGAAATCAGGCATTTCAGCGGGATTTGATGGAATTAGACGAGGTTTGGCGGCGAAATTCGGCAAATTCCAGCGTGTTTGGTTCCGTAATTCGGCATTTTGGTGGGATTTGGTGAAATTTGGCGATGTTCGGTGGCAAAATTCGGCATTTCAGCGGTGGTCCAGCGATTTCGGCACGATTTGGTGACGGTAAAATCTGATTGCGGCAAAATTTAGCGATTCTGACAAGATTTGATGAAATCCGACGACGAGATCTGGGTGGTTTTGGCCAAAATCCGGCGGTTTCGGTCGAAACCACATTTAAAACCCAATCTTCCCGAAACAGCCAAACTCGAAGATTGAAATGACCCGAGATGGACAAATTTGATCGAAATCAATACCGAAATTGGGGCACACGTGACTTCGGTGGGCATCCATTTGTTGCTTTCGGTTGAAATCTCGTTGAAAATACCGAAATGATCCGGTATTGGGTGTGCCCCCATTGTTTCGTTCGAAATTCCGGTGGCCCCCTATCCTTTCGGCCAAAATTTATGAAATTCGACTTAATTTATAAAATTTCGGCGAAATCGTAATAGTTCGGTGTTTCGGACCCCCTTATGTTTCGGACCCTACTGAAGCCGAAATATTTCGCTGAAATTTCGGCATTTTGATCGTAATTTCAAATTGCCATATTCTTTGCCGTAGGATTGCATCAGTAACCAAGGTGCTGGGGAACCGTCACGGTTTTCCCAAACTACAATATCGGGGATTGTTCGGGGTGAGAACCTCCGAAGTTGGACAGGGAATACTAGATCTTAATTAGTAATCTAATTTGCACTTTAACAGGATTTAAAGAATTTACCCAACAGTTGTATGCTTCAAGAGGCACAGGTTCATATAATATTTAGGTATCTATAGCAAGCCATCATTCTCAATGTTAACGAAGAACAGGTGAATTCTTCTGCTTGATAACATTTAATAGGACATGTTGAAAAATTAATTAACAATAACAGGATTTACCTATGCGAGTCGGAGCGAGCACACCTGATTTGAAATTGCGCAGGAGTTTCCATAGGAATCGTTGCTCGGATGAGTCTTTAAAATCCTCATGCACAGTTGAGATACCTTTAACAATCAACTTTTGTATCGCTGTGTCACATCCAAGCATGGGACCACATCATAATAAAGACAACGCTTGAGAGCCTTTAGTCAACATCCGATGAGAAATGGTTTCAAGTACTATTCTGCCACACCAACACAGGGGAAACAAGAGTCTCATGACTCTCTTCTCTTGCTTCTCTCTCTGCTCTTCTCTCTTATACTCTCAGTCCGAACAGGGGAGGAATGCGAGCGGGTCGACAGTCGGGGGATCGACTGGCGGATCGGGACGACGGCGTGGCGCGGGCGGGTTCAGGCGGCGCGGGTGACGTCGAACGGCGCGAGGACGGGTTCAGGCCTGATCTCTGGGCCGAAGGTTGCTGGAGGGGATCCGGCCGGGCGGGCTGCAGCCGGTCGGTATGCGGCTGGCGGGTCGCGGCGGGGCTGCGGCTCGGGTTGGCTTTGTCGGCTTCGCAGCAAGCACATAAAGGGGAGAGATGGGGAGGCGTGGGTGGTGCTTCACGCACGGAAGAGAGGTAAATGGGGCACTTCGCGCGCGTAAACCAGAGGGGAAGGAAGAGAAGTAGAAAGTTCCATTCACAGGACTCAAGGTGCGAATTTTCCTTTCTTGATTTTCTTCACTACTATCTAACAGGAGGTACATCTCCTTAAATAACAAAGTCATAACTGCAAATAAGGTTCATCCCTTATAAAATGGGATTTACATTTATTCGAAATTAAAATCGGATCTAACGATCTAACTAATTATCCCAACATAACAACTCTTGATCTTCCTTGATAACGCTTCCCGTTGTTATCCGGTGGCGGCACCTCCAACTGGCATCGGGCTCACGGCTCGGACGTGGACGGGAGCCCTGCATCACAAGGCCTCATTCCATCAAGGCATCAACTTTCCTGGGGAATGCTACCTTTGTTTTCCTTTTTCATATGTGATGATGTGACATTCCAAATTGTTATTACTTATTTCCTTCTCCACCATAACTTATTGCTTTCATGTACCAATTAACTTTCTCCCTTTTGTGGCACTTTTTGATGGGATTCCATGCGTAAGGGCGTTAGGTGGTGCTCGTCGTTTTCATTTTCTAAGGGTTTTTAAATGACTTATTTTTATTGTTTTAATTCAAAAAGTGTGTAGAGACATTGTTGCAAATCAAAATTTGGTCTCTATTAGAAAGCCACTAAAAGATATTGGCATCAGCTCTGTAGCCTAAGGTGATAAAGTTTTCCAAGTCATGTGCACTGCACTATATGCTTCTTTCCAATTGACAATTACTTGCAACATAGTTATCTAACGAACGATCAGAAGGAAATAACACAAATTTTAATGTATTTGGGGTTGACTTGGGGTAATGATTTTCATATTTATCATTCACTAGTTATGTTGTACTTCTCGTACATGACTTGAATTAAATGTTTATTTCTTGTGTTATATTTCTTTATTCTTTTAGTTATAATGTTTTTATATACCCTGATGTTTTAAGTGTTTGACATTTACTTTGTTTGCTAAATCAAACTGCTGCAATGCTACTAAATCATGTTATTTATATGTTTATATTTAAATAAATTGATAAACATTATGGATCAAGTATCAGCATTTCATCTGCAACCAATATAACAAATGATGTTTAATCTATATAGGAGCATGAAACCTTGTGTTTAATGGCTCAAAACATGTCCTATATTTACTAGTGCGTAAATACAGCTAAAATCGGAGATGAGCTTCATACCTTAGGGTGCCAAACTGCCAATGCATTCCGGTATATACTTGCATATTCCTCCGTGTCAGTGCATGCCATGTCCCATGTGTCCGCATTGCACTACGTATGCATGTCATTTTAAAGTCAGAATGATAGATGCATGCTACATGATATTTAAATCCTTGATATCAGTTACATAGATACCCTATACTTTATGGTGTCCCGTGTCTGTGACTGAGATGCCACTAAGTGATGACATTTGAATTCTTCTACATCCCTTTACTCTACAGTTTAATACGGTAAATGATCCATGGTCTATGTAACGTCATACTATATGATAGTACTATTTGCATACTGGTTTATTAGTCTTCTATTTGATGAGCTATTCATCCTAAAAGTTTCACTGAGTTGGTCCTTTTGCCATAGAAATTGGATCATCTGCAAAGTATCATCCGTATAATACCTTTTTATATCAGGATGCACTGGAGCACTTGGCATCGATTGATCTAATCGAACTATGCAATGAAGCGAAAATTGAGCGATGCCGGGCAACAAGAGATCTGAGCAGCTGTGGACGATTTGTGCAACATGTACTAAACTCATGCGGACATGCCTCTTTATGTGCCGAATGCAGTCAGAGATGTGACGTATGCCCAATTTGTAGGACTTCTATACCGAATAGTGGAAGCAAAATCCGACTTCGTCTTTATTATAAATGCATTGAGTCCGGTCTTATCTCCAAGAGACATGATGACCGATTTCAAGAAAAGGATGATAGTGGAGAATATTTGTTGGCTGATATTCAACGTCTATATTCTCTGTTTGATGTTGCATTGGAAAACAACCTGGTTTCGCTGGTTTGCCATTGTATCCTATATTCATTTTCTTTAATGAAGTTTGAGAAAGATGTTCTTATACTTTCCTTATACAGACATTTATTTGCAGTCTTCTAATCTTTCTGATTGTTACCTTAACAAACAAGACAGATGTCACAGACGTCTGTATGGATGAAAATGCTGTTTCAAGTGATCCAATTCTTGCTTTTCTTTTGGATGAAGTGGTTGTGAAGGACTGGTGCAAGCGAACATTCAAAAATATCATTTATGATCTTCATGGAATCTGTATCCTAAATTAGTTAAAAGCTTCTAAATCATAGACCTAGAATTTGTAACCCTGTTTGAGCTTATGCCTTAACACGGTTTAGATAGTGATGGAGTAGAAGCTATGAGATCAAAGTTGTGCTTGTTTCAAAAGCTCTCCCTACAGTTGACTGGCATTTCAAATGTTCTCGAGGTTATGGATTCATCTTTTGAGGGAACTTTCTCTGCGCAGCTTCGCGACTTGCACCACCTTTTGGAGAATGTGTTGAAGGCAAAACAGGTTCAATTTCCTCAACATCACTAATAGAAGCACAATACAATGAATATGTAGATTTCTCAATATGTTTTTTTTTTTTGCATTAAAACCACGTTATGTTTTCATCTTCATTTTAACCACCATCCTTACTTGAATCCGTGCTTTCTATCTAAAGGAAGGGAAAAAGAAAATCCTCAAGACATTTTGTAATTGGATACATGGCACATGACCTTCGCCTAACTTGTAGACAATGAATTAGATTCCTGCTACTGTATGTTGTTACCGCTATTCAAACTATTTCCGACTTAATACTCTTGTTTTTGTGTTTGTAAAATTAACTATTGGTTATCATTATTATATTTATAGGAACCGACATTTGAGAATTTATTGGTGCACATTTTCTTTGTACATGATCCAGTGTCTTATTGAGGCTACTTGGTAAATTTTTCTCCTAGTTAACTGCTTCAATTAAGCGTATAGGGAATCTCTTTTTGCAAATGGTTCATCCGTTCATGACTTGGGCTATCATCATCTAGAGAATATAAAGTGGATTTAGTCTTCCTGGATTCAAAATTGAACCAAGCTCTAAATGAGCAGTTCCAACATAAAATTGACCTGGTAAGTTTGGTTCAGTTCTAAGCATTAACACATCTTATCTCAGGTCAGATCTGGCCATCTTATCTCAGGTCAGATCTGAGTTCAATATATTGATCTGTAATGCTGCCCACATGAGAGGTTGAGGGCTGCCTGAATTGTTGACTAAATGTTACTTTGATGCTAGGTTACTAGGGTGGTTAGATATTTGAATTACAATTATAGGGCAAAATAGCAATGCAAATGGCTCAAAAGGCTCCCCAAAGGTGCGTGTAGGTCTGCGGGCTCGCAGGTTGCGGCCCCACGAGTTTGCAGACCTGCTGACACGTTCGGTTATTGGCGTGTGAAATTTTTTAGCTCAAAATTCAAAAGGACCCAAAGTCGGCTAAAAAAACAATAAAATGTAAAACGATTTAATGTTATACAAGTCTACTGGTTGTAGGTTCGCACGTCGGCAACCTTGTAGTTTCGACCTTTTCTGTTTGCTCATCCATAGCTTGTTGCGGTTATAGGCATGTAGATTTACATATTTGTAGATTTGTGACTAGACGAGCCATCGAGTATACAAGTTTCTGTGTATCTCGAGTAGGAGAGAGAGAGAGAGAGAGAGAGAGAGAGAGAGAGAGAGAGAGAGAGAGTACAATCTTCATCTCATGGTGTCTTGCGAGATACAGAGACCGGCAGTGGAGCCTAGATGACGAAAAATCATCGACCACCGTCCATACCGATTGTTTTGAAGAGACTATTGTCTGAAGGGTTGGCCGGTGGTACATTCTCAAAGAATGTGATATAGCGAGAAATGCACAAGCGATGAGCGAAGGGATCACATAGCATCGGTACCCTTTTTTGCTTGGTGCTAAACCAAGAAGAACGCACTTGGTCTTGAATCTTAGCCCTTCGATTGACTGGATGGATGAGATCAAAGATAGGGCTACCGTAAACATCTAATAGGGTTGTATGTTTTGTATCAACTTCGTTGATAATGTGAGATTTGCCCTCCCTGGATATCTAAACAGCCGCCCCAAGCGCTTGATCCATACTATGTTGTCGTCGAATTTCTGAAGATCAGAAGCTTTGAAAATCTGAGAATGAATAGTCGATGCTGATTTGCATATTTGATATTTGGTGATCTTTGTTGGTCAAACTGTGTCGGTCGAAGCTGCGGATGGAGATGAACTTATGGACCAGAAGGATGAACAACAACTGATGGAGTCGAGCTGATGGTGAAGATAACCATAGTGAGGAAGATATGAAAACTAGCTTTGAGGAGCCGGAAATGTAGTCGAAAACATAAGATGTAGAGTCTCTCAAACCCATGCTCTGATACCATGAAACATGAACATGTCTTGCAGACTTGCACTAGTAAAGTAATCCAAGATATATATGCAAGGAGATTAGTGTGGTTACGAACATTGTGAGCATACCACTCTAGAAGGGAAAACCTAAGGAAACATATGTACAATCTCTAAAATAGGTTATGCTTGTAATTTGCGTGAAAGAGGGGTTCATTTTGTTCTTTTTGGGGGGAAGGATTTTTAAAGGAAAGGGCCTAGATGTGGAAGGACAAGGCTTATTAGTTAATACCACAATTAATTTTTACTTAATTTGGAGTAACATAAGAAAGAGGAGAGGCAACCCTTAATCACCCTGAGAAAGAGTCTGGAGACTCCCTTGCTCCCCCCTCCAGGGTCTATTCCGTGAGTCCATGAATTTCGTTTTGCTAATTACATGTGAGTGATACTATTGTTCTTTTTCTCCTTTCCTCTTTATTTGATAATTACATGCACTTGCCTGTAAAGAAAAAATAATGGCAAAAACCTAGAAAATTTGATAGGAAGAACCAATGTAAATAGTAGCAATTTTCCTACTATGATTCTACATAGTTTTTAGTCTAAAAGGGCTTGTATATCAAGATATATAAGTAGGGGGCCTCAACCTGATGTAATTACTACTATTTTTTTGTAAACTTGGTATACAATATTGTATGCGCAGAAAAAGATCCGGGTCGTCTTTATTGCAAACACACGAAGATTACAGATGCCGGGACCCGGGGACTCGGGGGTGGTGAGCCGGGTGCGGCGACTATTGATCAGGAGATTGTGGGAGAGATTCTCTAGAGGGTCCCTTTGATCCGTGTCTCCACGTGGTATTCGTGCGAAAGCTCTGAAGGGGTTGCCCAGGACAGAGGTCTTTACCGGGTGAGGGTTCGTTGAGAGCCTAAGGAATATCCGCCGTTGCTTTTGTCCCTTCCGTGCTTTGCGCTTTCTCGGCTAGGGGTTTTCGGCTTCGCTCCTCGGTCTTCGTGTCTTCCTCAATCCTTGCTAGACCTTGGCATCCTTGATCGTCGGTTCGCGGCGTCGATCGTGCTTTTGGCGTCGGCTTGGGCTTTGGCTTTTGGCTTTGGCGTGGCTCTGGCTTTTGCTTTGCTTTGGCGCTTGCGCTTGCACGTAGACGGGGGGAGACTTGCGATGCTTTCGTTCTTCCGGACTTCGCGTCGTATCGGCTAGAACGTGCGGTGCTTTTGCTCGTGACCGGCGTAGTTGCTTGGCTTTGGCACTTGCGTTGCTTTGGCGCGGGCTTTATCGGGGCTTTTGCTTTGGCTTCTTGCGTTGGCTTTTGCTTTGGCGTCGACTCGATCTTCTTCTCGAACGGCGGTTGCTACTTCTTCAAGGCTTCTGGCTTCGTCGACGGTTTAGGTGTCGGCTCGACTTTTCTTCTTCTCCGGGCTTCTTTGGCGTGATCGGAGTCGAAGGGTTCCTTTGAAGACGGCGAGGGTGGCACCGATCTCTGTGCGACGGTTGTAGCGTCGGCTTTATTTTGAAGACGACGGGTGTAGCGACGACTTTGCTTCTCTTCTTCTCCGGACTTCTTTGGCGTGATCGGATTCGAAGGGTTCCTTTGAAGACGGCGAGGGTAGCACCGATCTCCGTGCGACGGTTGTAGCGTCGGCTTTGCTTTGAAGACGACGGGTGTAGCGACGCTTCGGGTGTTCCTCTCCAAGCTTTCTTCTTCGTGGATGGAGTGGACGTTTGTCGAAGGCGACGGGTGATGACGCTTCGGTCTTCTTTTCCGGGCTTTTGGGCTTGATCGGAGTCGAAGGCTTGTTGGAGACGACGGGGTTGTGCCGCTCCGATCTTCTTCTCCGGTCTTTGCTTCTGGCGTCTTCGGAGTCGAAGGGTTCTTCTTCTCCGAACTTTCTTCTTCGTGCACGGAGTTGAAGGCTTGATCTTCTTGTGCAAGGGTCTTCACTTTGATGAGGACTTTCAATGGGCTAAGCCGGTCCCGAAGGGATAGGCTTGTCTGTGCCTCGTGAAGCCTTGGGTCGATGAAGGGCGCGTCTCCTTTTCTGCAGAGCTTTTTCGCTTCGTCTTCAGCTTTCGACCTCTTGAGCCTTCCCCCTCCCCCTCTATTTATAGGTGAAGGGGGGAGGGGAGAGATATGGAAAGTTTATTTGAATGCCTTTAATATCTCTCCCATAATTACCCCAAGATTTATTCTTCCATTGAAGAGAGGAATAAACCTTTATTTGCCTTCCTTTTCTGGTGGAGTAGTTATGGTTCAATCCTTTTTGAATTTATTTGAATCTTACACATAAAGTCGATGGCGACCCGGCTTCGTTTCTTGTCCATCGGATCGAGGGATCGGCGCAGATCCACACTTATGTAGGCGTCATACGCAACCTCCCTCAAGCATGGCGGTATTTGTTTCCTTTTTCTTCTTTTCTTTCCTTTCCTTTCTTTTCTTTCTGTCTTTCTTTTCCTTCTCTTTTCTTTTCTTTCTTTTCTTTCTTTTCTTGCATGGCCGGCCACCCCTTGAGGGGTTCAGATTTCTAGAAGGGGGCCGGGTAGGCCCCACTTGGGGATGGGCCCACCCGGGCCTTTGTTTGGTGCGTGTCGGGTCCGGTTTGCATGTCGGGTTTGCCTCTGAGTCGGTGCATGCAAGTCGGGTCCGAGTTCAAGTGCGTGTTGGGTTTGCCTCCGCATTGGTGCATGCGAGTCGGGTCCTGGCCCGAGTGTGTGTCGGGTTTGCCTCTGAGTCGGTGCATGCAAGTCGGGTCCGGGTTCGAGTGCGTGTCGGGTCCGGTTTGCGTGTCGGGTTTGCTTCCGAGTCGGTGCATGCGAGTCGGGTCCGGGTCCGAGTGCGTGTCGGGTTTGCCTCCGAGTCGGTGCATGCAAGTCGGGTCCTGGTCGGAGTGCGTGTCGGGTTTGCCTCCGACTTAGCGTATGCGAGCGGGTTAGGGTTAGACACAATTTGTGTGTCTACAAGTGCCCCTTCAAGGATGAGTGCGCTGACGGAAACGCGGAGTACTTGTGTACGTAGGAAACGCGGAGCACTTATCCTTGATTCCTTTCTTGGATGGGATTGGTGGCTTATTTAAGGGTCACTACCCCTTTCATTTAACACCTTGCTCTTGTGAAGGCTCTGTTGGCGTTTGGAGACCGCCGTCGGAAGAGTGCTGCCCGGGATTGCACGTGACTTGCTCCGTCTTCCTGGTGTCGCCTCTTTCGTCGTCGGCGGCGGTAATGGTGCGCGACTTGAAAATCGTTGCGAAGGCGGGCTCGAAGCGACGGGACGACGACGACCGCGGCGAGGAGGACGGAAGAGCGCGGCTGAGGTGTCGACCGCCTTCGCCGCCTCTTTCTTCTTCTTTTCCTTTTCCTTTTCTCTTTTTTTCTTCTTTTTTTCTTTTTTTTTTCTTGTTTTCTTTCGTTTTTTTTTTCTTCTTGTTTTCTTTCTTTTCTTTTTCTTTCTTTTTCTTCTTCTTCTTCTGCCTCTGATTCGCGGAGGCAGCAGCGGCGGCGGCGGGTTGAGCGCGGGCTGCAGGCGACGCGCGTGGAGGCCGGGGCGCACGGCGGCGACGTGCGGTGCTGGGCGCAGTGGCGCGGGTCGCGGAGTGCCGCGGCGGCGTCGGGCGCGGGCTGAGTCTGTCGGGCCGCGGAGTGCAGCGGAGTCGGCCGGGGCGCGGGGTGCAGGCGGCGCGCGCGGAGGTCGGGGCGCAATGCGGCGGCGGCTGGAGCTGGGCGGCGCGCGCGGCGCGTGGTAGGTGGGCCGGCTGCTGGCCCCAATCGGGTCGGAGGTGGGCGCGGGAGCCGTGCGGCGTGGGCGCTGCGGTGCCGGCTTGGTCGAGCCCGGCCCCGACTGGATCGGAGAAGAAGAGGGGTCTGCGGGCCCCCCTTTCCCTTTGTGACGTGTGTCCCTTGCCCCCTGTGCGGGTGTGGATAGGAGGGAGGAGGGATTTTTTTTTGTCCGCACGGCCAACAACAATAGTTGCGGCATCGGTGGAGGCTGTGGGCGGCAGAGCGCAGGCGACGTGCGGACGCGTGCGTGGAGGCCATGGCGCAGGTGGGTGTGGGCGGCGGAGCGCAGGCGACGCGCGGACGCGGGGCTCCGTGCGGATCGGCGAAGGGTGCGGAGGCCGGGCCGGCTGGCGGCTGCGGCTCCAACTCGGTCGGACTTAGGTCGGGGCGGTGGCTGTGGCGGGTCGGGGGGCTTGCGGTGCACAGGCGGCTGCTGTGGCGGGTCGGGGGGCTTGCGGGCGGCAGGCGGCTGCGGTGGCACGCGGCGTGGCCGGAGGCCAGGCGGGAGCTGGGTGCGGGGCACCAGCCCCCCCCCCCCCCCCCCCCCCCCCTTTGGCCTTTTAACAAGAGAGAGAGAGAGGGGGGCGCAGGCCCCAATTGGAAAGAGGGGCGCGAGCCCCATTTGGAAAGAGGGGGCTGCGGCTCCTGTTTTTGGGGCCGTGGCCTTCTCCCGGTTTTGACACTTTAAGGGACTGTGGTCCCAACTCATTCGGTGGCTGCAGCTTTTTTTTTGCTGTCTGTGGTATCCGGGGTCTCTTGTCTGGTGATGGAACCAATCAGAGCCGACGGGGCCTGTTTTCCACAGAAACTCCTCGCAGCGAGAGCAGTATAGGGATGTGCGACCCCTGAGATTTTTTTTTCATCCCTCCAAGCGCCTTCCGAAGGTCAACGAGATCGTTGAGGAGGTCTATTGTGGGGCAGAGTGACTGGCGAGATGGCGAGTGCAAGCTCCAAGCGGTGGTCGGCTGCATGACGCAGGCGACGCGAGGTCCAACACAGGTAGGCGGTGGGCGCTAAGGCAAGTGGCTGGCACTGGTGGTGTGCGGACCCCGTGCAGGGCAGGGGTGCCTCGAGCAGGTTGGCAGGGGCCGGGCTGGCAGGCCGATGCGGCTCCGGCTTGGTGGTGAGTGCAAGCCCCAAGCGGTGGCCGGCTGCATAGCTCAGGCGACGCGAGTTCCAACACAAGCGGAGCGGCGGGCGCGAGGCTGGAGTAGTTAGCCGGCACGGGTGGTGTGCGGACCTCGGGGGTGCGGCGCAGGCTCCGGCTTGGTCGGGGCTCCCTGATCGGATAGGAGAAGAACTGCAACCCCTGCCATCCGTGTGGGTCAGGATGGGAAAAGAGGGGGCTGTGAGCCTCTTGATTTTTTTTTTGCCGCCTCCTCTAGCTTGTCTTGACTTGATTGTTTCCCCTTGTGTCTTTTCAGGATCTGAGCTTCGAGGGTTTGGTTTTGCCGGGGCGTATAGCTGAGGGCTTCTCCGGTGGGAGTAAGTACCTTTGCTTCCCCCTTATTCGAGTGTTTCGCCACCGTGCTTCGAGGAGAGAAGATCTTCTGTCGATGCTCCGGATCCCTATCTATGAGCTCATCACAGAGGATGGATTCGCCGGGGTGGATAGCTGAGGACTTCTCCTACGGGAGTAAATACCTTCGCTTCCCCTTGTGTCTTTTCAGGATCCGATCTTCGAGGGTTTGGCCTTGCCGGGGTGTATAGCTGAGGGCTTCTCTGGTGGGAGTAAGTACCTTCGCTTCCCCCTTATTCGAGTGTTTCGCCATCGTGCTTCGAGGAGATAAGACCTTCTGTCGATGCTCCGGATCCCTATCTATGAGCGCATCACAGAGGATGGATTCGCCGGGGTGGATAGCTGAGGACTTCTCCTACGGGAGTAAGTACCTTCGCTTCCTCTTGTGTCTTTTCAGGATCCGATCTTCGAGGGTTTGGCCTTGCCGGGGCGTATAGCTGAGGGCTTCTCCGGTGGGAGTAAGTACCTTCGCTTCCCCCTTACTCGAGTGTTTCGCCACCGTACTTCGATGAGAGAGGACCTTCTGTCGATGCTCCGAATTTCTATCCATGAGCGCATCACAGAGGATGGATTCGCCGATGCGAGTTGCAGGATGCTGAAGCTGAGCGAGAGAGTTTACACCGATGTGGTGGTCTCCATGAAGCTCCTTCGCCCAAGCTTGAGCTTGCCTTTTCACCACTGCGCTGAAGACTTTGTGCCCACGCCGGTGGTGGCTTCGTAGATCTGCTCCCGCTTGACCTGATGGGGTGTCGACTCCTGGCCTCGGGGGGACCTTTAGTACCTCGGTGGCTTTGAGACGAATGATTCTTCGTCGGCTTGGAGGTGGAGGACTCTTTGATGGCTTGGAGACGAAGGCTCCTTTGGTGGCTTTGAGGTGGAGGTCTCTTTGACGGCTTGGAGACGAAGGCTCGCTTGGCGGCTTGGAGAGGAAGGATTCTTCGGCGGCTTAGAGAAGAAGGATTCTTCAGCGGAGTGTTGTCGCCTTCTTGGTGCAGGAGCGTGATGACGACACGGCGAGAGGACAAGACGAAGCCGAGTGTAGTGACGATCGCTTGGTGCGAGGACGAGGCGGAGACTTCGGAGGCTAGGGAAGGTGGCTCCTTCGTCTTCTTTCTCTTCCCCCCCTTTTTTTTTGAGGTCGCGAAGGATACGGTTGTCGCCAATGTATCCGTCTATCTTTGGGTTACTGCATTTGACTCCAGTGGCAGTTCCAATCCTTCGGGTCTTTGTCTTTGAGGGATTGGCGACCTTCGGATGGGCTCGAGCTTTTGCACAAGCCTGGCGGATTTCAAAGTGAACGACTCTTTGTTTGCAAAATAGATGCCCACCTTTTTGGATGGTGGCGAGCTTCGTTGCTTGCGATGGTCTTCGCTGGAGGATGCTTCCTTGGGCTTAACTGCGACCGAGGGAGAGAGACGTCGGCTGGAGGGGCTTCATACGCTTGCTACTGCAGACTTGGTTCGGATGCAGAAGAAGGTGGAGGCCGCTCGTGCGTCGCTTCAGAAGTCGGAGTCCCGTTTGGGGGATGCTCGAGCGACTAAGAAGATTTCTGGAGCCAGGTTTGCAAAACAGTGAGAATGGCTAACGAAGTGCCGGAAGCTGGGGGAGCGATCGAGAAGGCTTCCGGAGCGAACCTTGTGACGCAACGTGCATAGCTGGCGATGCGTCGGAAGTTGACGACTTCTCTACCCCTGGAGTTGCAGCGCGTATAAGCTGCGGAAGACGAGCCGCTTCGTCGCCTCAAGGACTTTGACATTCTTGTCATCTTTTGGTTTGCTGACTGGACTTGTGGATCTGCACTCGTTCTCCTCTGGCCTGGTCTTCTTGGACGACGTTGGGATGTTTCTTTTTTTGTCTGGATTGAACCTTTGTAGGCTGCCTACGTACCCTACTAAGAGGGATCAAGTCACATGTAGTTTGTTTATTCCCTTTTGTTTTTGGGCAAGGGGGGTAACTCTGCGCTAGGCAAAGTACCTTTTGAGGGACTTGCCGCTGGTAGGCAGAGTCGTCGCTGGTTCGCAGTTGTCGCCCGCCTTCTTTGCTTCAACGTAGTTAGAAGTGAAGATATTCTTGACTGGAGTTTTGATGATTGCTGGAGTTTGACTGGAGTCGATGCCTCGGCGATTTGGAAGGATTCGTTCGCCGCTTTTGAAAAGGCGAGCTTGAGTCTTTGTCAGGCGATGTGGTATTGCAACTAAGGGCAGTGAACCCATGTGCACCGTGCTTTCTTCGTTGCGGCTGGATTTGAACATCAACTCAGTGGAGTTTTGCCCCTGAGTGTCTTTTGGCTTGATTACGAGTTGCTCGGATTTGGTGTACTCGGAAGACTCGGTTGAGCTCGAGACGTGCAACATACCATGTAACGGTAGTGTCATCTCTTGCAAAGTGATGAAGTTGTCCTCGGAGAATGATGACGTTGGTTCTTTTGCTGGAGTGGAAGGCGATCGTCCTGGCTTGCGAAGCCACTGAGGTGCGAGCCGCAGGACTGAAGCAGCTTGAGCAGGCAACGGAACGCATCGCATGGAGCTTGATTTGAAGTTGATGTGAATTTTCCGTCTTGAAGCTGGCGCTCCTTTGACTTCGTGATCCGTCTGGCTGGAGGATGTCGTCGGTTTTGCAAGTGGAGAGGTTTTGTCCCTCCCAGCTGCTTTGACTTCTTGGGCTCGTGGAGCCTTTGCTGGAGGAGCTTCTGCAACGGGGCCTTTCACTTGGTAAAATTTGGCGTCAGCAAGGTGTGCTTCGGCCTCATTGAATGGCTTGTTGTTGGCGGTGATGCTTCTCCCCGTGCTTTCGATGTTGGTGTCGCTTTCTTCATCGTCTTTCCGGAGCACTTGGTGAACTTCCATCATGCAGCAGGAGACCTTGATGTTTTGATCAGCTTCAAGGAAGCAATTGGGAAAGAACTCCTGGAGTGTTGCCGGCTCTAGGCATATTTGCTGGAGAAGATTTTCCGGACATGCCGGAGGTACTTTGGACGCCTTTCTTTCTGGAGCTTCATTCTTTTCCTTGAAGGTATTTCTTCCGGGGAGTTTTCTTGTCGCCCGATCTTTCTCGTGGTTAGCCAGACATGCTATCATGTAGCTTGATCGTCGTTGCCTTCTCCTTCGAGGCGCCATAGCCCATGTGTTTTCATCAGTAATATCTTCCTCACCAAGGTGAAGAATTGGTGATGCGACTGAAGGCACTCCTTTGATCGGAAGGACTTGCTCTTCCGGCGGTTCTACTTGCTCGTCTTCCGATCCCCAGCCGGTTGGTTTGACTTCTTCGTTTGAAAGAGGGAGTGTTTGCATGAGAGACGATTGCCCCCAAGACAGTGAGGATTTGGTCCTAGGCACTGAAGGAGCATGCCGTTGTCTTCTTGGAGCTGGTTTCGCCATTGATCTTCGACAGACGATGCGCAGCCTTGCTGAAGTGCATTGTGGAGCAATCGGCGCTAGCGAGGAGTCAAAGGTGATTGACGTCATGTTTTTCTCGACGTCACCAGAGTCGACCTCGATCATCCCTTGCTTGACGAGTACCATGATCTTATCTTTGAAGATAAATCACTTCTCAATGGGATGGTTGACCATCCGGTGGTACTTGCAGAAGAGCGAATCATTGACTCGATGTGCTTGTTCCGGCCGGTAACGTCTTTGTCCTTGCTTGATGGCGCTAGTTCCGTGTTTGATGCTGAGCTGGTGCACTGCGATTTTAGGATCGAGATCCGGCATCTCCTTGTAGGACCATGCGAAGACATCTCTATATTCTCGGAGCAGCTTGATGTATGCAGCTTCTTCTTCAGGAGTCAAGAGTGTGCTGACGAATGTAGGCCGAGGCTCCATTTCTGTGCCCAATTTGATTTCCTTCATATCATCAACGGTGGACTGCCCCCCTTCTTCGAGGACCGGCGGGGCGTCTTGCAACTCGTCGTCCGAAGTAGAAGTGTCACCGTTGTCAGTTTCGATAAGAGATATGATTGACGGCCACCATGGGTGGGTGGGCGGGTGTTGAAACGATGTCCTGGACTAACATTCCCAAACGGTCGAACACCGACCTCTTCTTTGGTTGCTTGACTGGCCCGAGCCTTTCGAACATGGATGTACGCTTTAGATTCAACTGGCTTTGACTGCTTTTGTTTTGCTTCTGGAGTAAGGCTTGACATCGAGCCCGTCGCCATCTTCTTTTGCTATCGGGACGGCTGACGTAGGTAGAGCGTGCATCGGAGATTGTCGATCTTTCAGCTGCTTCGTCTACCATCTTTGCCCCAATGTAGTTGGAGGTGAAGGTCTTCTTCGTTGCAATCTTGACGACCATCGGGGTTTGACTGGAGCCGATGCCTCGACGGTTCAGGAGGATTTGTTCGCCGCTTTGAAACAGCCGAGCTTGAGTCCTCGTCATCCCATGTGGCGTTGCTGCTGGGGAAGTGTGCCGATGACACTTTCTTTGTTGTAGCCGGCTTTGAACAGCAACTTGGCAACATTTTGCCCCCAACTCCCTTTTGGCTTGAATTCGAGTTGATTGGGATTGATAGATTCGACAGGTCCGCTCGGGTTTGGAGCTTGCGTCAGACTAGGTAACGACAATGTCATTTCTTGCAGAGTGATGAAATTGGCCTACGATAATGGTGGGACCGACTTTCTTGCCGGAGTAGAAGGCGGTCGCTCACGAAGCCACTGAGGTGCGAGACGCAGGACTGGCGTCGCTTGGACGGGCAACGGGGTATGTTGCATTGCTCTCGGCTTGGAGTTAATGCGCATCCTTTGTCTTGATTTCGATGCTTCCTTGACTTCGAGTATTGCCTTGTCGGAAGGTTGCATCGGATTTGCAGGTGGAGGAGCCTTATCCTGCTTCACTTCTTCAGCCTTCTGGACTCTAGGGGCTTTAGCTGAAAGGACTTCCGCTACAAGGTCTTTGCCTGATAGAACTTGGCGTCAGTAAGGTATGTCTCGGCTTCATTGAACGGCTTATCATCAGCGACGATGCACTCTATGCCTTCCTCGTAGTACTTGAGGCACTGATACCAAGTGGACACTACAACGCCGTTCTCATGTAGCCATGGTCTTCCCAACAGGAGGCGATACGACGTCTGGCAATCAATGATGTGGAAGAGGACCGTTGTGTCGAGCGGGCCGATTGAAAGCTTCATGCGGATAATTCCGATAGTGGATTGTCCACCCTGGTTAAACCCTTGAATGACCAGCTGGTTGTGCGAGAACTGTTCATTGGTGATGCCGAGTTGCCGCATCGTCTGGATGGGCATGCCGCATGATGTTGACGGCGGAGCCACAGCCTAGCAGGATTCGATTCACCGGCTTCTCTTTGATATATCCCGAGACGTAGACGGGCCGGTTGTGCAATCGTGTTCCGAGTTGCTAGTCTTCGTCCGAGAAGGTTATCGTCGTGTCGCATGAGGCCACAGTCTTGCCCTTCTCACCATCCTTTCTCTTCTTCTTATAGCTGTCTGGGTCTGCCAAGGCCGCAGCCATTGCTTGGCGAGCTTTCTTCGGGAGGTGCAAAGCTTCTACGAGTGGTAAGTGCAGGATTGCCTCGTCGTGAGAGGCGGTGCCTTCTTTGTCGGAGTCGTTTCTTTCTTCGGTAGAGTCACATTCTTCAGAAGTCTCGATCTCGCCTTTTCCTTCCGACACTTTATGAACTTCGACCATGCAACACGAGACCCTGATGTGCTGATCGGCTGGGAGGAAGTGATTGGGGAAGAACTCTTGCAATGTTCTTGGTTCCGGAAGGCTTTGTTGGAGGAGATCATCTGGATTTGCTGGCGATACTTTGAACGCCTTTCTTCCTGAAGTCTTGTTTTTCTTCTTGTAAGTTCTTCGCTCGGGAAGTCTCCTCATCACCCGGTCTTACTTATGTTGCCTTGCTTGCCGTGGCCTTCGTCGCCGGGGTAGCATGACCCATGCCTCTTCGTCGGTGGATTCTCCCCTGCTAAGGTGATGATCGGGAGCAGCAACTGGTTCCTTATCAGTCGGGGAAGCTTGTTCTTCCGGAGGCTCTACTGGCTCGTCTTCCGATCCCTAGCCGGTAGGCTTGATTTTTTCGATTGAAACGGATGGAGGCGTTGAGTAGAGGACGTAATAGTCGAACTTTTCCGAGGGCTGGCCCAACAGATCGACTTTTGGATCTCCTTGCTCATATCTCTGTTGGAGAGTACGTTAAGACGAGACTTTGCTCAGGAGAGGTGCTGACGTGAGCGATGGTTGCCCCCGGGGCAATGGCGTTTTTTTCTCGACGAGCGCAGGAGCACGTTGTCGTTGCTTCGAGCCCTTCAGTTGTGAAGCTGACTTCGCGGTTGGCCTTTGACGATTGACGCGTAATTTGGGCATTCCTTGTCGTGCAGCAACGAGTACCGGCGGGAAAGAACCGAAGGTGATGGACGTCATGTTTGCTGTAGCGACCTCTCCGGAGTCGATCTCTATCTTCCCTTGCTTTGCGAGCGCCATGATTCATTCCTTGAAGACGAAGCATTTTTCGATGGGATGACTTACCACTCGGTGGTATTTGCAGAAGAGAGGTTGTCGACGCGATGCATCTGCTTGGGTCTCTTTGAGGGAGGAAGGTCTATCATCTTCTCCTGCAGCAACTGGTCAAACATGGAGGAGACTTCCGAGTCCGGGAAGGGGTACTCCTTTGCTTCGAGTTCCTCGAGAGTCATCCTTTGTCTTTGCGGTGGAGGCGGCGGTATGACGACTCCTTTTCTTTGATCCGGCTTGCCACCGATCTTGAGCGGCTTGGAGGTCGAAGCGACGTCGGCAACGTCGATGTAGTCGATTACCGGCTCGCCCTTCTTTTGCTTAACGGCAGTAAGCTCGGTCATGCTGACGATGCGTCTGGTGCTGTAGAAGCGGTTGAGGAACTCCCTTTCCATCTGATCCCAACTGTCGATAGATCCTGGAGGAAGATCCACATACCAGTCAAACGCGTTACCCTTGAGGGTGCGAACGAACTGCTTCACCATCTCGTCGCCGTATGTGCCGGCATTGTTGCAGGTTTCGATGAAGTGAGCGACGTGCTGGTTTGGATTTCCCTATCCGTCGAAGTGCTGGAACTTTGATGGCTGAAACCCGATGGGGAAGCGCAACTGCTGGATCCTCGCGGTGTAAGGTTTCGAGTATGCCGCCGTGATCGGAGGAAGACCACCGCCGTGGGAACGCATTATGTCGGCCACCAACCGCTTGTATTTGCTGGGCATTCATTGTTGCTGTCGTCGGAGGTTGTGTAGGCACCGAAACTGGTACTGGAGAGACGACTTCCGCCGGGACGGGAACCGAGGAGAGTGCCGGAGTAGTCGCTGGAATTGTCAAGACAACCTCTGTAGGAGCGGGGGTTGAAGACGGAGCTGGAGCGGCTACTAGAGAAGCGGGAGGTTGACTGAATGCTGTAGCATCCCTAGCACTTAGCCTTTGAAGTAAGGTGTTGATGTGACGGTCCTTCTCTATCAGCCGAGCGATTTGTGTCATTTGCTCACCCATTTGCATGACTTGGAGCTGAAGAGCGGACGGAGGATGATGACGGAGGACGTCTCGATGTTGCATACCTGCATCCTCGCCGTCATCGTCGAAGACGAAGATGCGCCGACTCGCCTCTGCTTGATGACGAACGTTTGCCCCCTGTAGAGGAGGTGCGACGTCGGTGGAGAACCCGAACGGGCTCGGGGTTGGGGCTGGTCCTCCCTAAACTTCTGGACATGGACTCCAGGATTGAGGCTCGTTTCTTCATGCACCAAGGCCTCGTCGGCGCTTTGCGAACATCTTTGGCAGCAGTTTCCGGCATGAAGACGTCCGCAAGAGTTCGAGTACGCTGAGTGTAGACGCGTACTATCGGGGGAACACCCTCCGGGTTTGCTGGATCATCGTGTCGGAGTAGTGGGGACTCGGCGATTGTTGAAAGGCTTGGAGCAAACGCATCGTTGTTTGTCCCGGCCATTGCGAACTTGAAGCAACTTCTTCAGCCTACGGATGAAAGGAGAGGAGGTCCCACCGGGCGTGCCAGAAATTTGTATGCGCAGAAAAAGATCCGGGTCGTCTTATTACAAACACACGAAGATTACAGATGCCGGGACCCGGGGACTCGGGGGTGGTGAGCCGGGTGCGGCGAATATTGATCAGGAGATTGTGGGAGAGATCCTCTGGAGGGCCCCTTTGATCCGCGTCTCCACGTGGTATTTGTGTGAGAGCTCTGAAGGGGTTGCCCAGGACAGAGGTCTTTACAGGGTGAGGGTTCTTTGAGAGGCTAAGGAATATCCACAGTTGCTTTTGTCCCTTCCGTGCTTCGCGCTTTCTTGGCTAGGGGTTTTCGACGTCGCTCCTCGGTCTTCGTGTCTTCCTCGATCCTTGCTAGACCTTGGCGTCTTTGATCGCCGGTTCGCGGCGTCGATCGTGCTTTGGGCTTTGGCTTTGGCTTTGGCTTTCGGCTTTCGGCTTTCGGCTTTGACGTGGTTTTGGCTTTTGCTTTGCTTTGGCGCTTGCGCTTGAACGTAGACGGGGGGAGACTTGCGATGCTTTCGTTCTTCCGGACTTCGCGTTGTATCGGCTAGAACGTACGGTGCTTTTGCTCGTGACCGGCGTAGTTGCTTGGCTTTGGCACTTGCATTGCTTTGGCGCGGGCTTTACCGGGGCTTTTGCTTTGGCTTCTTGCGTTGGCTTTTGCTTCGGCGTCGACTCGATCTTCTTCTCGAACGGCGGTGGCTACTTCTTCAAGGCTTCTGGCTTCCTCGACGGTTTAGGTGTCGGCTCAACTTTTCTTCTTCTCCGGGCTTCTTTGGCGTGATCGGAGTCGAAGGGTTCCTTTGAAGACGGCGAGGGTGGCACCGATCTCCGTGCGACGGTTGTAGCGTCGGCTTTGTTTTGAAGACGACGGGTGTAGCGACGACGTTGCTTCTCTTCTTCTCCGGGCTTCTTTGGCGTGATCGGATTCGAAGGGTTCCTTTGAAGACGGCGGGGGTAGCACCGATCTCCGTGCGACGGTTGTAACGTCGGCTTTGCTTTGAGGACGACGGGTGTAGCGACGCTTCGGGTGTTCTTCTCCAAGCTTTCTTCTTCGTGGATGGAGTGGACGTTTGTCGAAGGCGACGGGGTGATGACGCTTCGGTCTTCTTCTCTGGACTTTTGGGCTTGATCAGAGTCGAAGGCTTGTTGGAGATGGTGCCGCTCCGATCTTCTTCTCCGGCCTTTGCTTCTGGCGTCTTCGGAGTCCAAGGGTTCTTCTTCTCCGAGCTTTCTTCTTCGTGCACGGAGTCGAAGGCTTGATCTTCTTGTGCAAGGGTCTTCACTTTGATGAGGACTTTCAATGGGCTAAGCCGGTCTCGAAGGGATAGGCTTTGCCTGTGCCTCGTGAAGACTTGGGTCGATGAAGGGCGCGTCTCCTTTTCTGCAGAGCTTCTTCGCTTCGTCTTCAGCTTTCGGCCTCTTGAGCCTTCCCCCTCGCCCTCTATTTATAGGTGAAGGGGGGAGGGGAGAGATATGGGAAGTTTATTTGAATCCCTTTAATATCTCTCCCATAATTACCCCAAGATTTATTCTTCCATTGAAGAGAGGAATAAACCTTTATTTGCCTTACTTTTCTGGCGGAGAAGTTATGGCTCAATCATATTTGAATTTATTTGAATCTTGCACATAAAGTCGATGGCGACCCGGCTTCGTTTCTTGTCCGTCGGATCGAGGGATTGACGCAGATTCACACTTATGTAGACGTCATAGGCAACCTCCCCCCCGCGCATGGCGGTATTTGTTTCATTTTTCTTCTTTTCTTTCATTTTCTTTCTTTTCTTTCTTTCTATCTTTTCCTTCTTCTCTTTTCTTTTCTTGCATGGCCGGCAACCCCTTGAGGGGTTCGGATTTTTAGAAGGGGGCCGGGTGGGCCCCACTTGGGGATGGGCCCACCCGGCCCTTTGTTTGGTGCGGGTCGGGTCCGGTTTGCGTGTCGGGTTTGCCTCCGAGTCGGTGCATGCAAGTCGGGTCCGGGTCCGAGTGCGTGTCGGGTTTGCCTCCGGATTGGTGCATGCGAGTCGGGTCCTGGCACGAGTGTGTGTCGGGTTTGCGTCCGAGTCGGTGCATGCAAGTCGGGTCCGGGTCCGAGTGCGTGTCGGGTTTGCCTCCGAGTCGGTGCATGCGAGTCGGGCCCGGGTCCGAGTGCATGTCGCGTTTGCCTCCGAGTCGGTGCATGCAAGTCGGGTCCGGGTCGGAGTGCGTGTCGGGTTTGCCTCCGACTTAGCGCATGCGAGTCGGGTTAGGGTCAGACACAATTTGTCTGTCTACAAGTATACTGCAAGTTTATTTAGGAGAGCTTTGAGAAGCCTTCTCTCTCTCTCTCTCTCTCTCTCTCTCTCTGTCTCTCTGTTGTGTGCTAGTTGTTCATGTGTGATGTTATTTACTCGGGAGCTAGATCATTATTGCATCAATATCTAAATTGATCGTTTTGTGCAGTCGAGTACATCCCATCTATAGATGGAGGATGTGTTTATAGTCGCATGATTGCGAGTTCTAAGGGTTGTTCTTATAAACAAAGATTTGATGCAGTGTAAGGCCACAATGTGATGACAAACATGTCTGCAATTGATATTCTACAATCCTTGTTGAGCCTTCTTCCCTTTGCTCTCCTCTTTCTTCTTACTCTCTTTTTGGCTAGCCTGATGAGTTTAGTCACCTTGATCATAGTTACCAAGTTCGGGTTCAGTAATAAGCCGGCGAGGGTAAAACTTGGGAAAGTTTGATGAAAATCGGAAAGTTCAGAAAAAAAACGGGTAAAAGTCCGGGGAAAAAACAGGTTCGGGTTTTAATCGATGAGGGTGATATTTGAAAAAAAAACGGTAAGTTCGGGGCCTTCAAAAGTCAAGTTTTTAACCTACATTTAAATAATTAAGACATTTCTAATGCGACTTATATAAATATGATAGGTCAACATTTAACAACAACAAATCAGCTGAGTTAAACATGTAACTATGCAAATGCAAGTAAGCAATAACCCGACAAAGTAACATAATAAGTTAGTAACATCATGATAAGTTGATAACGACATTCCAAAAGAAAATATTACAAAACATAAGATGTCAATTGCCCAATATAGTTTAATCAAAATAGAATAGAAAATAGTAGGTAAGCATCCATCATATCGTCGAGAGCATCCAATGTCAAACTTACACTATCATTTTTTGCTTCATTCTCTTCATCCTCCATGAATTTAATGTCATCGGACTCATCATAGGAAGAAAGTTGAATTTCAATGTCATCGAGTCATCAGACTTATCATCGATACGGTCACAAAGTTCGGCAAAAAAACCTGTTTTTAAACATTTTTTTTAATAAAAACGGCAAATTTGGTAACCTGTAAAAATCGGGAAAAAAATGGTAACAAATCGGTTGCCCATTAAGTTGCATTTTAAACATGTTTTTTTTTAATAAAACGCCGAACTTTGTGATTGGCCTTGAGGTATAGGTAGGTAGTTGTACAAATGTGGGGAAAAGAGCATTAGTCGGAGGGCAATTGACCTGTACATGTCCATGCGGACCCACTGGGCCATAGTCACACTATATTACTTGTACCAACTCATAAGTGACTTTGGAGTTTGGACAACCCTATTAATAGCGAACTCCTAAGATAAGTATTATCCACCTGGGTCCTCCATAATATTATGTCTCCGCAAAATCAATGTACTTATTGACCTATCATGTGAAGTATTTCATAAATGAATATTCATAAAATGGAATTATAAAATGTGCTTAATAAATAAATATCTGATTATCTCACTTCAATAGGGATGATGGTGGATTTTAATTTGGATATTTAACCCTCTATTCAAAGACCACGGTGGCGACCTGGATGCCCCATCATGAGCACTTTTTCTTTGGACCCAAGTTAGCTATCATGGCTTATATCACGTATTAATCCTCCAAACCTTTTTTGCTACTGTGCCTGTGTAGTAACACCATTCCCCTCTGTTCATGATTGATGCATTTTGATTTTCTTTTGTATAGCTTTCCAACCCTTTTTGTGCGGCGCATATGGTTCTTTAAGATATGTCGACATTAGTTACTTTAAAGAATTATACCCTAGTTGGAATGTACCTTGTGCTTTGGATTGTTCAATATTTGTTGTTTGTTGTTGAAGTAGTTCACTAATATTTGGATTTTGGAAATGATCTACAATTTGTTTTATTCTACTTTCATTTCATAAAGTCTTGCTTATGTTTGAGTTAGGTGTTGTTTGTTTCTCCAGCATTTGGACGTGATGACCTGGTGTTCTCGACATCAATTTCTTGAGGATATTCAGTCACGTTATCCTAATTTTGCATCATGGACTTTCCATTTACATGAAAGGAAGTTAGCTGCACTTAAGCGGACATGGCCTGACATTTCAAGTAATTTGACAGAACCTGCTGGGCCACATAGTTCCTTACTTTTCATTGAGCAAGCATTGTCAAACCTTGGGATTGAACAATTTTACATGGAGAAAAAAGAAGAAGTGGACATTTCTTGCTTGCAGGATAGAGATTCACCATTGATGTTCCGGTCCACGATCGATGTGGCAGATAAAAGCGTGGCAGCAGGATGCTATCCCTTTGAAACTTTACGAGCTGCTATTGATATATTATTTTTGCATGGAACATCTGACATGATGGTTGCAAAACAAGCAATAGTATCCTTAGTTTTTAATTTATGACTCTGTTAAGTGATTATTATGTTGCTTTAGGTCTCTCTTTTTCCCTTAACATGTTTGCAGTTCTTATACTATCTGTTTGATCGGCATTGGACTAGACCTGATCTGGAGTGGAGACATTTAGTTGATGATTTTGCTGCATCTTTTGGTTTGAGTAGACACTTATTGCTAGAATCCTTATCCTTCTATCTTCTGGATGATCATACTGATCAAGCTCTAAAGGTACTATATCTTACATATTTTCTTGTCTATTAGTTTGTTATACGTACATGGCCTGGTTTCTCCTAGCATCACTATGTGAAACTTACATCATCATGTGTGGAACTGGGCAACTCAGAAATGTATTTTACACACTGACATTAAGAACATAAGTGTTGCATTATTGATTTAGTAGTTAGTCTTGTGTATACGCATCTGGTGACAATGAAAAGTTTGTACAACGATGGGAAACAAAATGTGAGTAGGTGTTGATACTTGTTCTTGTTACCAAATTTATGGGAAAGAAACTGTGTAGGCCATCAACTTTGTTCCTGATACCTAATGATGCAAATGATAATCGGCAAATAGTGCGTCTTGTGCTCAAATACCAATTGTTGGATTTCTTTGAGTTGGCAAATGAACTTAGCTACTTAAGTAATCCTTTTAGGAATGAATTTGACTGCCAAACATCCAAGAGAGATGTGTTGCCACCAACAGGACATCAAGCTGCCCTTGGACGATCGCACATACAATTTGGTTGTTTGCTGCAATTTGAATCCTATTTTCAACCCTACTCTGCTGAATTCGATACTAGTTTTAAAGTGTGAAAATAGCAAGTACCAACGTAAAAATTTGGCCCCAAGGTAGTAGATGTATAAATGGTACCAGCAGTGAATCCAAAGTAATTGGAAACTAATTGCTCTTGGGCTCAAGACGAGGTTTTTAATGTTTGTATGTTAAATCTTTGAAAATTAATATTTTGTTTGATGCATTTTTCCTTCCATCTTCTCAAAAATTTTGATTTGTGCATTCTTTTTTTTTACAAAACAACCTTATGATGCTGGGACCACTGAATTCATAATTGGTTTGCTACTAAAAAATATGAAAACATATATCATACTTCAATTGAAGATCTCTATACGAATTGGCATGCATGGGTGGTTCAACCAGAGTGGTAACCACCTCACAGTAATGAGAACGGTCGATGAGCATCGATGTAGAGGAGCTGTGGTGACCACAATGGGTCGTTGATGAACTTGATGAAGCCATTATGGAAAGACAACTAGAAGAGGATAAGAGGCTAGAAGAACCTTGACTACCTTTGTTGAAGAACTTGGGGGCGATTAGTGTGCAAAGAGATGAAGGTGAGGTTATCGTGTTCGTTGATACGGAGGTGAGGGCGTTGCATGTAGGGAGATAGAGGTGAGGGCTTCAACATGGGGAGACAGAGTTGAGTGTGGTTGATGTGTGTGGGGGGGATGAAGGTGACAACATTTGAGTGAAAAGAGGCAAAGCTGAGGCTAGCTTATTAGCCTGTTTAGACTAGAGGGGAGGACGTTGGCACGAGAGATAGAGTTGTGGGCAGAGAAACTGAACCATGAATGGGGGAGAGAGAGCCTAGATCTAGAGGAGTCTGCGGATGTCAATATGAAGACAACAAAGAGAAAGAGGGATAAGGTTTGGGGTATTTATAGTTTAAATTTGATCCAAGCCTTACATTCTAACTGAGATAGACTATTCATATGATTCTTTGTCTATATTTATAAATACAGAAATATCTAGATATTATAAGTGAATAAAAAGACTTTTCTGGATCTTAAATTGACAAATATGGCATGATCCATACTGGATTCATTTGCTAAATCGATCTTTATAAAAGGTTTGCTCTTAAATGGTCCGTAAGTAAACCTTACAAACGTGCTTAAGGGGACTATGCAGAGATTGGGTCTAGCTCAAGATCCGCACCATTGAAACCTTAGTTTGTTGGATCTTGTTTTGGTATTAAAGGATCAATTAGTTGTCAAATAATATGTAAGAGAGTTGGGTTCCATCTCTGAGCTACGCAATAACATAATTAATAAGGATTTAGGGAGATTGGTTTCCATCTCCATGAACAAGAAGATATAGGCATGGATATATATATATATATATATATATATATATATATATATATATATATATATATATATAGTATTGATACATTGCGGCCGGTAATGTGCGGCCTTAACGTGCGGCACCCCCTTCCGGGGCATTTTTGGTAATTTTTTTTTTTGGGGATTGATCACCCACCCTTGAATAGCACACACAAAAAATTTCAGCTCGATCCAAGACTTGTAGGCCGTCCAAATGTGTTGATCAAAATAACGACAAAAATGAAAGACCGATAAAAGTCGATCACATTTGGACGGCCTACAGGTCTTGGATCGAGCTGAAATTTTTTGTGTGTGCTATCCAAGGGTGGGTGATCAATCCCCCCCCCCAAAAAAAAACCAAAAATGCCCCGGAAGGGGGTGGCCGCACGTTACCCGGCCGCAATGTATCACTACTATATATATATATATATATATATATATATATATATATATATATATATATATATATATATAGGGAACACAGTCCTCCCGACTAGCCAACACGCTAGTTCTCTACTCCTCTCTTCAATTTGGGTGCCACATGACACTTTTTAATCGGGGTTAGGGGTTGGTCTAGGTGGGACACCCCTCATAACAATGATCATGAAAAAAAATTTGAAAAAAAAAATGGCAAGTGGCATTTTTAAATTGACCATAACAAGGGCTATTTGCCCGCTACAGTTCATGGTTAAATTTGTCGACCGTTGATCGAGTTGTTTTAAGTTTTTTAATTTTTTTTTTAAATCTTAATCTTAGTAGAATGGATTGACCATCCATAAAAAAAAATGGTTAAAAAGTGTCATGTGGCACCCAAATTGATGGGAGGACTAGCGTGTTGGCTAGTCGGGAGAACCTTGTTCCCTATTCCCTATATATATATATATATATATATATATATATATATATATATATATATATATATATATATATATATATATATATATATATATATATATGGCACTTAAATTGATGGGAGGACTAGCGTGTTGGCTAGTCGGGAGGACCTTGTTCCCTATTCCCTATATATATATATATATATATATATATATATATATAGAGAGAGAGAGAGAGAGAGAGAGAGAGAGAGAGAGAGAGAGAGAGAGAGAGAGAGAGGGTATATTTATAGTTCAGGGAGATGGGTTTCAATGAGCTAAGCCCTGGAGGCTCATATGCACGCTCTCTCAAAAACCCTTGAGTTGTAGGTCCAGAAATAATATATACTTGGTTGCCCACTTTGTCGACAAACTATAACCACCAACGATCATCGAAGCTCATACCCCTCCTTTCACATGTTCTATTGTCAAGATCCAACATTCTCATTCTGTTATTCTCTCACATTATTTCCTTGGTGGTCGACCATTTCTTGATTGTAATCTTGTTTGCACTTCCATTTTTTATTCACTTGAATCCGATTTTGGATCTGTATATTGTTTGATCGGCATCCAATCCATATTCCGCATTCCCTATGGAATTCTTGCAAGAATATGCTTAATAAACCCACTCATCCTATCGCAAACATGGGACTGGTCATTGGATCTCTGTGGAATCCACACTTTGGTGACTGGTTTTGTTGTGGGTGTTGTCATAAGTGGGTGTATTTAATATTACATGTGATGAGCAGCATGCCCTTTTTTTTACACACCATGATATATGGTTGTTAGTTATCTGAAAATACTCATGGGTCTTAAAATTTAAAAGGATAATATTTTGCATGGTAAATGAAAGGTCAACCACATAAATGGTTTAGTTGGGGTATATAAACTTCCCATTGTTATGACATTACTTGACCTGATATTGTTAGTTAAGTCTTTGTTTTATATTTTTGAGTTTTGGCTCTAACGAGCAGTCGTTATGGCTTTGTTGCTATTTGCAACTTTATAAAATTTGAAATAAATTGATAAACTTATTTGACAGTAGTTAAAGAGGAAATTTCTGGACAGTTGGGAGTAAATCTTATGAAACATGATGAGAAATTCTTGGGGGTGCCCTTCTTCTTTGAGAGAAAGTGTGCGTAATCGTTTACATTTATCAGGATAAATTCCAATCCAAGTTGAGCGGGTGAAAATCCAAGTCTTTGTCTCATGTTGGCCGTTCTATTCTATTTAAGTCAGTCCATAGTTCGCTGGTAGTGTATACCATGATGACTTTGAAGTTACCTTCATCTATTTGCCAATCTATTAATGTCCTTAAGTTATTCATCTTTCCTTACCCCTTTTTCCAGATAAAAAGATTGATTTATTTGTCACCAAAGCATGTACTTGTAGGTATGAAATTGCATTTTTATTTTGCTGCATTTGAACATGACCAAAAAGGTGTTGGTCATTTGAAGCTCATGTGTACTCCTCAAGCACACCCTTTATGCATTACCACTCTACCTTACCCGATAATCCTCAACCTTCATATTTGACCAAAATCTCTGCTCCCTTTTTTTTGTCCCTGTCCATTATTATATTCCAAGTCAATGCTCTTACAAATCACAGCAGATGCAGATGACAATCATTTGATACTGTCATAATTGACCAGGATATTGCTTATGACATGCTTACTTCTGCAGTATCCAATACTCATCAGCTTAATTAAATTTAAACAAAATGCTTGATTTTAAAACAAAACCTCTAGACGATCATTTAGCTGATCAATAGTCAGATTTGACTTATATGTTATTTACATCTGCAGATGCCAACCCTATGAACGTATTTTGTAGGTTTAATAAATTAATGCTAATTGTACCGAAGCCAATCACTTGCCAATGCAAATGGCTTCACTGACGTGTATATTTGGGTGCCGGACATATCTTGTATTGTAAATGTAACATGTTATGTTGATAGTCCAGTTTTTCTAGTATCCAGTTGTAGAAAAGCCTATTGAATAACTTTTGCAGGAACAAAAAAAATAAAATACCTAAATTCTACCTAATTGTACTATAACAATGGTCTTTGAGAAGATGTCTGATCTTTGTTGAATGAGAAAAATTTCTGGTAATGAAAGGAAAATGCATCCCCCGATTATAAATTCTTGAAGATTTCTGTCTGGAGAGGATTGTGCATAAATAGTGAACCTGGTGGGCTGTAGATGAACTTTTGGGTCTTGACCTTGCGGTGAGTTCTAATATTCCAAATATTTAGTCTTACATGTTTGTTATCTATTTCTTTGATAGGAAGCTAGCCATCTTCTCCCAGAAATTGCTGGCCCAGAAACACACCAGAGAATAGCACAAGTTCTATTGGAACGCCAATGCCCTGATGTAGCACTGACTGTTTTACGCTGCTCTGGGCGTGATGGCTTTTGTGCTTATGCAAATACTGAGCATGACGGCTTGCAATGTGTCTCACTTGGTGAGGCAGTGACAGCTGTTCGGGTTAGAATCGAATGTGGCCTCTTGACAGAAGCCTTTATTTATCACAGGATGCACTGCTCCAAAGTGAAGGAAGAGAAATCTAAGCATGGATCTTCTGCGGCAGTTTCCGACAAGTTAAATTCTGATTCGTGGGTACACCAGGTTGAAGTTTTGGTGATAGAAATTTGCTATCTCTGTATTCGGAGGAATTTGGTAGACAGAATGATAGAGTTGCCCTGGGATTCTGATGAAGAGAAGTATCTCCACAAGTGTCTCTTTGAACATGCTTGTCAAGATCCTTCCACAGTAAGTGGGAGTCTCCTTATGGTGTTCTATCTCCAGGTAATTGCCTAATTCATGTCCTGTCTCTCCAAATGGTTCATCAAAAATGCCCTGAACATCATACTCGATATGCTAGGAATAGTTGTTATCCTGCTATAATATCTACAGCAGCATTAAGTTCTGGAGTTTTCTATTACCCTATGCATGAACATGCTCATGACCTCTCCCTTCATGTTTTATGTCGATGGAATTTCTTCCTTTCGTTTCCTGTACTATAGTTAACCCATTCAAAGTTTGACGTAGTGGACTGCATCGTGTGCTACATCCAAGAATTGCAAGCTTATTTATGTGAAAAGTTGATTTTGAGATTGATAACGAAAAAAAGAAAAAAGTAGAAAAAGCAGGATCACTACCAGCTTGCTACTACTGATGATAGAATGAAAAATAACAAAATAACAGAACCATATTTATTTACATCTAATTTATGGATACCTAGAATCTTCACAAGAATATGTCTCAGGTTGGATTACTAGAAAGTAGTAGCCCTTCTCTGTGAAATCTTGCTTGCCTTCTGTAATCACCACTCATCAGCCATCATGTCTTTGCGTTTATTGTACATAATGCTTTCTCACTGACACTTCATGAAAATATTCTACAATCTTGTTCAAGGTACCATTCATTTCTAGGAGTTGAACCTTTCTTTTCAACCTATTACTCTGCAGTGGTCGAATTTCAACCCCAATCTTGGTTGTCCTTTGTTTACACCCATTCAATTTTCCTGACAGTGTAATGTGACAAAATTGTCCATGGAAGCAAAATTTTATAGCTAGGCTTAAGTAGGATATCTTCGCATACCACATATCTCTTCCTAGCGACATATTCGGCATCCCCTTAATTTTACTCCATCCATAGTTATTAATGCATTTGTTTTTCTCTTTTTTTTCTTGTAATTAGTCATGAAACTTTTCTTCGCTCTCCATTATACTTTTTTTACTTGTAAAGTTACTTTTCTCCCCCAAGAACAATGTTTTGAAAAGCACTAGGCTAACTACGGCAGCCGAGAGGCACCAAAGACTTTTATGGGCTCTTATAAAATAGGCACCCAAAATATTAATGATGAATATCTACAACATAAGAAAAAGCATCAATTTAAGCATTGATGACTTAACTTCAAGACACAATGATACATAGGTGGATTGAAGATCCAAGTTAGGCAATACTCTCATTGGGCATATGCCTAACAAACACCCCCGAGATGAGTTGGGCACGTCTTTTACGCTCCAGAGCCCATTAGGCACATACAAGAGTTTCTTTAGGAAAAAAATAGATTTTAAATGTGTTGCATTACTTAGGAGTCTATGCTACCCATGTATTTTGTCATCATTTTGGATCCTAATTCTATACCTCGATTTCTAATTTTGTGCGTGGATAAATATGGAGAAGGTAATCAGTTGACTCATATCAAGGAAGATGTGGACTTTGAGGAAGTGTGGGGAGTTCATGCCTTGATGGTAGAACCTTCCTCTACATTAGATGAGATTATGATATTAATGATGATGACTTGATGTGATATGTTAGAGGAAGCAGTGTTTTAAGTGTCATTATCATTGTTTGCATCGCCAAATGGCTAGGGGGAAAAATTGAGGATTTATCGGTTATTTATCACCGTTGCCACTACAAATTGGGGGAAAATGAGGAAAAATGGGCAAAATAAAATTTTTTTTTGAGGGATTTTTTTTAAATTATCCTATTAGAACGTATAGATACACATTTATGATAAAAAATATATAAAAAATAATCATTAATTTAATGTGACACTCAATTGAGGCTCTATTGATGAGTACGTGAATTGTCAAACTTTCTAATACAATCTCTGAGTTCATTAATAACTGCTTGTAAATATGAATTAAACAAATTCAATAGGATAAGAAACGCTCTGAAACATAATTAATATCTTACAAATGACATAATCCATAACTCAATCTCATAAGTCTTAGTTGACATATAAATATCATAACTTTTAACTCATAAAATATAATAAACATCTCACAATAGATGACATAAAATAACTAACACTTTGAAAGTCATACAACTACATCCAAAAAGATTATCGTGCCGGCTCGAAGCTCCCACTCTGCATGTGCTCTCCAGTACGATCATTATTTCTATAAATTCATCATGTGACAAAACCGCAACAAATAGCCCCAAATCTGCCAAAAAAATATTGCAGATAGTTTAGATTTGGTTTTTAATACCAAATCTAAGAAAATAGAAGAAATCTTTAAAATTATTAAAAAATGGGCCTTCCAGGTGATTCATGCAATAATGGGGAAAAATTGGGCGGCACGTGTGACTTGTCTCTATTATCAGCCAGCTTTTATATGTGGTTGGTCCTTTTATCGGTGACATGGCCATAAGTCGTCGATTTGTCATAAAAAGGGGGAATACTTGTTATCGTATCGCTAAAAACCAGCAACAAGGGAGAAAATCGGCGATTTATCGCCATTTATCGGGGATATTTAAGACTATTATAGAAAGTGGCTTGGATTAGATTGGAAATCCTCAAAACCGACCAAGGTTTGTTTAAGACTATTTTGGTCATAGATGATACAGAAGTTTGTTTACAATTACCTTTTCTTATGCATTTTGTTTAATTTATTATGTTAGTAGACCTAGTCTCCTAGATTATGATGCAGATCTACTCGTCCGATTTGACCATTAATCATCTCTAAGAAAAATTATTTCCCTCCTTATTTTCTATTTTTTTAAACTCGGGGTGACCTTGATTGGATGGTCGGATCTCACTTTATATTAGCCCAGGTACAAGTGATGTGCCACTTAGCATGAACCCATTTCATGTGTGTGAACCCATTAGATTGGGCCTAGGTTTACTCTTGATCGGTTCAAGTTTTGGGCCAGATCATATGTATGATCAGGTTTGGACCATTGGATTCCTTCTTATTGAGCTTAAGTTAGTTTCATATGATCTTTTAGCTTAAATCAATTGGATCTTGGTTTAAGTTATTTCGGTCTAGACCCGCTTAATCAGAACCCACTTTTATCGGCTTAAATCTGTATTTGCCATAACTTAGTCCCAACAAGAAAAAAAACCCTCAAGCAATCCTAACTCTCCACCTATCCATCCCCCCTTCTAACCACCACCCCATTTCTCAAATCACCCGGATAGGGAGGGAGACTCATGATCGTGGATAGGGAGGGAGACTCATGATCGTCCAAAAGTCAACCCCCCCCCCCCCCCCCCCCCCCCCTCCCAAAAAAAAAAAAAAAAAAAACATCCACACCCACACACACAACCACTGTCAAACCCACACACACATCCACAACACCACCAAACCCACCCGCACATTCACACCACGGCTCACACACATGACACCCCACACCTATTCTCTTTTGCGATCCTTTTCCTTTCCACTTACCCATGAACCTTATGTACCCCATGCAACTCTTCCTCCTATATCATCTTCTTCTCCACTTTATGGCTGAAATAAGATGTTTCGAAATAAAATTTATGCTCTCTACTGAGTGCTGGATTTGCACTTTACCCCCTTGAGTTTTCATCTTACTTCTTTTCCCCCTCTTCTCAACTATTCTCCTTCCCATCTACACACCTCTCTTGCCCTACTGCAAATTGCAACCCCCCCTCCCCCTCCTCCTCCCCCCCCCCCCCCCCCTCTCCTCTCTCTCTCTCTCTCTCTCTCTCTCTCTCTCTCTCTCTCTTTCCTTTCATCTTTTTCTATCCCTCAATTCTTCATCATGCTTCTAATCTACTCTTGACCTGCCTTCTCAACTCCACCCGCACTTTATCTCAAGTTTTAAATGTCGACTTCGATTCGTTAAAAAAAAAAGGAAATATATCGGATAGGTGGAAATGTTGTATTTTTTAAAGAAAGGTTTAAGTTGAAATTTGTCGGATTTCGGTCAAGTTTCGGCCAATTTAGTTCCAATATTGGTATTTGAGATGAAGCAAATAAGAAACGGAGAGGAAAAAAAATTTTCACTGAAAAAGAGAATATTTTACTAAAAAGATGAAATTTTTTAGTGAAATTATATGAAAAAGACAGGATAGCGAATTTCGGTGAGATGCCGATCATTTCGGCCGGCATTTCGTGTGTCGCACCGAAATTTGTTACGATAGAAATTTCAGATGATTTCTATGTCAGAACCTTAAAAAAAGACATTCCGTCATTTCGTTGGAAGTCTGTCGACATTTGATTCCATACGCTATCTCACTTGGTTTTAGGGCTTGCACTTGACTAAGGCATTTGAGGAGCTTGTCGGAGTGATTGGAATTAGTATATTTTCATTTATCCCCTTACTTTGCTGCACTTTTATCTTAGATTTGATTGCACACTCTCTTGACTTTTATCTTAGATTTGATTGCACACTCTCTTGAACCTTACGAGTGCATCTAGTCCTATTTTCTTGGATCTCTTTGATCGTATATTGCTTGTCATTTCTTGTGGATGAAATCATGATAAGTTTATGTCTTGTTGTAAATAGGTTCCTAAAGAAGGAACTCGGTCCTGATTCAAAATCGAGTCCTTTATCTCACTGCTTGTTACATCAAAGTTGTATCGAAGACTACGTTGGCTTGTTCCTGACTCCAAATCTGAGTTGTACTTTTAAAACTCTGTTTTCACATAAAAACCCATGTATGCATGCTCGAATTTAGTTTGACAAATAAATATGAATACTTGCAAGTTGCAACACTTTTAGGCTTTCATATCATATTTGATAGTTGATTAACACTTAATTTGAAGGCTTGAAAGTATAGGAATGAGAATCGATTCACATCGAGTTATGTTTGGGTTCTATAACTCTGTTTTTATTTTTGTGATGTGTAAGTTGAGCTTCATTATATTTTGACATATTTCACTTTCATGGCAGCGTTATCGATATGCAGAAGCATATTATGTAGATCGTAAACTTCAGAATTTGGAGCAGAGCTATTCAGAGACTGCTAATGTCGACATTATATCCAGGATACGGTCAATAAGTCAGTGGCGGGCAAAATTGGTTGTAAGTTTATGTCCCATTCACTGTTTTAGTTACTCTTTCCTGATTCAGCTTTCCTTATACTATGTAGTCTTCATATCTGGGTATTAGGCCCATGCTGAGTTCTTTCTTTTTTACATTAACTGCATGCATGCTTCATCATAAATTGAAGTAGTTAACTAATTTCTGCACATTTTGAGTTTGATTAATCATTTCTGATTTCTGCATCTGATGTCTAAGCAAATTCTTAATGGTTTAGCGATTATTTGTAATGGTTTTGAATCATGATATTTTCTGTAATGTTTTCATTTAAAAAGATCTTGAATCCATGCTCTACGATGAGTTTGTTGACTGATTAGTAAAGAATCCTAAAGAATTTTGTAGTTCTTATGAATAGGTGTTTTCATGAAATCTGTGATTCTTACTGATAGGAGTTCTAATGAGTTTTTTGATTCTTACCAATAGCTTGATAGGTTTTACTAATAGTAATTATAATGCGTTTATAGGTCTTGCTAATATAAACTTCAATGAGTTTTTTCTTGTTAGTAGGACTCTAATGTTCCTCTATTGGGATGTTTGCTTTGTCAAGGTATAACTGCATTGACCAATATAGGTTACAGTTAAGATAGGTTAGAGAAATACGGTCATGGTTGTTGGTATCTTACGATGCACGATACGATATGTATGTTATGATGCGATACAAGAGGAAAACGATGCGATACGAGCCTGTGTATCGTTTTTCACCATGTCATATGATACACAATATGATACAAATACAGTAAAAGTGAGGGCTTTGGGGATTGGTTGGATTTTTTTTTGAAACTTCAATATTAACAAAATCGGTGTAATTGGTCTTTCTGTCTAATAATAGGTGTTGATACAACTCACTACATCTCAAATCAATCTAATGACTTATTTTTCGTCCAATCTTCCCTTTTGTTAGTCCTCCATTTATTTTTCCACCTAACTATGTCCTCTGAAAGCACCTATGACAAACATAGCGCACTCTGTTTACCTATCCTCTGTCCTATTGAGCATGATCATCATCATCCAAGTCTTGTCCCATCAGGATTGGACAAGACTTGTTCGAATGTTAACCTAATGACAATCATAGCACAAAGTTGTATTTTTTTAATTTTCCTACTGTATTTTGTCTTTTCTTATTTATTTACTTATTACTAATTTTTCTGAATTTTATTTATGTTTCTTGTTTGCTTATTATTTTTGCCTAAGCAACCAAACTTGAACCCAAAATGACCGAAACCCAACATTTTGGGATCATTCTGAATCCAAAGTTGCACCCGAAGTTGCAAAACTTGGCTATGACAAACCAGGTGTCACCAATTCTGGAGTCTATAAACATCCTTTCAAAGGAGTACAAGAGGTATTAAACATTGAAAGTTGGTGTCAATTTGGATGGATTCACACACATGTTTGTAAACACAAGAGTATCAGGTTTTTTGCTTGAATATGTGTTCACTTTCATATATGCTAAAGACTAGTCAGACTCCCAAGCAGGGCATGGTAACCGACTGCACACCCAGGATGTGCCCCATGGCCCCCATGAATCATTCCCATCGAACCCATTTGTGCCCTCTTACCAGATGGCTCTAATAGGTCTTCAATCATTCAATACTGTTGTTGATTGGACGAAACCAATCATCTTTTCTCCTCTATTACTGTAGCGCTACAGTAATGGAGGGGTTAAGCTTTTTTTATATTTTATAGTATAATATATGTTGATACTTCCGTATGTCAAACTTTCTACATCCTTATCTTATTTCTCGCCTTAAGATTTGTCATATACAAGTCCATAAGCTCATGCAATGCAATTGTAATAATATCATTTTAGATAATATAATTAGTTTTATATTTAGTACCACTAATTATTTTGAGTAATTAATTTGTTCATTGATCTCATCTTTTTTAAATCACTATTTTGACATTTTTCTTATAAACACTTATACTTCTTTGATAGATGTAGATACTTTTATGTTTAAACCAAAAATTTATTTTAAATGAAATACATATGAACAAAAAGATCTGACTAAATTAACAATATAAATATTTGATTAAAAATAAGGGGGACTTGGTGATAGATCCGTGACTACAAATCCTTTTAGTGAAAAGGACATGTAAAGAGATGGTCTAGGTCCCTCTTGAAAAGATGCATTTTACAGCAAGTCCATCATTGACTTTTTTTACTCCGTTAAATGACAAACTGCCCATAATTCTAAAATCACATAGAAGAATTACATTTTGGTAAAAAATAGTAACAATGCTTTCGTAACTCACATTTCATTGTAGCAACTACAATGATTTGATTGTAGCAGTTACTCTTTGCTACAGTGAAATCACTATAGCAGATATAGTGACCGATACAGTGATTTCACTGTAGCAAAGGGTAACAATTTGCACAGTATTGTGGCAAAAGAGTAACAATTGTAGATTGTAAATCTTTACTACATGGAATCACTATTGCAGCTACAATGAAATGTGTTTTTAAAGAATTGTTACTCTTTATTATCGAATTGTTACTCTTCTACGTGATTTCCCTGGACAACTGCATGCAGGGGTTAAATGGACATTTCCCAAAGGAAAGGACCTAACGCTAAAACATCTCTTTACTCGTACTTATCGAAAAATGATCTGTTTGAAGGACCCTACACCAAATTGCCCTAAAAATAACTTATTGAACTTTGAATATGCTCACACTTTATAATTTAGATCCATGGCTGTGTTTGCTACAGGATTTTGTCTTCTGTTTTATCTTAACATTGGTTTTGAGCCAGATGCGACACGTAGCAAGAATAAATTGTCTACCTTTGATGATTCATGTTTGGGTTCCTCCCTGTTTCTCATGGAGAAATAGAAGAGATCAGTCTCATGTGAAGCACCGTAAATTGCGATTTTTTTCCCTTCATGTTCTTGCAGCTGGTGGTAAATGGGGTCCGCCTATCTCTCTTTTTGCGGATAATGATATATATATATATATATATATATATATAAAGAGAGAGAGAGAGAGAGAGAGAGAGAGAGAGAGAGAGAGAGAGAGAGAGAGAGAGAGAGGCCGCATGGGAGTTTTAGGTGGGGTCGAGGGGATCTATTTTTTAGAATAAAGAGCCCACATAATGCATATTACATTATAGTTGGTTTTCAACCATGTAATATATTTTCTACCTACGGTTAAATATGATATGACAAAATCTCAACTTCTACGTTTGAAGATGATGTAAATTACTGAAGAATTTGACCTTTGAATCACATGTTTCCAACAGGATAAATGCCTCAAATTGCTGCCTGAGGTACAACGAGTACAAGTCGTGGCTGGAGACATGGCTGAAAATGATCGTGCCGCTGTCCAGGATGTTCAAATGCCTCCTGAGTTTGAGTTCTCCAATGTGCCGCCAAATCCTGCTTCCTTACTGACTCCCTCATCCGTTAAGCCTTCTCTTCTTCTTCATACGAATTTGAGTCCGCATGCTTCGAAAAAACCATTGCCCGATTCAGCTTCAAATTTCAGTAGCTCCATTGGTAACGGCCATTTGGGCTCCGGTAAAAAGGCTCCCTCTATTCTCCAACGCAGGCTACTCTCTTTGGAAACTCCTACTACGACACGCATGAATTCCGCTGTTGATGGTGTTTCTTCCTCAACTCCCCATGATGGTGACAACTCTCCATTGGCTAATAGCATCTTCAGAGATGTAAGAGCGGATGATGGTGTTGGACAAGGAGTGCTGCCTGTTGGCTTCCCGTTCACTTTAAATCATCACTTTGGTTCTAGTGCACACCTGAAGGAGCGTAACAGAGGTGCATCAAGAGTGCCTCTGAATGACAAGCAGTTTCAAGTTGGCAAAAATGCTTATGGAACGGAATCATATGATTTCCTTGGCCATGCAGAAAATTCCCATCCACCGATGCCAAGATTCACTTCTGAAGATGATGGTGATCTGATGGATACTTCTCACGGCAATGGTTTTCTGAGCGAATCAATTAATGATCAGAACCCGTCAATTTCAAGGAAACTGAGTCTAGTAGATAGACCGTGGAACAAGGTTTTATCAGAAGACGCAAATATGAATTCATGGAGGTAAGCATTTTCCTACTGAATAATTACCTTTCAGGCAATATATGATCATGTATTGAACTCCATAGCATTTTCATTGATCTCATTCATGTCGGATCCTGGTTGAATCAAAAGAAAGATGGACCCAAAACCATTTGGACTATATTTTTTTTAAATGTTAGTTGGTAGGGCACACTTGAAAAATAGTCCGCCACCGCCTTTTTAACTTACCTGATTCCCTATCCATTGTAGCTTTGGAAAGAGCAATTCTCCCATCGAAGATGCAAACCTGAAAGGCGGGTCAAGGTGGAGGTCTGATGAGTCGAGCGAGGATGAAGCGGACCGTGGGCTTGACAGATACAAGCATAGTGGTGCCTCTGTTGTGACTAGGAGGCGAGCCAGATTTTCGAGAAGATGAAGGGTGGATTCTAGGCAAAGATGCACTCCCGGGCATTTTGTGATATCGGGCGACTCCATAATTGGCCTAATGGGTTTTGTCGGTGGTGGGACAGGCAGGTTAATAGATTGCCGAGAATGATTGGTTGTATCGGCTGCACTTATACTTTGATTTCTTCAGTGATGCAGCTGTTTCCATGAGCCTCAAAGAAAGATGAAGATGATGTATTTCGTTAAGCCAAACTCTGAGCTTTGCGAGCCCCTGAAAGTGTTTGGGTGACGGTGAGCTTAAAGTCCCTGACAATTACAGGTGTTTTGAGTGGTGAGTTCAAAACTCTGCTCGGGCGAGAAGTTAGAAAGATAATGTGGCCGATGATAACTTCTCCTCTCTTGTTTATTAATGTTATGTACACTTCCATGAGATGATGAAGCTTACCCTCTGTCCGGAAACAGTATCATTTCGAAGGTTGAAGAATCGTCCTTTTACGGAATTTTGGGTGGCATAAAGTTTTCTAGTAAAATGAAGGAAATTGAAACTTTTATGCCTGTGTGTAATTCCATTTATAAAGAGGGCAAATCAGGCTTATTACTAATGATGCTCTTTGCAAATAAGGCAGTTTTTTGGATTGTGTTGGTGCCCCTACAGTTTAAAATAATACAGCTCTGTCAAAATTTTCTGATTAAGAGGGGTTGTACATTTGCCTCCAAATTCAGGAAATGAACCTGTGGGCATTGTAGTAAAGAACAAGAGTTACTTGTTCATTGGAGGGTTCCTCAATGAATAGTTTGTGTATGCATGAATCGGGACGGTAGCACGTGTTTTAGCGGGGGTGGACCTTGGTTAGAAGCATATTTCGGTGGGTGCGCAACCTCCGTTTTGCTGTAAAGCTGAGGTTTCTAGTCGCCAAAAGAATACGGGTAATAACGTAATATTTCAAATTCTAAAGGATGTTTGAGAAACAATGTATGCTATAGAGAGTATAAATTATAGAGAATGTCAATTGTATGAGAAGAATGAATGTTGTGGAGAGTGCATGTTGTAGATAGAGAATGCAAGATGATATTTATTTTGTTTGAATTGAAGTGAAATTTTTGGTAGGTTGAGTGGAGTATTGATTTTACCTTGTTTATTAATTTGGAGTGTAACTTAGAAGTTTGTAATAGCGTAATACTTCAAATTTTGAAGTATTATAGGGAAAATGTATGTTGTAGAGAGAACATATGTTGCAATTAAAAAATATAAATTATAGAGACTGTCAATTGTATGGGAAAAATGTATGTTGAATGAGTAGATAGTATAAATTGTAGATAGAGAATGCAAGTTGTAAAGAGAGTATATGTTGCAGAGAGGATGTAAGTTGTAAATGCAACCTATGTTGTAGAAAATGCAAATTATAGAGAAGATGTAAGTTCTAAAGGCAATCTATATTGTAGAAAATGTAAATAATAGAAAGGATTTAAGTAGCAACGAGATAATATATGTTGTAGAGAAAGTATAAGTTGTAAAGAGAGAATGCAAGTTAGAAAGAATGTATTTTGTACCGAGAATACAAATTGTAGAATTTAGGTTTTTTGTCTTTTTTGAAGAGGACATACCTATCCGGTTAGAGCAACACCCGTAAGTGCTATTGCCTCAAAGATGAAAACCATGGGCTTGTGAAAATAATCCATGCCAAAGACAGTCCCCGTCTAAAAACTCCCCACCTTTTTCTCTATTGTGCCCGTGCGACCTTGCTCGGTACCGTCCGTCGGTCTCTGACTCCCTCCTCCTTTCTTTTCTCCTTCTTCCTCTTTCCCTTCTTCCACCTCGATCTTTCCCTACTTTTTCTTCCTCCTCCTCCTGAAAATTGTGACACTATGCCACTCTAGACCGAATCCATCTACCATAGTCGAATGTATAGTAGATGCATTTTTTAACCTCCATGGCCGAAAGCCCAGAAGGTGCACTCCAGACCGAATCCATCTACCATAGTCGAATGTATATATGGTAGATGTATTTTTTAACCTCCATGGCCAAATGCCCAGAAGGTGCACTCGACCTGGAGTATCCGAGTGTCATGATTTCCAACTGGAAGAGGATGGGAGGAGGAGAAAAAGGCAAGGAGGAGGACGGCGAGGAGCCGGAAAAGAGGAGAATGAAGAAGGGAGGAAAAAGAAGGGAGGTGGGAGACGGCGGTGGTGGGTTGCTCGTGGCGGAGACGCACGACAACCTGCACATGGTCGGCACAATGGCAGTGGGTGTGGGTTGGCTTTGAGTTGTTACGAGGGTATGATGCGTATTTTTTCAATTTTAAGTTAGGGTTGTCTCTAATATTTTATTTGCTGTATGTAGCCTCGTATGAATACAAAACAAGATGAAAAAATATTAAGAGAGAGAGAGAGAGAGAGAGAGAGAGAGAGAGAGAGAGAGAGAGAGAGAGAGAGAGAAGAATGTAGAAAACACGATGCAAATCACCAACGAGTGAGCCTTGTCGGCACGCATTTGGATGGTTTTGGGTACTTACGAATGCATGAGTCAGCAGCACGTGTCGCGTGAGATGTCAATCTGGGCTACGGATCTCATGTCAAGATCATGAGGTCGAAATCATGGAAAATGCTGCACCCACTTCCAAGTACTATAGGGCTCAGTCTTAAAGTTTGCCCTTTTTGACCCCCCACAAAGCATGATGTTTGTGTGCGTGGAGGGTCCGGAATGCGACGCGGCACACTCAAAACCCTCGCAATGCAATGCAGCCAATGGCTGCATGGGCCATGATGGATGGATGGAAATCCATGGAACCTAACTGATGGTGATCTCTGTAGACTCTAACAAAAGGCCCAAGAGGGGCAGGGGGTGGGGGAGGGACAACTCCAGCCAAGCAGAAAAGGGACCCCCCCCCCCCTCTTGTATCATGGGGGTTGAAGGATGAGAGGCAGGGAGCACAAATGGGACTTCCATTCTTTCCTTCACTTCATCATTCTTGGGTTATGATCTCTCCTAGCCTCCTTCTAAAGGAAGCCCTGCTGTTGGATGATTGGGACTGTGAGGCATGCAAGTAGCTTCTTCTCTACTTCAAAAGATTGATGCAGAGAGGTTCAATCAAGCTCCCATGTCAGTGTTCATGCCAGCCCAGAAATAGCTTGTGTTGAGAATATTATCCGATTGTGCCTTACCACGCGTGAGGGGGGATGTTGACAGTGTCACCGGCATTAGTCCTACATTGGTAACGGGAGCGGGATTATACGTACCCCTTATATACCCCACTGTGTACTCTTTCCTTTAAGATGTTAACCTTTTGAAGCGGGGTATAGCTCTGATACCATGTTGGTAACCTCTTATTACTCCAAAAGGCCGACCTCTTAGAGGGAGGAGTGCACATTAGGTATATAAGGGGGCATAATCCCGCTCCCATTACCGATGTGGGACTAATGCCGGTGGCACGCTCTCAACAAATAGAATTATGGTTGAGAGTATTGTACACCAAGCCTGCCCCATATCCGAATCTTTCTGAGATAGAGATATCTTCATTATTTTACACATAATTGATGACCATTTAATGTTAATTGCACTCCATTGAACCCCACAGGCCACTATCATTAATATCTATCAAATTTTTTATTTTTTTTCCACACAAACATAAATAAAATATGGGGGAGAAGGGGAGGTTGCCACGTAGCACCAAAGACCTCGGCTGTTTATTTCTATGCTCCCTTCGCTTGTATGTCCTCTTTTGGTTGGGGATCCTCCAAGCTAGGGCTTTGCCACAATAGAAAGAAGGGAAGTTGGACCTTTTGGATGAAGTTCTCCCAAACGAATCCATACCCCCCCTAAGATAAATCCGCACTTTTCGATCCTTACGTTCATCAATCCTTTTGTATGTGTTCCCATTTTATCCTTCACCTTATATATTATTAATCTATATCCAGTATTTCGAATCCTATGTCATGAAAACTAACACAAGGGCTAGGACCGTAATATGCCATTTTTGACGTTCCCGTTTTATCCTTACAGAAACAACAAATACCATCTAAGAATATTACCCTTTTGCCTCTAACCAATTGAGTCTTATTTATCCATTTCAAAAACCAAGAGCTATTATGGAAATAGCAATCCCACTAACCCATTCTTCCTTCCATCATATTTTTTGTTTTCCATTTTACCCTTCTCTTCTTTGCCACTAATCAATTGAATCTTATTTATTCATTACAAAATAAGGGCTATAATGGAAAGGGCAATCCCACTAACCCATTCTTTCTTCCATTCTATATATTTTTTTCCCATTTTAACCTTCTCAATCCTATGTTTTAAAACAACAAGGGAAATATTTGGATAGGCAAGGTATGGGCATAGGAACTCTACCCAATTAACTTTTCCATATCCCCCTAGATAAATTCGCACTTTTGGGTCCTTAAATTCTTCAATCCTTTTGCACGTGTTCCTATTTTACCCTTCACCTTATATATTAATCCATACCCGTATTTGGAATCCTATGTCATGAAAATCAACACAAAGGGCTAGGACCGGAATATGCCATTTTTTACCTTCCCATTTGATCCCTACACAAACAACAAATATCATCCAAGAATATTATATACTCTTATGCCTCTAATCAATTGAGTCTTATTTATCTACTTCAAAAACCAAGGGTTATTATGGAAATAGCAATCCCACTAACCCATTCTTCGTTCTATCCTATTTTTCATTTTTTATTTTGCCCTTCTCTTCTTTGCCACTAATCAATTGAATCTTATTTATCCATTAAAAAAACCAAGGCTATAATGGAAAGGGCAATTCCACTAGCCCATTCTTCCTTCCATCCTATATATTTTTTTCATTCTAACCTTCTTAATACTATGTTTTAAAACAACATCAAGAAACATGTTTGGGTAGAATATAAGCATAGGAACCCTACCCAATTAACTTTCGGGTATGGGTACGGATACCCCAATACCCATACCTGAAACCCAATTGACCACCCTCTAACCTGTGACCCGACCCCAACCCGAAACATCGGGTACGGGTATGAGTACAAATGTACTTTTAGGTATGGGTATGGGTTGTACAAGGATTTTACAAGGCAAGGGTATGGTATGGGTATCGTTTGTACAAGATTTGGGTAGGGTATGGGTATAGGAACTCTACCCTATTAACTTTTTGGTATGGGTATGGGTATGGGTGCTTTAACACTTTTTACTAGGCTTGGGTAAGGTATGGGTATAGGAACTCTACCTGATTTACTTTCAGATATGGGCATGGGTATAGATACCTCAATATCCATATGAAACCCAAAATCCGATTGTCTCTCTAGCTTGTGTAGATAGCTAGTACATTGGGCACCTGCATTGCATGTGCAACAATTGCTGATCAATGGATCCTTTTACACGTACACAAATTAAAAATAGTCATTTTAGTATAGGGTATGGATAGTGGTGGAGCCGGGATTTATTTGTACGGGGGCAAGATATGAAGTCAAGATATAAACCAAAGGTCAAGATTATAATTAAGAGCAATGCTATTCAGCCATCCGGAACCATCCCTTTAGCCCATCACCATTCTGGGTTGGGTGCAATGGACAGTTGTGATCAGTGCCACATCTGGATGGTCAGGTCTGGATGAAAATCTGGATGGTTGAATAACAATGTTGTATAAATAGTCTTACAATGAGGTACTTCTTTTAATTTGGTTATAAAAAAGGTTCAAAAGATGGCTCTATAGTCTTACAATCTATATGGCGGACCCACCACTGTAGATTTTTCTTGCTACTTATTGGTGGCTTTTTTTTTTTTTTTTTGAGATCGGTGGGTATCCTAAAATCTTTCGAGCAATGGCCCACTTTAGGCCGGACTAATCCCTCCAGGCATGTAGCTCAACCAACTCGGAATTTTCCACCGCACACTATGTCAATCGAGGGGGGGAGGAGTCGAACACATGACCTCCTCACCCAAGCATCAGTTGCTTGCCAACTCTCCTATCCCATGTTGGGTGTCTGATTCGACTTTATATGAGAGAGAGAGAGAGAGAGAGAGAGAGAGAGAGAGAGAGAGAGAGAGAGACCCTGTTACTGTTACGAATCGAATGACTTAAAATAGTCGTCCCGAACCACGAAATCAATGTGGTTCGGGGTCCAGCCAACGACACCTGTCCCCACCCGTTCGATCACTCGGCCCTTATGATGGGAGCCCTCTGGGGTTCTCTCGGGGGCATGTAGATCTCAACAAACCGGAACCGTCCAATCGGACGGAAATAACAGTTGTTGATGACCGGACCACTGTGGTTCAGGCCAACTAAGTTAAGGGCTTTATAATAGAAAGGCTACAGTTATGTCAAAAAACAAATTAGGGTGACCAGGTAGGGTACAATTGTACAACTATATATGTCAAAAAAAAAAAAAAACAATAGATAAGAGAGAGAGAGAGAGATACAGTTAGTTGTCGAAACAGAAACCCCACAATTATTAAAAAACATGATGGAGACTGGTATGGACAAATGAAATAATGATAGGAGCATATTCATAATTTTTGTAGGGCCACAATGGAAAGTGCAAGAATGCAACACTTCCTTCCTTGCTTTTTGTTTTAATGACATAGGCTCCAAATATAGGGTATGGATACAGTTCGACGTATATATAGTGTACATATACCACATATTTGGATCCTACATATGTCATTAAAACAAAAGAAAGGAAGGAAGTGTTGTATTCTTACACTTCCCATTGTAGCCCTATAAAAATTACCATTATGCCCTTGTCCTCCTTTCATTATTTCATATGTCCATGCCCTATACTAAAATGACTATTTTTAATTTGTGTACGTGTAAAAGGATTCATAGATCAACAACTTTTGCACGTTTGTCTAGATATTTTCAGACTGAGGTGCTTGCACCGGGGATATTAGGGAGTAGCCGAGCTGGGTGTAAATCACGGATCATGGGGTCTGCCATCGCTTCCCTCTTTCCCATGCCGGTCTAGAAATCTCCAGATCAATCTAGTCCATGCGAACAATACTTGGCGGCTCCTCACCCTCGGATCTTATTGCTCAGTACAAGAAGCTGCCACCTCACCTTGCCAATTTCCCCTCTCTTCTTACTATGCCGAATCCAGCGCTTGAGTCTTCTTCTCGAGCCGAAGAATCTTGGCCTAAGGGCCAATATGATTGGGTTACAAGGAGTAAAGGGGCTAGCTAGCTTTTGTTATTTTAGCTCTCTTATTATCGTTTTAGGTTTGGAGATTAGACTTGTTTGGTGGTTTTTTCCTCACGACTGGGGGCTATCATGTGGATCTGGCCCCCGGGCGATGAGTTAGGATTTTGTTGTTAGCGTGGCCCTATTTGGTGGCGTGGTCTGCTTTCTCGTTCAGAGACAAGTCATGATTTGTAATATCCTTGTTTTCGGTTAATAAATTCGTTTTTTACTCCTCAAAAAAAAAAAAAAAAACACATGGGGAGGTAGGGAAAAAACTTAAGTAGAGAGGCCCTACTCGTGCAGGGTGGGTGCGCTTAGCACGTCGTCGATGAAGATCATGTCGATGAAGATTTAGATCGATTTAGATCTTTACTTGGGGCCTTGGGATATCGGTGTTTCTCCACATAGCATTGTCGACCATCCTTCGTCTTCCCCGTTACGAGCACAAGCAGATCACGATGGCAGAGATCTCGTGCGGTGAGCAGCCTGCGGGTGGGTTGGTATGGAGTCACAACCAGAAGAGGGTGAGGTCTCGCGTGGTCGGCAGAAGGACGTAGTGGATCGCGCGAGAGACGAGTGGTCGCATGCTTCAGATGACGAGGAAGGGGGTGGTTCTTTTGGAAATCAATCTCTTTATAAAAGTGCCGCAGCAGAAGCAAGCGATGTGAATTGGACATGTGGGGTGTGTGTTTCCCATTTATAACTTAAGCAACACAATCGTGCGCACACGTCGGTGCACGAGAACCCCTATGGTCAATCTAGTGATGTAAGATCTTACACAAAGATCTATAACTAGCATATCAATTAAGCATATATCATAGACATGCTAGCTAGGGGTTTCGAATGCATACCTCCGTCCGAATCTTTTAACCATGAAGATTTCTTGAACAATTTTTGAGATCGCCTCAACGATGAGGCAAGGATGATAATCTCCGCGAAGCTCCACGAGGACGATGTTCCGCCTTGATGATAAACTCCATGAATCAAGATAGATAACGATGCTCCAGAAGGACTCATGAACAAGACGGCATAAGAAGGATATATACCTTTGGTAGCACCTAATTCTCCGCGCACGATGGATCTCCATGGAGCCATCTCTGAGTCCAAGCTCTGTTAGCCCACCACCACGATGATCCAAGAAGAAGATTAAGAGGATGAGCCGTCACACAAGACAAAGCTTCCGAAGAGACTCTTGTTAAGATCTCTAAACCCTAGAAGCTCTAACCCATAGGAAAGACCCCAAAACCAGATTTGATTAGCACTCCCAAACAAGGCAAACCCATCAGGATTTCTCCCGGGCACCTAGAGCAAAAACATGAGGTCCCCTACTACCCTAGATTTCGCCTGAGTGCCTAAGCTATTAGGGGGCAGGTCGGGGCCAGGTGCCCTGATTCATATTTGGGGGGGGGGAGGGGTCGTCTTGGGTTTCTTCAGGGATCTCTAGCTTGTGTAAGCACTCATCATTCATCAGTTTACTTCTCCGAAAAATATAGTAAGGGTATGCAATCCCCATACACAATGATTAGGTGGAGTCTTCAGTTTATTTCTCCCGGGCACCTAGAGCAAAAACTTGAGGTCCCCTACTACCCTAGATTTCGCCTGAGTGCCTAAGCTATTAGGGGGCAGGTCGGGGCCAGGTGCCCTGATTCATATTTGGGGGGGGGGGGGGGGGGGGGAAGGGTCGTCTTGGGTTTCTTCAGGGATCTCTAGCTTGTGTAAGCACTCATCATTCATCAGTTTACTTCTCTGAAAAATATAGTAAGGGTATGCAATCCCCATACACAATGATTAGGTGGAATCTTCACGGCCTGAGATTCCTAACTCCATTCGGATTCCAACCCGGTGTCAAACCGAGTATTCCATCAACCAATCCTAATTCGATTAACCCATGTAGTCACCCATAATGTGACGCAGGCTGTACACTAGTTATCCCAAACTTACATTACTCCCTCGTAAACCTTATTATTTACTTTAGCTTGGTAATCATTAATCCCTCCAAAATTGGTGTCATGACTCAACTCGGACAGTGGGGAGCACCGTCATACTCGATTGGCCACTTGACTCTATTCAATGACTTGTCGACCATACCACCACACACCTCAGGTGCTATGCCTAGCACCTGAACTATCGTTAGTCCAATTGACGACCACCAGACATGGGTTTAATGTGTGGATGGTTTGACTAATCGGAATGCGCACATCCATCTCTAGAAGTTGGATGACATGTAGAAGTGACATGCCACTACAACGCCAGCCGAGTAACCTAACGCGCCGTGGTATTGGACTATGAAAGGTATGTTGGGTTTTGGCTCGATTTCACTCATCCGGACTTGGACTCAGTCGGACTAGTGGGTAATTTGTGGGTTCAGAGATATGTGATTAATTGTTCTTCAACCAACCCTAATCCTACAGGTGTCAGGATTAGATCTAGGGTTTGAGAGGGTGCGGGTCCCCTCAGGTGCAATAGGGGCGTGCCACACCTTGCACACCCCATTAGTAAACCCGAACTCATTGGAGACCCAAAATAGGAAACGGGAAAAGAGGGGTTGCGGTATGCAGGGGTATTGGGGGGGGGGGGGGGAGGGAAGGGGGCGACTCTCGCTCTCTCCAACCTGTGTATTATGCGGCAAACCATGATGAGAGAGAAGATCACAACAAGTGCGATCTTCCCCTCCTCTCTCCCTTCTGCCTGTCCGCAAAAGGCTGAGAGGAAAGAGAGAGGGAGCCAGACAAGGTGCGATCCCCCCCTCTCCCTTCTGTTATCTTCCCATACTGAAACCGACCAGAGAGTGAGAGAGAGTACAGCACATCTCCTATCTTTTGGGGTTTTCGATTTGCAAAGAAGAAGAGAGGGAGAGAAGATCCAACCTACGCTTCTCCCTTTCCTTTGGGGTTTTCACTTCTCGTTAGATCGTATTAGAGAGAGAGAGAGAGAGAGAGAGAGAGAGAGAGAGAGAGAGAGAGAGAGAGAGAGAGAGATGATCCTTTGGCTTTACAATTTCTCTCTCATCTCATCGATCTCTACAGGTCTCCACCTGGATTTTGGGCGTCAAGAAGAACTGGAGTTGAAGGCTCCCAACGGTGATCATCGCATCGCATCATTGGAGCTTCTTCCATCATCACAATTAGGATCTAGCGAGAGGAAGAACCTATCTTCATCAAGTTTATTACGGATCGTCAGCCGACGAGTTATGGCTGGAGGTATGTTTCGATCTACCGCTTCCGCATATGATCTTTATGTTCATCGTTTTTAAAGCCAATGGTTCTCGATAATAGAGACATCCATATGTTTTGTGTGGCAAATTCCTTACTCTTGGTATCAGAGTCTAGCCTCTAAATCTCTTTTATTTATATAACATAATGTTTAGATCTTTCTTGTGATCGCTCATGGATCTCCTTCAGGATTCGTGAACCCATCATCTATTGGCAACATATCACTAGGAACCCTAAAATCTGCACATGTTTTTTCTGATCCAATCGACCATCACATATTAAGAGGTGATCGACAATTGACCCTCCTATTTGGCTTATGCCGAGAGATGAGTCGGGTATGCCATGCGACAAACCGTAAACTTGGTTGATCGGAATTCGGTAGATCCAAAATTCAGGTCATGTGGCTACTTTCGTACTGATTCGGGAATCGAATCAAAGCGAAGGGTTGTACGCCATAGGGCATGTTAATTTCGATCAAAAGGTTCGATGTGCGAGTTTGTTCGATTTTCTCGATCAAATCCAGTTCCCTCGATCGTGTTGTATGAATAACTGTATTGGTTTTGCGATTAGTCATGATCTAAAAGCCTCCCGTGGGGAGTGATTCAGAACTAGCCATGATCTAAAAGTCTCCCATGTGGAGCATCATGGATCATCCTCCATGAGTTATTCATATATTACATGCCATGTGTGTGTTGAATCATATAAATTTGATTGATTGTGATATTTTCTTTTCTAGTTGCATTGATATTTGGGTTTGTCTTTGTCCAAAGGGAGGCGATCCTTAATATCGTGCAATTAGGATAAGAAGGTGAATTATATATGGAGAAAATGGTGGCTCTTATGCCCATAGGAAAAGAACCATTGCTTAGGTTTCGTATATAATTCACCAGTTTTTATCCGGAAACGTGAAGTTTTTTTTGGACTTTTGATAAAACTTCTACGAGGAGCGGCCTTTGCCCATAAAGAGGTCTGAGTTTTACTAACTGATAATTAGCATGAGCTAATCATCAGATAAAGAATATTTTTTTGCCTCATATTAATGTAAGTTTTTTATTTTCTAGTCGTCCTACCCTATGTTTTATACCTTACCCTGACCCTTACTCTCTATTCGGGGAGGTTTTCTCAGACAAAAGAGACAAACTGTCATCTAAGCGTCTAACCGGTGATAAACTAATGTGAGAGTGTATCATATAGATGTGTTATGAATATAATCATGTTTATTCTCAAAAATCTGACAATGACTGGTAGATTGATTCTGGTTCAACAATTCATATATCTACTGTTATATGTGGGTTTCTCGACTTACGAGACCTAACTGATGGAGAAAAGGCTATATTCTCGGGGAATAAGCTAAGCTCCAAGGTAGAAGGTATGGAGACTTACAGACTAGTCCTCCAGACCAGATACTTTTTGGACTTAGAGTTTTTGATGTTTCAAGTTTCTTTAGAAATTTATTGTCTTTTTCAAGACTGGTGCCTATGGGCTTTATTTTTCAGTTTGATGGTTCCATCATTCTAATTAACAAAGATTCAGTTCTTATAGGCTCTAGTAGGTTAATTGATGGCTTATATAAACTGGACATAGACTCTAAAATTAATTACTCCATGATGACCATAAATAAAAATATTGTCAATAATGATTTCTTCTCTCTATAGACATAGTGAGAAGTATGATTTACAACTTCTCTATTCCTCTCAATATATGGAGTGAAGTCTTGAATATCGTTGTGTGTATTCTTAACAGGGTTCCATCTAAGGCCATTCCCAAAACACATTTTGAATTATGAAACTGATGAAAGCCCAATTTAGATCACATGCATGTATGGGGTTGTCAAGTCGAGGTTAGGGTATACAACCCATATGAGAGGAAGTTAGATCCTCAGACATATAATAACATCTTTATATGGTATGCGGAGAAGTCTAAGGATTACAGGTTCTACTATCTATTGTACTCACTAAATATAGTAGAAGGTATAAATGTTTGTTTTTTTAAAAGTGACAACTTCAGTGGGAGTGTTCCTATATAAGAAATTATGTTTGAGGATATACGAATTTCAGTTTATGTGTCCGTAATATAGGAGGGACAAGTTGGTCATTAGGATGAACCATCTATGGTAGTTCCTGATCAACCAGTTCCTGACATCCCAACTGATGTAGAATAAGTTGCTACTGAGCCTGTCATAGAAGAACCTCAAGAAGAGGAACCGACAGGTTTTAGGAGACCGAAGAGAAGACATAAAGCGATAATTTCTAGCGACTACGAATTATACCTCCAATACTCAAAGAAGTCTGACACTATTGTCGAACTGTCTCCAAATCTCGAAATATTTTCTGAAGTTATGAGCAGAAGAGATTCTGCAAAATGCTTAGATGCCATAAAAGATGAGATAAAATCCTTGACGGATAATCAAGTATGAGATTTAGTAGAGTTACCTAAAGGGGATAAGGCTATCGACTGAAAGTTAGTTTATAAGACCAAGACTTATGCTGAAGGTAACATTCAACGACATAAAGTAAGACTTGTAGCCAAGGGATTTACTCAAAGAGATGATATTGATTATCATGAAATATTCTCTCCAGTTTCTAAGAAGGATTCATTAAAGATAATCTTGGCTTTGGTAGCTCACTATGATCTTGAGCTACAACAGATGGATATGAAAACGGTTTTTCTAAATACGGATATGAAAGAGGAGGTATATATGGTACTGCCTGAGGGTTTCACCTAGAATAAAGAAAACCAGCTAGTCTGCAAATTGAAGAAGTCATTATATGGATTGAAATAGGCATCCTGATAGTGATACTTAAAGTTCTACAATATTATTACCTCTTTCGGTTTTACGGAGAATATTATGAATTATTGTATTTACCTTAAGATCTGTGGGAGCTATTATGAGTTTCTAGTCCTATATGTGGATGACATTCTTATGGCTAGCGATGACTTGGGGATGATACACACGACAAAACAGTTTCTCGCTCAGAACTTTGATATGAAAGACTAGTCGAAGCATCCTACGTGATTGGTATTGAGATAATTAGAGATCGATCACAAAGATCACTAGGGTTGTCTCAAAGGGCCTATGTTGATAAAGTTCTAAAAAGGTTTATGAAAAACTGTTCGTCTGATATTGCTCCCATTGTTAAAGGTGATAGATTCTTCTTATCCCAAAGTCCGAGAAACTATCTTGAAAGAGAGGCTATAAAAAATATTCCTTATGCATCTGCAGTTGGCAACTTGATGTATCTGGAGGTATGTACAAGACCTAATATCAGCTTTGCAGTAGGGATATTGGGTAGGCACCAGAGTGATCCATGCATGGATCACTGGAAGGGTGCCAAAAAGGTCATGAGATATCTTCAGAGGACGAATGATTTTATGCTTACATACAGACACTCTGAGTACTTGAAGTTAGTTAGCTATTGAGATTCCGACTTTGTTGGGTGCCTAGACACGAGAAAGTTGACATCGGCCTATGTATTCCTATTGGCAGGAGGTGTCATTTCATGTAATAGCACCAAGCAGACCCTCAGCGTCGCTGACTATGGAGACAGAGTTCGTTGCACTCTACGAGGAAATATCACATACTTCTTGGCTAAGAAATTTTGTCACAAGGATTATGATTGTGGATTCCATATCCAGACCTATAAAGATTTATTGTGACAACATGGCTACTGTGTTCTTTTCAAAGAACAATAAGAGCAAAAGTCATAGCAAACACATCGATATCAAGTATCTTATCATACGAGATGATTAATCAACTAATAAGATCATCGTTGAGCATATTGGTACGGAGCTTATGGTTGCAGATCTAATAACCAAGGGATTACCACCCGTTTAGTATAAGGGTCATGTATATAGTATAGGGCTTCAAAGCTCATTGTATGTTAAATTATGCTTGTAGTTTTCCTTTTCAGCAGCTAATAAAGTTAATATTTTTGTCTCGCTCTAGATATATATACTTAAGTTCGTGAGACATACAGTAGGATCTCAAGGTAAGACTTGGTCTATTACTCATAAAGTTTGATAACTATATAAAGTGCTTATTCAAGGAGGATTGGTTATAGCATAATGCATGGAAGGGAGTGTTTACACTTAAGGACATAATCGCCACCATTTATGTGGCTATGAATCTTTGTCTAAGTGAAGGAATAACTTTTAAAGTTATGAGCCTAGTTTGTTTTTATAAAATACAGTGTGCGCGCACTAAGGTCTTTTCAATCTGAGTTGTTACCCACTAGCGTGTGTGTTTTCCAAAATAAAATTTTGTTTTGGTTTTGGGTTTCGTTTGTTAAGTGGGAGAGTATTGGGTTTTGGCTCGACTTCACCCATTCGAACTTGAACTCGGTTGGACTAGTGGATAATTTATGGGTCCAGAGGTATCTGGTTAATTATTCTTAAACTAACCCTAATCCTACAGGTATCGGGATTAGATCTAGGGTTTGAGAGGGCGCAGGTTCCAACTTTGGTGCAAAAGGGGTGCGTCACACCTTACACACCTCATTAGTAAACCCGGACCCATTGGAGACCCAAAATAAGAAACGGGAAAAAGGAGGGTTGTGGTATACAGGGGTTTCAAGGGGGGACCGACCCTCTCTCTTTCTAACCCGTGGGTTGTGCGGCAATCGTAAGGAGAGAGAAGATCGCAACAAATGCGATATCCCCCCCCTCTCCCTTATGCTCATCCGTAGAAACCCAAGAGGAAAGACAGAGGGAGTCATACAAGGTGCGATCCCCCCCCTCTCCCTTCCGTTCTCTTCCCTTCCCGAAACCGACCACAGAGAGAGAGAGAGAGCAGCCCCTCCCCTCTCTTTTGGGGTTTGCGGGTTGTAAAGAAGAAAATAGGGAGAGAAAATCTGGCCTACTCTTCTCCCCTTCCCTTGGGGTTTTCGCTTCTCGTTAGATCGTATTAGAGAGAGAGAGAGAGAGAGAGAGAGAGAGAGGATCCTTTGGCTTTGCAATTCATCTCTCGTATCATCGATCTCTACAGGGTCTCTATGTTGATTTTAAGCGTTAAGAAGAATCAGAGTTGAAGGCTTCCACCAGCGATCATCGCATCGCATCATTGATACTTCTTCCATCATCATAATTTGGATCTAGCGAGAGGAAGAACCCATCTTCATCAAGTTTATTGTGATCGTCACCCGGCGAGTTATGGTTGAAGGTATGTTTCGATCCATCGCTTCCGCATATGGTATCTATGTTCATCGTTTTCAAAGCCAATGGTTCTCGATAATAGAGACATATTACATGCTCTTTGTGGCAAATTCTTTATAGGGTCCTCACACTTTAGTGCATCAAATTAAGAATCACACAACTGGTTAGCCCATTGTTCATGGTTTCTCATGGTGAATGACTGATTACCTAAAGCGGTAAGACTATTAATGCACCGGTATTTGAACCACTGATCTGTGCACCGCCCTAGTTCGTGTTCAACACGTGTAACATGCTTGGCAAGGCAATTGGGGATACAGCCTCCCGCTGATGGAGACTTCGTCACATGCATCTGGCTTGTCAATAACTTATTACCGATGAAGCGACCAGCATCACCAAAGCTGTAACTAAATATAGGTCTACATAGGACTGGTCTATTGGGTCTCTTAAGCATGAACCTGTCATACACCTCAGTGGCCTATTGTGTTCCTTAGGATTCTTATTATTTCTGCATAACACACAACATAATAGTTATTTATTAATCAAAGTTATTAATTACTAATGTCAAATCAGAAAATCCACACAAAATGACATATATCAACTAGAACATATCCCATCCCTATTGCTGGCCGTCATACGAGGAACGTGACCTTAGATTGCGCATCGTATAATGCTATGGAAATAAATATCACCATTCTATGCGCCTCCGACCATTGCCACATGGGCGCACCACAATGCTCAGTGTGGTGCGCCGTGATAGGCGTCCCCATGTTACTATATGCGGTGAGGCCTCCCCACTGAAGTTGCTATCAAGTTGTAGCGTGCAAAAATTGGTGAACGGAGGCGGGACACGTGCTACAAAACATTAAAAAAAAAAAGTAATGCTGTTTGAACAACCTCCATGAACGAAAACTTCAACAAACCAGACACATGTAGGGCTGGCAATTTCGGACCCGACAAGGCAGACCCGATACGAAGTTAGCGGGTCTGGGTCTGGGCTAAACGGGTCGACACAATAGACCCGTTTAATAAGCAGGTCGGGTCCGGGTTTAGGGTCTGGACACGGTAGACCTGGGAAGACATGTTTACAATTCAACGGATCGTGTCTTGTCGGGTCGGATCTACCCGCAATCTGATATTGAATTATATAGTACTAGCAGGCTATCGGGTCAGGTCGGGTCGAGTCGGATTGGGTGAGATGGGGTCAACTGAATAGTCCCGTGTGGTAAACGGGTCTTATCGTGTCTTATTGGGTCTATCCTTTTATTAGCGGGACGAGTACGGGTTTAGGATTTAGACACGATTAGTTAAACGGGTCGGGTCGACCCGAAACTGGACACGACACGAACCAGACACGACACGACTCGCTGACACCCCTAGACAGATGCCCTGGTAGTGGGTCCAAGGCTCTGCGCATCGGCATTAGCACCAGGCGGGCCTGCCATCAGGGCATGGGTCTGGTTTGTCGATGTTTAGTTGATGGATATTGTTCAAATAGTATTACTTTAAAATAAAAGGATTATTTTGACTTTACCCCCCATATTTTTCATTGGATTAGGTTTTACCTCTAGTATTTCATTAATTAGACTTTGCCCCCCAAAACTAACTGTTCCGTCAGCTCACCTCCAAAACTTTTTTTTTTCCCGTCAGCTCACCCTTTCTTTTAGATGGTGAGCAGTGAGCTGACGGAAGAGTTACTTTGGGGGGTAAAATCTAATTAATGAAATATGGGGGGTAAAATCTACTTCAAGGTAAATCTTGGGGGGCAAAGTCAAAACAACCCAAAAAAAAATATCTGGCAAGGGTTTTACTGCAAGGGGCACCTAATTACCCTAGTATGGGCCCCAGTTCCCGTTCACCCCGTGCCCGTGTGCTGGGTTCCAGCCGCATGCCGACAGGGTAGCCGCCAAGTATTGTTCACGTGAATAGTATTTTCCATATTTTAATAATTGGCAAAGACAGCAAAAACTCATACCTACAAGCGTTTCCTGTTTGGGCCTTTACAGATGATCTATTGGATATGTCAAATCAAAGATTTATCCTTTTTTTTTTTTATTAATTTTAAGGGAGTGCGTGGCCAATACATCACCCTTAGGTATGTCAATCGGGTCGGGTTGAGTCTGTCCAGTCTCCCCAAGCCCGATCCTAACTCTAGCTGGCTCTTCCGAGCCCAAAATTTTGCCACCATACCCAACTCAAACTCAGCCAATTTGTCTTCATCAGGCTTCTAACCGAGCTCGGTAGAACCTGAATAAGAGGCACAACGAAGAAACTGTGATTCTCTATGAGAAATTCCTCTTTTTATTAAAAAAAGAATTCATCTTTTTTTTTTTTTTTTTTTTTTGAGAATCCCTCTCAGTGAGATGAGGAGGGGTTCGGCCTAGACCCCTACCGGTTTATTAAAAAAGAAAGAACAGAGAATGCCTAGGAGGCACCGACACCCGAGGTGTTCCCACTTCCAACACGGGCTAACAAAATTGCCCTGCACAACAAGTAAGAAAAACAAAAAGCCAAAAGTCCTAAGGCTTAGAAGCCCTCGATCTTTCCATATCACGGAACAGTGCTAGGAGCGATCCCGAGTCTTTCTCCTTGATGGAGAGGCCGGCAGCCGAAGCTAAATTAAGGATGGTTCTGTCCTCCAGCAGGTTGATGGGTAGGCTCAGATCCTCTCCATCAAGATTAGACAACTAATCCTGAAATTCCTGCATGAGTGGGATCCTAGGCCGTGGTGGTCGGCGGTGCAAGTCAGATTCAAGAGCTCGAGATTTGGCTCGGAGCGAAGCCATGACTTCAATCGAGTCCGACCCTCGATTAGCTAGTTTAGGACTGCGGCTAGCGAGTCCCCCCTCCACTAAGCCTCCAACTTGTGAAACCCCATCATCTGAGGGTGGGGCCCCTGTAGGAATTGAAATCCCATGGACCTCCCCACCGATGCTGACTCCCGAGTTGTCCTTGATGACTTGTTTCTGCTCCTCTTCAACTGCAGTACCAACTCCAACTCTAGATGATGCAAGGAGCACATTGCTTTCTACTAAGTCAGCAGACTCATCACCTATACTTCCCACTGCTACCTCCAAGGTCGTAGCATCAATCTGCTCTAAGACTCCAGCTGTAACTTCACCTCTACATTCTGGAACATCATCATCAGCACTGGCCTGGCACTGCGTAACATTAACATCAGCCACAGGCGCAGCAGTGCCATCACCAACCTCTGATCTAATTGTTACAGATTTCACAACTCCAACACCAGCCCCTGCAACGTCCCTACCAACAACACCTACACCAACTTCTATTCGAGTTGCAAATTGCTCACCCTCGACAGCGACTCCAGCGCAACCACTAATGCCCTCTACAGCACATCCACTCACACCAACCTCAATACTCCCAACAGCTCCAGCTCCAGCACAATCAGCTGTAATAGCATCATCAATACTGCCCCGGAACTGTGTAACATCAACAAAAGGACCAGGTGCAGCAGCACCAGCACCACCTTCTATACTAGTTGCAGATTTCGCACATGCATCATCCCTACCAACAGCTCCTGCATCATCCCTACCAACAACACCTACTATCCCCTCTTCCACTTCAGCAAACTCCCTTAGAGGACTAAAGCGGTTGCCTGATCCCATAAGATCACCCACCACTTGCTCTTTCCCTTTACGTTTATCAATTTTGCCCACTTGTGACCACTCATGATTGCCAACAGAGATCCGAACCCCATGAGGCTGAGATGACAAAGGGGGGGAAGACCCCTTTCCTTCGAGCATAGCTTACCCTTGATTGGTCTGTAGTAGCTTGATTCATGTATAACAGAACCCCGATGATACTCCCCATTCGGCTTAGCAATTCTTCAGACCATAGATCCACTAACAGGTTAGGAAACCTCACCCAAATCGGAGCCTTAGTTAGAAGATCACGTTCACAATTCATACCCTTCACCCATTTTTTCAAAACTAATGGTCTACCATCAACCTGCCATGGTCCTCCCTTCAAGGCTTTGGTATAGTCTTCCACACACCCAAACTTGAATAAGAAAATACCATTATCACAAAAGAGTAGTTCGAAGCTTCCCTTTGGCCTCCACATATGCAATAACAAAGCCTTCATCTTTTGAAGAACGATTTACTATACTAAAACTGATAGCTCAATTGGTAAGACATATACAACCCGTAGCGTTAGTCAAGATTTTGAATAAGTGCTACAGTATATTTCCTCCTACTCTGTAGTGGTAGACCTTCCTCTCATTTTAGAGGTGAGGTTTTTTTTTTTTTTGAGAACCCCTCTGATAGGAGGAAGGGTTAGGCAGCCCCCGACCATATATATTAAAAACTAAGCAACACGCTGGTTACAAAAATTGCGAGCCTCGTCTCTGAATTTCTCAACCCACGGTATGATCCATAGCTTGAAGATTGAGATCACAAATCTTCGGAGCTCCTTCACATCTGAAGTCTTCTTGTTGAAAATACAGTTATTCCTCTCAAGCCATAAGACCCAGATACTCTTCATTACAAGAATTTTCCATAGCGGACAGATCTCCTTGCACACCCAACGTCTTCTCCATGAAGTCCACATGCTCTTCAGACTACTCGGGTGGGAAGGCCAGGATGTTGCACTTAACAATTCGAAGCGGTCCCACACCTTTCTTGCGAAAGAGCAGCCAAGCAACATGTGGGAGGCACTCTCCTCCTCAACGTGGCAGAAGGTGCACATAGGTTCCCTCACGTCCGGGCTCCTCCGCATCAGAAGATCGATCACCTTAGTTTCTTGGCCATCAACAGAGAGAAGATCTGAATTTTTGCTGATACCTTGGTCTTCCAATTGGTCCGAGAAGGCCAAAATCTACAGAATCGAGGTAGGATCTTGCCGTAGAAATCATGACATTTATCTCGCTCCCATGTTGAGTTTTGATCCTTAGTTCATATGTATCATGTGTCGGCACACTAACAAGTGATGTACTTGAAAGATATCAATGCAAAGAATTATACATTTTTATGATGTTTCTTTACTTCATTCACACACACATAGCAATCAAGAACATATCAAGATAAAACAGGCTATCAAACAGCCGACTCTTAGTTGTTTGGAATGCTTTGGCCTCACTTTTTTTTTTTGGTTACTTCAGACGACAGTCGTTACAGCATGACCTTTAAGTCTTCCCCAACTTGGGCGACAGTACAGATGTGAAGTCATTTTCCCAGAACCCCTCTCGTCCTAGCTTTGGTGTCTCAGCACTGTTAGCTATCCGCAGAACCCATTGCATCTTAAGCTTCGTCAACTGTTGCCAGTCCCCAAGACAAGAACCGACAAACAGACGCGTATCAACAATGAGTTCAAGTCTTCTCCGATCGGTGGGCCCGACGACGAGCATCACAGCCGCAGGACGGTTGGTGATCCAAACTGAATCGCACTCCAGCCAACCAGGTGCGGCTGTGATGCGCACCAGGCCCACAAATCGAGACCGACCTACCGGAGGAGAATTGTATTCGGCAACAATACCTCCCTTGTCAAGCACTAGAGACGGCATTAGTCAACATCATTACCTTGCCTGCAGACCTCCAAACTAATTCTGCATGTAACATACCCTCACACCTCAAAACCCGGGTTTTAAGGGGAGGTCCACAGAGGGTATATAAAGCGGGTGATGGGTGCCTAGCTTCCTCACTGATGTGGGACTATCCGTTAACCCTCCCCTCACGCGGAACATGCGTGGAAATGATTCTCCCACGCAGAGCACGTGTGGCAATGCACGATCGGTGGGGAGCACCCGAAGCAAGAGCAGGAGCAGAAGACGAGCTAGCTCTGATACCATGTAAGACATCCTCATACCTCAAAACCCAGGTTTTAAGGGGAGGTCCACAGAGGATAATAGATGCCTCTCTCACTGATGTAAGACTATCCGTTAACACTACAAAAACCCCTCTTCAAGACTCACAGTCCAGCTTGGAGAGGAGGCTCTGCTACGTACTTGAAATACCCCGAGTTCAGCAGGATTGTGAAAGGCTCCATCCCTCCAAACTACAAAACCCACCTCCTTACCTACCTTGTCCTCTACCCTTATCTTTGCCTCCGTGCAAACTGTTAACTAGAATACTCGGTCTCATTAATTCGGTTTTGGGACTAAACTCAAGTTCGGATCTGATACTATGTCCTGTCGTAGTTCAATTAATCCAAGCACAAGTCAAGCTCAGGCCCTATCTTTTCAGATCGAACGAGTAGATATCGGGTTAGCCTAGTCCAATTGACAATCTGCCAAAAGGTGGGAAAATCCTTTGCCACTGTCCACCTCGACAGCATCACTACTTTTTTAAGAAATATATATATTTAAATAAATCATTTCTGTTAAGACGTAGTTATCACCATTTTGTGACGATACTTCTTTTGGACTCGAGTAAAAGTGGAAGATCGTGAGAGGCCGGCCGCCACAAAATCCTGCCGACGCGTGTGGTCAATGCTAACGTGTAACCGACCGACGGTCGGGCTCTCTTCTACACGTCCGAAGAAGCTTCACGCAGGGGTCACCACTGGTGAAAGGTGAGAAAGAATATCATCATTGTGATTCTATATTCTCCATAATAAAATAGAAAAGTAGGTTACCGTTAGTTAATGGAGTTCATCAATATATAAACAAAGGAAAATGCACTCAACAACCCTCTTTTCAGAACAAAAGAGTATAGGAACAAAGGGAAGTAGGTGTAGGTGGATGTCATGTGAATCATGTGATTCTCTCTCTCTCTCTCTCTCTCTCTCTCTCTCTCTCTCTCTCTCTCTCTCTCTCCATTGAGTTGGAGAGTAGTGATTAATGCTTTAATGCTCCTTTAAAATCTTGTAGATATTGAATCAAGTAAGGGTTGGAGGACAATTAGCAAGCAAGGGAAGCTCATCTCTTCATCTTTTTGACAGTAATTATGCCAAAAAGATATAAAAACCAGTTTTGTCTGAAGGTGATAATGCAATATCTGACGGAATATTTAGCATAATCATGATTAATCCCGATCGATTGCTGATAAAATTATTTAGAAGTCAATGAAGCATCAAAGGGAGTAAAAATATGATGGACCCGTGAAAAACCACATAGAAAAGTTAGTGCCGAATGCCATTATGGTTCCATGAAGATTAAGTTATAGGGTAAATTATACTGAGACCCCCTGTAGTTTGAGTGGTTACCACTTTCAAACCCTCATGTTTAACCCCCCATGCACCCCCCCCCACAAACGAGGGGGTTAAAGTGTAAGTTTTTCAAACTATAAGGGGTATTTGTAGAGTTTTAAACATGAGGGGGTGAAAGTGATAATGGACAAACTACAGAAAGTCTATGTGTAATTTATCCTAAGTTTTGTGTGTGTGTGTGTGTTTGAAACTTATTTACTTGTCCTCTTCTACTTGCATACGGTTGTACGTTGAAGACGAGTATTAATGGCACACTAAACACAAGGACGTGAAGTGGTTAGAAACCGGCCAGTTCAGATATCAACTCAAAGATGGATTTTGGTGATTATTTTGGACATCTGGTTTTGGGCCTAAATCGAATCAACTTGTAATATTTATTTCAAATGAAGAATTGGGTACGTTTGTGAACTAGTTAGAAGGTAGTTTTTCCCAAAAAAGAACCCAAATGTTTTAAAAATCAAAAAGTAATTTTTTTTATATACTTTTCAAGTTATCCAAATAGGGCACCAAAAGTGGTTAGAGAATCTTGTAAAGAGAAATATATATTGTAGCGATAAAATTGTTGAACAGAAAAGAATTGTAAAGTGAGAAACTACTTTAGAGAGATATGATTGAAAGATAATATATATTGTAGAGAGAATATACGATGTGGATAGACTGTTGGAGCGAGAATACATGTTAGAGAAAAAATATTGTAGCGAGAGAATATATATTGTAAAGATATAAAATTTTGTACTACTATAGAGAGAGAGTAATAAAGAGAGGATGTTCTAAAGATATAATATATATTATAAAGAAAAAAAATATTGCAAAGAGAATGTTGTGGAGACTGAGAGAATATGAATTTTAAAAATAATAAATATTGTAAAGGAAATGACAAAAAAGAATATATATTGTAGAGAGAGAAAAAAAAACATTATAGACAGAGAAAATATGGTGGTGAGAATATTACATAGAGATAATGTTGTTGATAAAATAACTAAAAATATGATTTTCACCAAAAAAACTAGTTTTATTATCAAATTCTCAAATGTTGACAATTGTGGTACTCTGGATAAATAAAAATTGGTTTTACTCAAAACTGATTTCTGGTATTTCAAATCACAAACATAAAATTTCAGAATCGTTACCAAATTCACCCATTTGAAGAAAACAAATGGAGAAGTGATATTATACAAATCACCATCATGCACTATAAGAAATAAACCTATAAGCAAATTTCTCTAATTTATAATTCGTATGTCATATAAATAATATGCATTTCAGTCTCCACTGACTTGCCTCTAAGGCAACTCTTTTTCTCTCAATATATGTATGTCAGTCCTATAATGGATAATCGCACATGAATATAATTTCAAAATAAAATATTTCTAAATTGTAATTGCCAAATTTTAAAATTAGTAATAGTTTTTAAAATTTTTGTTAAATTTACAGCACACTAAGCAATATAAAATAGTAAAGTTTAAGTATATGGTTGGCTGGTGGATTAAGACGCAACTAGTGCCATAGCATTATTATCCTTCTTTCAATAAGTTTTAACGATAATGTTGCTAAGATACAATCATGTTACGGTCTGGCTCCTCTTGTGTGTAACGATCACAGAGAGATTATCTTATCTTTCAGTTTAGCCCAAATTTTAAATAAGAATTTAAAAGAATATAAAATTTAATTAAGAAAGAAGATTTACTAGAAAGCCACGAAAACAAAAATTTCAGAGATTTTGTATGCTAGGGGATTTCTGAGTGGCAGGCCTAAATATCTTTGAGCTCGTAAATATGCCTTTGTCAGGTAAGTTAATAACCATGTAACACGCCCAATAAAGAAAATAACGTCCAACCCCACTAAGATCATTGTGATTGAAGTTGCTATTTTTCTGATTAATTTTCTTAGGGTGTATATGTAACAAAATAAATAAAGAATTGGGAGTGGAATAGATTATTCCTTGAGACAATTTATTTGGAATATTTTGAGTCCCATGTTTGGTTGAGAAATTTATTATTTGTTTAGCTAACGAGGTGATGTACAATGTAACGGACGAGGAGACAACTACACGATTATGGTCCAAGTTGGAGATGTTGTATATGGTGAAAGACTTCTCAACCCATCTGAAACAATAGTTATAAAGCTTTGCATGCAGGAAGGTCCATCGATTTAATAAATATAAATAAAATTATGATTGATCCTCAAAGCATTAATGTAGAGTAGGATGGAGATAATAAGAAAATTATTTTAAAGTAGGATGGAGATGTTAAGGAAATTCTTTTTCTCACGTCATTTTTGAAGCCATACGAACACCTGGTGACCACGCACGATTCTCTTCTGGAAAGAAACTTTCATGATGAAAGATGTTACGACAACTCACCTATTACATAAGATGTTACGTCACATCATAAAGATGAGAATGAGGGCTTTATTGGAATATTAAGTTAATGTGATGGGAACAAAGAAATGTTCCGATCAAAATCCTTTAGTAATGGCATTGCAAGAAGGATGACATAAGAAAAAATAGTATGCAAAAGAAAAATAATGGTGATACATTCTGAGAACAATGGTGTTGACTGAAGATACTAATAGCACTGATGATGAATTTCTTCTAACAGACTCTATCATCTCTGTAAGTATTGATCCTGCATCAAATAAGTGGATTCTGGTTTCAGATTTGCTGATTTTTTGTGAGGATGATCATCTTACCCTAAATAACACACCCATCAAGTTTTAATAAATTATAAAACTTTTAGGTTGGTTATTTGGGCCATTGGTCCAGAAAATTCGTTGGACCAGTAATGGTCCAAGGTACCGGTCCCCATATATAGAGAGAGAATAATTAATGTGGAGTTTGCATGACCTCTACATCAAGGTGGAGACCTATTATTCGAGATGGTCCGATGATGTCAGTAAAAAAAAGTATTTAAAAGTCTCCATAAAAACAATATTGCGGGTCGAAAGGACATATTTAATCTAGGTTCGAGTTCGTATCTCATGCAAAGCTGAGCTTGCTGAACCCTATGAGGAATGGTTTGAGAGATGATGACTGAAGGCATTAACTTGTTCTTCTAGCTGGCATTTAAAACCCAAGGTGAAGAATATGGTGTGGCTATTATTTAAAAACCATAGTGTAAGAGAAGTCCTATATAAATAGGGACTCCGTGTTCCCAAGTAGTCCTTGTCATATAAGGATTTCTCAGCCTTCGTAAAAGGAGCTAGCATGATATAGCCAAATGAAGGTATAGAGGAAAAAAAAATAGAGGAAAGAAGAAGAAGAAGAAGAGAGAGAGAGAACTTCCCAGGGAGGTCACCCATCCTAGTACGGCTCTCGTTCGAGCACGCTTAACTACGGAGTTCTTACGAAATCCGTAGTGGCGCACGGTTATTAAAACATATCTTCTATGTTTGGGAGGGAAAATTATATAAGTAGCTCAGGATCTTGTTCTCTCCAGACGATGTGGGGCTAACTCGTGGCCTTGTACACCTCACCTCACCTCACCCCACCTTATCCATCTTGGTATTCCAGCCTCAGGAGTCTTGGCTCTTGGCTATTGGATCTTGGTCGTCACAATCCACCCCCCTTAGGGCTACACATCCTCGTGTAGGGTTAGGACCCCCCATTCTGAGGAAGACTCTGATACCATTTTGTAACATCCGCCCTAAACACACAAGATATTGTCCGCTTTGTCCGTGCCCGCACGAGAACTTCCCAGGGAGGTCATCCATCCTAGTACTGCTCTCGCCCAAGCACGCTTAACTACGGAGTTCTTACGAAATCCGTAGCAGCGCACGGTTTTTTAAAACACGTCTTCTATGTTCGGAAGGGAAAATTATATAAGTAGCTCATGATCTTATTCTCTCCAAGCGATGTGAGGCTAACTTGTGGCCTTGTACACCTTTCCTCACCTCACCTCACCTTATCCATCTTGGCATTCCAGCCTCAGGAGTCTCGACTCTTGGCTATTGGATCTTGGTCGTCACACGGTCGATCAGGGGGGAGTGCAATTCATCCGTCGGAGTTGCTTGCCAGGCGAAGGGGAAGTGAGATCAGAGGATGGGAAGAACGAAGTCATCGGGCGATTGATGGTCGAGCAGTGTTGGAGCTCGATTGAGAGAGAGAGAGAGAGAGAGAGAGAGAGAGAGAGAGAGAGAGAGAGGGGGGGGGGGGGGGGGGGGGGGGAGGGGGGAGATTGGCAGGCCATTATCTCTGCTCAGCAAACTTTTGACCAGGATTTCTCTTAACTTCTATTGATTCTTTTTTGTGGTGGTTTCTCATCGCCGATCTTCATACGGTTCTCTCGGGTGATTCTCTTGTGTGTTGCATATTTGCAGCGTATCAAATGACTTGCTAGCAAGCAGAATGTGACATCTTTCTTATTTATTGCTGCTGGTTGAACCCTTATTATCTTGTACTGTTTGTTGCTTAATAGTGAAAGGTCTCTTGCTACTCCGGTGGACGTAGCCGGGTTATGGTGAATAACCTAAATTACTTCTCTTTTTTTTTTTTTGTTAATTTTTGTGTGCTTCCCCTTCTCACTTCGAAGTGAAAATGACCAAGCATCGTGCCCCTACAAAGCCAATTGACTAGGAAAATACCAATAATAGCCTCAACTAGTCACTATGTAATGGATGTGTATATCATTAATTTTTTTTTATAAATGAGATATACTCTTCGATATTTCCCCTAAGTATGGATGTCCCGCGTAGCAAATAAGATAGGTTGTACATCCAAACTAATTTCTCTTGCCACTTTGCCATGGGTGCACCTCTCTTTTTTTTTTCCAGAAATTATAACTGTCACTCTCGTTTTATCACTTATATTAAAAAAAGAAAACATTGTCCTATGAAATGTGTTTCATGAATTTATTATTCCTTTTAAATATTAGGGAGAAAAAAAAAGTGTACATATTCTTTTGCATGGAATATTCATCACATTCGATTGTCGATGAATATAATATACTAAATCCATAAAGTTGATATATATAGGGGACATCATAAAAAGTTATAAATTAGAATATCATCTTCTTTGGAGTTGTGTCCCTCTGTGAGTTGGAACTCTCGGGAAATTGGCTCATTCTCATGTTCTTTCCATAACAAAGCTTTTATGTTTGCTTGTACCCCGGAACACGAAAGCCCACTTTTTGTGGGATTTCATATCCCGCCTAAGAATCTAAGACTTGTAAATCCCTCTCTACCTCTCCCTAATCCCATGGTAAAAGCATGCACCTAGGCGTCGGAAGATAGTGAAACCATAGTGATGCATAGGTGGTTTTTCTAGAAGAGCGTGATAATGGATCCATTTCCCGGGAGTTCAAACTCCCATGAAAAGAACAGTGCCTAGGAATGCCTCGTGTTACTTTCATGGAATTCAGCTCGGGTACCGATCGCAACGAGGCTCAAGTTACATACCAAGTATGATACACCTCACACCCTAAACCACACTCTAATTAGGGATGGATACCGAAATTTTCACTTGAGGAGGCCGAACTAGTAAAATACAAACAAGATCACGAAAATCATAATATTAAAAGCTTTTACAATAAAAATTAATAATACATTCGTACCGAAAGAAAGATCTAAGTTCAGATCATAAGATTATTATAAACCAAAAGTAGTTCATAGCCCATTAGTTCACATCTTATTATGAGACCATAATGCCTACTTCCCTAAAAAAATTATACAAAAAAAAAGAGGCTCTCTTGTGTCCCCCTATTTGTGGGGGGCTTTCCTATGTGTGACTTCAAAGAGGAGGTAATATGATGTTTCCTTTCTCAGGGAGGCATGTCAACCTCACGTACAATGCAAGATCTTCATGCCCTATTTTATCTTTTATTCCCTGTTCTTGCTTAGAGAATGGCTAAACTAATTCACTTCTCCTCACCAACTGGCATTCCGAAATCTCGGGAAACCTCGGAGGAGCCTCTCGATCACACGCACCGCATGATCGATTCATCAGGTGGACATACCTTCGTCGGATGGAAATGTTTGATTGTTGGTACTCTTGTTGTTAGTCGAAGATGGGATGGTTTCAAGGAAATCAATAAAAAATGCACATCATCATAATCATCGATCATCAGCCGATCTTACCGACCTAAAGCATATTTACAGAAAACGACCCGCGTAAATCTTCCCTTTGGGCTGTCATTGGTCTTACATCGGGCATCGAAACTAACCGCTTACGATCATGATCAAGAGGGCAACAGGCGATGATCGATCAGTACATGGCCGATGAATTACGATGCTCTAAACACTCGAAATAGGATGCTCACTAGCTTCATGGCATTGCTGAAACTTGTTTATGTAATGAATTTGGTGGGTGGTTTCTATGAATTTTCCTTGCCCCTTACTTCTAGTGAGGGGAGGAATCTGAGGGCTCATATCTAAAGTGTCATTTCATTTCCCCAACCAACTTTCTCCCCACCTCTCAAAGTCTAGCCCCTGTTCCTAACAACTTTTCAAAAAAAAATTGTTATTTTCTTTCAACACATACTTGAAGATATCTTAAAACTCAATCCATTCCAATGCAAGAACATCAAACAATTGCTTAAACCCCACTTGATTGCTCTCTCTCTCTCTCTCTCTCTCTCTCTCTCTCTCTCTCTCTCTCTCTCTCTCTCTCCCTCTCTCTCTCTTAACTTGAAATTTAAGCAGGCATGTAATGAACTTCCCTCTCATCCACATCAGTCCTATTAAACCCTCCCCAACTGTCTCAGACCTCTCCACATCTTAGGCTCACCCGGGGATCCCGCAGCCCAGAATCCTCGGCCTTCCGTTCGGGAAATGGGGCGCCAGCAGCACTCGTGCTGCCTCAAGCCGAAGCTGAGGAAAGGCCTGTGGTCACCTGAAGAAGATGAGAAGCTCTTCAATCACATCACAGCATTTGGTGTTGGATGTTGGAGCACGGTCCCGAAGCTAGCGGGCACGCTCACTCCCCTCTCCCTCGCTAGAATCTCACCTCACTCTCTTTCAAGCTACTCATTGATTCATTCCTTTGATTCTCGCAGGCTTACAGAGATGTGGGAAGAGCTGTAGATTGAGGTGGATAAACTACCTGAGGCCTGACCTCAAGAGGGGAGGCTTCTCTCAGCAAGAAGAGGATTTGATCATTCGACTACATGAAATTTTGGGCAACAGGTACCAATCAATCCTCGAAAGATCCAACTCCCGACGATTCCCTCTTGAAATGTTTCAAAATGGGCTGTGAACGTTTTCGGCATCGCAGGTGGTCTCAGATGGCAGCACAACTTCCAGGGAGGACGGACAACGAGATCAAGAACTTCTGGAACTCGTGCCTCAAGAAGAAACTCAGGCAGCGGGGGATCGACCCGAGCACCCACAAGCCATTGGGTGAGACTGAAGAAGCAAAGCCTGATCCAAACCATTTGATCCGTGGGGGTCCGATGCGGCATTTACCGATGAATTCGGCCTTTGATTCCTTCGCCTCGTTCGAATTCCATCCGGGTCTGGATCACACAGGGGCTGATTTCAGCCTCTATGATCAAATCCAGCAAAATTTCGGGGCTTCACATCAGAATGAATTGGAGCCCGGCTCACGGTTCTGCGATTATGGCGATGTCGCGGATGCTTCGGAGACTTGCGCCTACGGGGAGAGCTCGAGCAACAGCAACAACTGGAACTGCAACATGGGAGTTGATATGAGCAATGTGCTGGGAATTGAGGCTGAGAATTGGGAATCCGAGACTAAGTTGGAGTCGGCGTCTCAGGCGCAGATCGACGAGATGCAAACCCATGAACAGAAGTCGAGCCAATGGGAGGGAAAACAGCAAAATGCTCATAATTCAGAGGATTATAGTACTTTTACGATGAGGTCGTGGTCTCACGATATATCCGAGGCCGGTTTCGAGATCTATCGAGGAGAATTATCGTGTGAATTCAATGGAGATTTGCTTTGAGGACTTCGGCATTCTGGTTTCGGAGGACACTACGGCCCTTCATCACATACAGATGTAGATAGATTGTAGAAATATTGTGGAGGATTAGAAAGTAGGCCTTTTGGTCTTCATTCCATCACACATTTTGCTTTCCTTAATGCTATGGAGGCATGAATAATGATCATAGAGGAGTGGTTACAAATAATCTATATGCCTTCTAACTGCGTCGGATGAATTTGCGCTATCTTATTTCTTTTTCTATATTTTCCTTTTTCCTGATCTTTTTAGGTGGCTCTACTAGTATAGTATGAATGTGACATATAATAATTCCTCGAGCCGCCTTCTTACTGTTCCTCATGATTATCACATGTTTTCAGACCAAAAAGGAGGAAAAGGAATACATGTGTGTGTGTGCATGCACGCATGGAGGAGAGAGATGATAGAAGCACACCTTGTTAAACAAGGAGGAAGATGATTTTGACATGTGTATTTCAAATTGTCATAAAAGTAAAACGAAAATTCAGTATATTTAGAAATATTCATCATAAAATCCGTTTAGGATCAAGACGTGTGTTACGATTCCCGTGCCCCCTCAAAACCGGTGATGAGAGGGAGGGGGCAACGGTATTTCTCAAAAAAAAATATAAAAAAGAGAGGGAGGGGGCAACGGTATATGAAGACGTGGAACTCCCACCCCTTTACCATGTGATGAGACTATTCTTAACACCCGCCCGCATACATAGCGCTCTCGATTGGAGGGAGGGAGAAGATCTCAATCGGAGAGAGAAAGATAGTGTGATGGGACCACATAGAGGAGAGACGGGGTGGGACCTAGCCTAGATACCATATTACGATTCCCTTGCCCCTCAAAACCGATGGTGAGAGGGAGGGGGGCAACAGTATATGAAGACGTGGAACTCCCACCCATTTACCGATGTGGGACTATTTTCAACAGCGTGGTCGATGATAACCCAAAGTCATGTATACCTGGATTGAGGCAGACATCCACCCTTTTTAGTTGGATTGATCGTCAAACATTGCACACCAAAACAATAGTATCCCTTTGATGTGAAACAATGCATTCAAACAGGAGATCGGTGGCTTAAATCATTCCAGCAATGTTTCACTAATAATTATGAGAGTCAGGAATGAGATTTAATTCAAACAATTAAAATAGAATAATGGATTTAATAAAATTTACTAGAGCGAACACAGGTCGGTTCCAATTCCAAGAATATAAGTGATAAATTTTAAGTTATATGGCAAGAGTCCCAATCGCAATATCAGGTTCAGTAGTCTTACCAGCAGGTGAAACACTCAACTCATGAATGGTGAACAATAGGCAGCACAGATAAAATAGTGAAGATTTGATTATTGGTTTTATCCGATAATAACCAACCAGGAAGGAAACTCACCTGCTGAGGATCACACTTAGCCTCAAGAATCCAAATCGAATTAGAGCTCCAAAAATGGTGGCCAAATATCCGGAGAGCCGCTAGCGTCCTCAATCGAACTTGTGATCAGCGTCCGAGTCAGCCATACATTCGTGTCGGGTCATCGAAGGGCACGAGTCCGAAAGGGGTCGGGTGGTGGCTGCCGTAGGGAGGGAAGGTCGGAGTGGGCTGCGAAGGAGGCGGAGTGGCCGAGTGCGGTTGTGGGGGTGGTCTGCAGGGAGGGGGGGAGGAAAGGGAGGCACATGGGTCAGGGTGGCAGGCGGGCGCGGACAGGGTGCATGGGGGAGGGGCGGCGGTGATGGGGTGATGTAGGAGGGAGGGGGTGGCCGGTGGGCATGGGCAGGCAGAGGGGAGGGGCGCAGGGTAGAGGATGGCGGCCGAGAGGGGTGGTGGTTGCGGGTTTGGGTAGAGGAACGAGAGCGAGAGAGAAGGGGAGGGAGAGAGTCGACTGAGGGCCTCGCGGGGAAGATGGGGGGTAACCAAACTAGGGTTTCACACCTCTAGGCTAGATCTAAGGGTTTCACACACCTTGCCCTTAGTCTCTCAACACAAAGTAGAGGAAACAAAAATTTTATTATTCTTCAATGACATCAAAAGAAAATAAGGGGCCTATATATAGGCTTACAAGAAAAAACAAAAATATCCCAAAAATAAGATGGGACTAAACACTCGACACAACAGACCCTGCTGAAATAAAATAACGGCTCTGTTAGTCGAATCAGACCTAGATACTCAGGTGGTGCCTCCTGCGCTGGTACACGCGCCAAGGGCGTGGCGGGATATCCTCATCATTCTCCCGAGGTGGGAAAGATGTGACCCTATCGAGAAGGGGCTGGTGTAGCTCTCGTACAACTCCAGCATGTCCGGATCCAGCTACTGTAGTTTCTTACGCACCAGCCATGCACCCTTAGAAGTTGGTTTCCCTTTCCAACAAATCAGATATCGTTGGGTCCCACCGTCTATGGTAGAGACAATCTCATCATCCAAGATTTTATCAACGCTTTCTGCTATATAATTGAGTTGATTTTGGAAAAGTGGAGGTAAGAAGGGGCTCTCAGAAACAAGGTCAGGGGAGGGCTCATCTATTAGAGGATTGCTATGGTTAAAATTTGGATCTTGATAAGCCACTAAATTCTTGATATTGAAAGTAGGACAAATGCCAAAACCTTTCAAAAGTTTGATAATATAAGCATTGTCAATTTTTTTTCTTTCTGCGCGCATGCAAATTTTTAACAGTCCCCGGAGAAAACCGTTCCAGATGGATACAGACCATTACATAATCATCAATATTAAAAGTTCGAATAAGTCTCCTGAAATCAGCTCATAACT
>OX393556.1:46869851-47139851 GCA_947650365.1 Chamaelirium japonicum | reverse complement strand
CAGGTTCTTCTTTCTCCGAAGAAAAACGATAAAAACTTTGTATATGGTAAAGCAAGACAAATATGCCATTTGAAAGAAGTTACCTTCATAAAGTCTTCATGGATAACATAGTCCCGTTCTGCACGAATTGCTGACATCCCAGCTTCCGTGCAAACATTCCGAAGATCAGCTCCATTGAAGCCCTGAAAAAAAGTGTAACGCAGGTAAATGAAGAAACAACAAGATCAAAGACATGACGAGGTTTATTAAAAAAGATGTGAGCTTCTTGAACGATGGCTTAAACTCACTTCAGCAAGTTTTACGACCGCTTCATAGTCTATTTCGCCATGTTTGGCAATACCGGCAGCATGGATCTTCAGAATGTCCAACCTTGACTGTTCGTTTGGTAATGGAATTTCAATCTTCCTGTCTAATCGGCCAGGTCGAAGAAGCGCAGGGTCCAGCACATCAGGTCGATTTGTTGCCATAATCATCTTGACCTAAAAGCATGGTGGGGAAAAATGCAACTTAAGAATCAATTATAATTTGTGATGAATAACACAAATCCCTCAGAACAAAAGAAAAAGAGATGGTGATTTTCTTCATTTATCCATTTGTTATGATATAGTAGTTAGTATCTAGCTAAGCCTCAACAGCAAGGGTCTTAATCCTCTATTATTTTCATAAATCAAGTAGAAATGGAACTGGAAAGTAGGTAGTGTTTCCAATAACATTACAACCAACTTATGGTGCAAGACTAATGTGGTCAGAGACAAAAGCTTTGTACCCGAAAAATAAAAACAAAGAAAGAAAAAAGCTACTATGGAAACACGGAATTTGGTATTGGTCCATCGTCTTACTTAATGGAGACACCTGATAGTACAGTAATGAACTGTAAATACTAATAAAAAGTCCATTCGGTTCTCGGATTCCTAAGCCCCTTGTACTGCATCTTCCAATCCTTTTCAGGGCATAAGTTTCTATGGGTCCAAAGAAATAAAATAATGAATGTGGTTTTGGGTGAAATAAATTTATTTTCAGCTTTATTTCCTGAAATTTTATCAAATCATTCCTTATTGCTGACCTTTCCCATCGACATCTCGGTTTATTAATCTTTCTTGGAGAATATTTGATCTGAAGGTTTCAGCAACATGGTCTTGTCATGCATACGATATGCAAGGGTTACAAGAGGACTTTAAAAGTAGGGCATGATTTCCAAGACGAGGAAACAGTCTTATTCTCGATAGGATTCATAAATATTTTGATTGATTCGAATCAAGTGCAAAAACTGGCTTTGATAACACTTGAATGCTGAGGTCATGCATGTGCACCAGAAACTACATGAATAACACTTTCTTATAAATAAAAAAAAGAGGTAATGTGTCTAGAGTCCCTGACAAGAGATCGGTGGGGTGAAAAGGACGGGCAACATTTTAGAAGAGCCTAATGTCCCTGACAACAAATCGGATTTGGTGTCAAAGGACTGCCAAATGTTCAAAATACCCTCACCTCTGTCCCACCCTCTCTAGATTTCTCGAGCAACTAGTCTGGCCCCTACCCCCTCCTCCACTCCGTTGTCTTCAACGCCCGCAACGACCTCGGCCTCCGCCTCCTACCACCCCCCGACGCCTCCTTCCTCCTCAACAGTGTAAGCAAAAGCGGCGGTGAGCAGTGGAGAAGAGAGGGCGAGCGGCAGACGGTGTTCGGTTCGGATTAGGTTTAGGGTTCATCCCATGGCCTATAGATCTTCAGGTTTAGGATTCGGTTTAGTTTAGAATGGCATGAAATGAAAATTCAAAATGAAGCTAGGGGCATTTTTATCCATTTTTGTCCTGGAAATTGGGTTGTACTTTAGCCAAAATTGATATGTTTTCAGGGATCGTCCCCTAAGTCCCCAAAATATAAATCATGAACCACTAAAAACCACCTATAACAGGCAGAAGGAGAGGTGAGTTTGTGTGTGTGTGTGTGTGTGTGTGTGTGTGTGTGTGTGTGAGAGAGAGAGAGAGAGAGAGAGAGAGAGAGAGAGAGAGAGAGAGATGGCTAAGATGAGTGTTAAATTATGAGCATAGAGTGCTCTAAAGAAAGAAAAGTTTCACAACTTAGAGTGGGATTGGAGGTGGTAGAGGAAATGTGATATTACAGTTTTTAAAGCTTTCAATAGGATTCTTAAAATAGAATTTGCTGGTAGTTCCATTAGAATTTGGATCCTACAAGTATTGTTGTGGTGAGATATGGCAATGATTAAAGATGCTTCACAAAATGGTGAATCTGGAACATAGAATGAACAATGAAGTAAAGTCAGCAGTGAAATATTGGAGCCTTTCCTAATTGGTCTGCACATCTTATCATCTTTGGAAACCTTTTAGCTTTTAGCAATAATTAGTTAAATCCTATTCCTGCCAAAGATAATTAGTAATTACAGCTATCAAATAGTTGTATAATTAGGACAAGCTCTAAAGAGAAGAAACATACCTTTCCTAATTGGTCAAATCCATCTAGTTGATTGAGCAGTTCCATCAATGTCCGCTGAATCTCACGGTCAGCACTAGTTCCCTCGCTAAACCGTCGCCCACCTATGGCATCAATCTCATCCATGAATATGATACATGGCTTGAGAGAAGAAGAATAATGTTAGAATATCAATTTCGCAACATTCAAGTAAAAACCAATTCTTCTGCATGCATACATGGCTTGAGAGAAGAAGAATAATGTTAGAATATCAATTTTGCAACATTCAAGTAAAAACCAATTCTTCTGCATACATTGAAGAAACCTACCGAAAGAATGGCAAGCATCAACTGCTTCATGAAATTATAATTGGAGGATGCTAAGAGGGTCGTGATGTAATTGGACAAAGTGGAAGTGAATAAATTAAATCATATTTCTTACTTGGTGCTCACGTGCATAGCCAAACATTTCCCTGATTAATCGTGCACTTTCACCAATATATTTGTCAATAATAGCACTGGATACAACCTACATGCAGCAATTTCAAACATTAAAATTTTCAATAAGTCAATGAGTCAAATGTCAATACCAAACAAACAACTCCTAACCTTAAGAAAGTTGGCGTCAATATTACTAGCAATGGCTCTGGCCAGTAATGTCTTCCCTGTTCCAGGCGGGCCATAGAGGAGGACACCCTGATATCAGTAAGATCAATTATAAATCTCATGTGCCATGATAAAACATGCAACTTATCCATCAATACTTGAGAAAACTGATTTAGTTGGATGGGACAACTTAAAACCAATTACTGTAAATAAAGATTCCAAAGAAATATTAGACTAAGCTTATATGTAATGTACCTTTGGGGGTTTTATTCCTACTCTAAGGAAGAGTTCAGGATTCATGAGTGGCAACTCGATAGATTCCCTGAGTTCCCGAATTTGATCAGATAATCCACCTACTGCACTATAGCTAACATTGCCAGGATCTTCATGGAGCATATTATAGACAACAGGATCAACCTGGAAACAAAAGAACATAATTCCATGATATGCAGAGATAGAATAGAGGCAATGGTCCTAAGCAGTTAATTTCCTTTGTATGCCAATGATCTTCAAACGTTTGACATATATAGTGACTATTATGTACCTCTCGTGGAAGAGCTCGCATGATGGTGAGGGTTGTCATGTCAAGAACCACACGGGTTCCAGATATCAGTTTCTCTTTGTCCACCTTACTGCGGCAGCCAACAACATATCTTGGACCGCTACTAGCTTTAACTATTACTGGAAAAAAAAAGTCATTTGTTCCATAATTAATATTTAATAGTCAGTCATATCCCATGCAGAAAATTCTAGAGAAGCATGAAAATTTGGTAGCAAACAAAACCAACACGGCATTTAAAGCAACAAACCATAATCATATACATCATAACGATCAAGCCATGTCCCATCTATTTGGAATTAGCTTTCATGTATAACATAATAACAGGTGAAAGGAAAAACGATAAGGAAATTTTCAAAAGAAAGCAGCTGCATTCATCTGCTAAAGAAATCCAGAGAAATCCAGCTAACTTTTTGCAATTACAGCTGCATAACTGTTATTAAAGTCGACTTATCATTAGTAACATGAGATCGAACTATTTAGAGAAATTATCTTGATTATATTTTTATCACTGCGAAACATATCCCAGATCTTCATAGCAGCAAGTTATCCATAAGTGGAAGTTTTTAAATCAACTGATTGATCACAATAATCCAAAGATAATGGACTTTTTTCCTGAGCCATTGCATGTTACTTCTGTCAGACCGCCCCAAAGCTGGTGATTAACAGACAGACTATTGGACCATTGTGGGGTTTGGCATCAAACATCCACGAGTTGGCACATCAATTTCATCGTTTAGATCAGTGTGGGACTCAAAGTAACATAAATCAACAATTATTCAAATAAGGATAATATGCTGCCATCCGTAATTAGAAAATTCTGATACAACATATAAGGTATGCAAAGTATGGAGTGTTTTGAGACATTGCATTGGTCCTTCAGAAAATTTTGAATAATCATCGGATCCAAGCGAAGTCATGTGCGGGCTTAATGGGCTTATGTCAAGGCTAACTATCATATTCGAGAGTCTCTATATCTATACACGTGAAAGAGTATGCTTCTTTCATACTTACAGCGCTCATTGTCAAGAGGACGAAGAACCTCTCCGATAATTTGCCCCACGCTTTGTAGGGACTTCAGATCCTCCTCAGTTTTAGTGAATTCCTTCTTCGAAGCTCTCAAGTTCTCCCTCACTGCATTTATGGTCACAGCGGCATCAATTACATATACAAAGATCAATCAATTGTCTCAGGCTGCGGAAAAGTCATTAATAATCCAAACAAAATGAAAAGAAAAATAATAAATACCTAACATAGATTAAGAAGTAGTAGGATAGAATGAATTATAAAACCTTAAATCATAAAGTTGTGTGCTACCAAAAAAATGTATGAAGTATTTTAATATAGATGCAAGAACGGTAAATAGAACAAAGAATCAAATGGAAATTAAGATAAAGTGGATCCATGATAGAAACTATCCAAAATCCTCAAAAAGCAACTTGTCCCATCATTAAAAGCATCATGAGTACAAACAAAACGGTTTCTTTAATGTTAGTACGATCTTGTCCGAAAATAAGGTAATGATTTGGTTTCTCATATTCCATTGCCTTAGTCTTATTAATATCTACAGAGATGTTTTTAAAATGATCTCGCCAGAGAATCAATGTCAGGTGGTTCAGTAAGTTAGCTTCAAATCATTTGCAGGTTGGACCCATATAAAAGAAGAAAAAAAAACATACATATTCCTGAATAAGAAGGAAACGGTGCAGTTACAAACATGTATCATTCAAGTATTTGAAGTAGTCTTAACACTCCAATCCTCCTCCCATAACAAATTGTATCCATCTCCTAAGCAGCCACTAACTAATATCTTGGTTCCCCAACTTCCACAGATACATCCCAAGATTCCCGATTGAAGTCTTCTGCTATGTAACATATATCTGACCTAACGAATCTCATGATATTACCCAATCTCTGATATGTACAATATATCTGACCTACCCAATCTCATGATATTACAACGCACAATCTCTACGACACTATACTTGGTGCAACCTTCAACCCTAAGTGGAGATAAACTAAATGGCCCTAGTATTGAATAAAGTTTCCTGGAAGGATGCAATTTAAAATTACAGTTTGGGTGGTCAGGGTTAATCCAGAGTTGAAGGGCTAAGGAAGTGCTCTTCGGAAAAATCAAAAGATCATGCTTCTAGACTAGATCAATGATTTTAGAAGATCAGACCTACCAAGTTACTGATTAGACAAAATTAAAAGAGAAGGATTTCATAAAGAAGAAAAGGAAAGGATAAGAATATCAGAGAATAGTTAGTTGTTGCTGTCACAGATTTAAAGTTCGCCAAGAATGACCATTTTGCACGTTTTGTATTGTAATCGTGAAGCTTATTTGAGAAAACAATTTTTCCTATTTTTCAGTTCTAGACTAAACGAAAAACTAAGTTTGAAATTTAAAATTCCAAGAGATTTAATGGTGTGGTGATAATTGGCCCCCAATGACAGCATATCAAATCGTATCATGGGGCCTTTGGATTTATCACATTTTGGTGTGAGGATGTTGGGTGAAACTTCTCCCAAATTCTTGGTTCACGATTATTGACTCACATTCTAGTTCAGAAGTTCTACTCATTAGATGGTTAGACTTAATTTATATGAGTGGTTGGGATTTATTTCCGAATCGATACCCTATTTGTGCATCTTGTACAACCACAACTACCTGGGCTATAACTTAAGATCCAGGAGTCCATTTTTGGCGTATATATATGCTTTGTGGAGACACAACTAGATGCATCATTTCAATGTGTTGGCACTTTGTTTTGACCAAGTTATCAAGGCCATAAAATACTTATGTGGGATGGGGACAGATTTATTTAATCCTTTCGTTCATAACTTTGGGTTAACAGCTAAGGCAACGTTTGGTTGTGTAGTACTACAAGCAGTTTTGGGCAAAGTTTTAATATGTCTTGAGCGAGTAGAGATTTTGGGCCTCATAGAAGTGCTTTTTAGTGATTACCAAACACATCTCAATGCACTTAAGACTCCTAAAAGCACTGTTGGTACAGAAATGTAACTCCTAGGGCCCCTTGTAAGGCTTGTTGGAAAACTCCTAGTAGGACCTAATTAATCACTCTTTGTTGTTCAAAATAAAGATTTCATTTTTTAAATTTTCTAATCATTCCAAACTTTGGCAAATGACATTAATTAAATTTACTTATTCACAATCTATCTGGGAGTACCCATTCCTTTGATACTCATAAACTTCAATTTCCACTTTCCATAAGCACGCAAGGGCTCTTTCGAGCTGCCCAATGGCTCCTTCACATAATTCTTCCAAACATCAAATATAACTCAAGATCCCTTGTTTTTTATTATCTAATAAATTACTTAATGAAAGTAGATTACCTTACCAATAATTTCATAACTTAACATGATCTCTTATCGGACCAAACATGAATCTCTTGATTCATTTGGCTCTCACGCTCATTTATTGAGTTTAGGTGCATTACAAGATCTTTTAATGTAATGAACTTACCGTCTCTTTAATGCTCCTATTCAGAGATATCAAATTTGATAAAATTCTAGAATATTTGGACTCTTTCGACCAAACAAAATATCTCTATAGTCGTCATCCAAGTTGTTTCTTTATATGTTTCTACTTAATTTTAATATTAAATATGTATTATGTTTAGAAGTAATATAAATTGTGTTCCCCTTTTTCTTCAAGAGTTCTAATTCAAAAATTCCTTTTTCTATACATAGGTCGTCGCTTCAGCATTGGATTAAAAGTAAAAAAGGGCAAGGCGTCCATTCTAAATGGTTTCAAATCAATTATTTATATGATGGTAGCTTTAGCAAAGTACTTTACTAAAATCGGTTTTGGGCGAAGTTTGAATTTGGTGCTTGAGCTAGTAGAGTTTTCGGGTCTCCTAAAACTATTTTTCAATGATTATCAAATATGGCTCACTGCACTTAAACCTCCTAAAAGCTCTTTTAGGCAACCCAACCGCACAGCCAAACGGGCAGTTGTTATCAGTAGGTTAGAAGAAGTCTAGTATTAGCCTAGGATTCTTAGAGTTTACTTAATTGCGGCTTACTTAATTGTAGCCTATATATGCAGGGGACTAGGCTTATGTCAACCCTGAAATGCATGAAGACGATGGATTCAATAGAGTGAGTTTTATTGTGGTCGACTCCATAGATTCCTCTTCTACCTTGTCTTTTCCTTCTATTTTTATTCTTCTTCTTCCACCTCTTTCTTTCTCTCTCTAAATTTTCTTTATACCCTCTTTGTTTATTATTTATTAATGTCTTAGATGATTGTTGTTGTGAATACCATTACTTGTTGATATTTAATTTTAAAATGCTGCAAACAAATATCCTCTGTTGCTTTGCATGTTTGCTGCTGATATATATTGAAAAGGTACAGATCCAAGCCCTTCATTGCACAATACCTCGGCTATATTGAAATAGTTTGTCGATTTTCTTTCTTTATAACACATTTATCCTTAAATTTTCTCAACAAAATATTCTTGATTTGCCCTTCAAGGCCTGCCTGGATAACAAGTGTGATTTTCATTCATAGGTATTAGAAAATTCATATAAACCCTTTAATCTTTCATTAATTGGTATATGTGCACTTTTTGGGGTGCTCTAGCATCAGGGATATCTTTCTTTCTCCCTACTTTTTCATATCTTTCTCTTTTTGTTGTTTTAGTAAGAAGAATTAGTCCTTTCTTTTCCATCTCTATTTTTGTTGTTTTTGTAAGAAGATTGGATGAAGTACTTGTTGCACAAATTGGATTCTTAAAAGAATCAGTATAAGATATACTGAGCGTGACATTGGATAATGGATTCAATCGAAATATGCAAGAGATGAGTGCATACATCAAATAAGTCAATCGATCTTCGAATAAAACATTTGTTTCAGATCCCCGTAAAATCTGGCCTAAAGAAGTTAAATTGGAGGATTTTCATGCCAAAGATCCACTTGAAGCAGATTAAGACATACAATCTAGTCGAGGAAAGTCAATTGACCAACAATCTTTTCATGGCAGAAACTGACCAAGGATCTATCTCTTTTCCGACACAATAAAGTCCATCCACATTTTTTATGACCCGCTTGATCCTAAATTGCAATACCAGCAAGTGTCATCCGAGAATTGATCGGGTCAATCAAGTTTGAAGATCGCAAGGCTACAAATCACCAATCATGCAGATTGAGAGGAGGAAACACATTGGGATCAACTATCAACTACTACAAATAAAATGATGGAAAAATATGCAGGCATTCCAAGGTAATTTCAAGGATAAAATTTGTGCATCAGAAGTACTATAATGTAAATCGCTAGGTATGGTGGAGTCCATATATTTTTTATTATTAGACAATGATCCTAGTTCAAATCATTAGAGCGTTAGATTTACTTTAGATAAGTGGTTGAGATCTATTTAAAACAAATAATCCTATATTCCGATGTCGTAAAGGCATCTCCAGTCCTTAGTCAAACCCATACTCAGATTTGAATTTGAGTATATAAGCCCCAAAATCAGCTCCAGTTCTTTACTCAAACTCATACCAAATTAAGTTTTACACGGATTTTTCACCAAATCAAGTGTCCGAGGGAGACTCAAATCCCATACTAAATTTCCAACGGTCATCTCCAAGGCCTTCCTATTTAGAACATCGTCATCCAACGGCTGATTTTTTACTTAAATCTTACTAAAAACTCCAAAATCAGCTCCAATCCTTACACAAATTCATATCAAATTGAGTTTCTACTCATATTTGAGCAAGGGCTAGAGTGTTCTGTATATTGTGTTTCTACTCAAATTTTACTTAGATTTGAGTAAAAATTAAAAATTGAGTAAGGGTTGGAGATGCCCTGACAGAAGCAACGTTTGGATGTCTTTTTCTGCTTCTTCAAGTCATGCCTTTGGTTTAACGACCAGGATTAGTTGTTTGGATCAAGGTTTAAAATAAGCCAAGGTTTGTTAAAGTTTAAATAGTTGTGGTCTATATATAGAGAGGTCAAGCTAACAATGAAATACATGAGGATGAGTGAACGGAGTTTGTAATCTGATATAGTGGTGAATTCCACCATGAGTTTCCTTTCTTCTCCCATCTTCCCTCTGTGTCTTTTTTTTTTGTTAATCATGTTGCATCTTCGAATCATCCGCTAGGTTGTCCTGCATTACTCTTATGCATGGTTTCGCAACTTGGGATGCACATCTCACATCGCACACATGGGGATCGATTCAAAAGGTACTACCCAATGAAGGTAGAAGAGCTCTAACGAGCAATGATGCATCATAGAAATCATGCAAAGTTCCAATCATAACGAATCAAGGTGAAACATTGAGCAAGAATAAACATGTCTCAAAACTAGAAGGAACTTTATTTTGCCCCTTTTTAGAATATATAGATATGGTCTCAACTCTCAAGGCAATAGTATGTTCTCAAGGCAATAGGTGACCGAGAGAGATTCGCAAGATTAATTGAGACTTGAGAGTTGAGAGAGATCACTAAAGGAGTGATGAAGATAATCGAGATATATAACAAATTCGCTTGGGAGGGAGCACATCAAGGTGGACATAAACAAGTATAGGTAGAGAATGTTGCATGCTCCTTGTTTTTCATCATTTAATGGACCAAATAGGAAACAACTTAAGTGACTACATGATCCATCTTTTGACATATTTAAATGTCTAAAATAGGATACGCATTGGGTTTCATTTGAACTTGTTACACAAGATTTGGTATGTGACAATTACGGATAACAAGACATAAAGGGTTGTGACAGACTAACCACTACTATATAAGATCAAAGGTCTATCATTTGGGATACATTTGCACAAATGAGATTAGTAACTAGTTGAAGCTTTTTCTCAAGTCAGGTCTTCCCTAGCTGAAATATCCCCATTAGTTCTTGTCTTTGAAAGGAAGAGTTCTTCAAAGGGAAATGGTTTATTCTCTCTAGGGGATGTATTCTTGCTTCATAGTGTAATCTCACTAATCTCGATTTCTTCACTAGCCTATTTTGGGTGGACATGAAAAACTCTTCTACATGTTGTGATTTGGCTTTCCCATTGCTTGTACTTGTAATTTCTCATGGTTTGCAGAATAGAAAACCAACGAATGTTTGGGGGGTGATAATCATACACATTACCTCCAACTATACCATCATTGATGGCTGAAATCACAGAATTACCTCGTAATCATAACACCTTATTAGTGTTCATCATGATTAACCAAGTAAATCATTGTTTTTCACTATCAGATTTCCCTTCTCTAAGTGTCCTAGTCCCATAGGGATCCAATCTTGCCTTCACAACCAAGACAAGAATGCAGGCAGCATCTATTACCATCGGCCAATCAAGAATCTGTCAACTTGAGACTCTCATAGGTAAATCATTCAACCCCCAAATCCCCAATGCCGCCATATAAACAAAAAAAGTCAACTCCTTGCCTTACAACACTGTTCTACCTTGTCACCATGCTCCACCAATAAATCAAACCCGAAACGGGTCCAGGCCGGGATCCCAGCTCTCGGCTTCCAGTGCCCTACAAAGATCGAAGAACCAAAGATAGACCAAACCCTAACCAGCTCGTTGATGCCGGTACCTTCGGATCAAGAAGACAATTATGGAGAAAAAAAATTGTAAAAAAGAGAGACACCTTTGAGGAGTAAGCACCACCAAAGAGAAGCAACGCACCTGTACGGACTCTGGAATCGAGCTCCTTGTAATGGAGGAGCTTCTTCCTATAATCGCTCACGGCACTCCGCCGGCGGGCGGCGTCCTCCGCCTCGCTCATCTTTCGATTTCGACGTTGGGGGGGAGGGGGACGGGCTGAGCCGTGGGGAATCGGGGGATTTCGGGGATGGGGCGTCCTGTGTTTTCCGGCGGACGTATTTGGATCCGTTTTGTAGTGGGTGAAGTATCTGAAGTATGGTAATGCTTGTGTATATGGGATAGTTCTATTTGCACCTCAACTTTTATCATGGCACCCACATTTCTTTTGCACTTTTTTTTTCTTTCGTGTTGGCGCCCCAAGTCTCACCCCCAACCCCCACCCCCAATGTCGGTCCCATCCCCTCTCCGACGACACATGTGGTGCAAATTTTGACCAACGCCCCGCAGCAGGACCCACCAGCCCTGCCTGGGGATCCACAGAGACGATAGCGGGACCCACCAATCCCGCCTGGGGGTCCACAGAGATGACAGCGGGACCCACCAGACCCGCCTGGGGGTCCACAGAGATGACAGCAGGACCCACCAGCCCTGCCTGGGGGTCCACAGAGACGACAGCGGGACCTACCGGCCTCCACCGGAACCCAGGCCTTCTACCCCATTTTCTTTCCAAAAAACTCTATAAATAGCAGACCCTACAAGTGTAATAGATCGAATATCTAATTTCTGATTTAGACTTCCAAAAAATCCAGAGCTCAGACATCCCAACATATCGATCTTCTTTTCGAAGAGAAACTACTGACACTTGGCCTGTCGAGATCACTTCAATTCAAGTGTTAGTGAATTCAGGTTGCTCCTTATAGCATGGAGACATAGAACTCCGAGATCACATCTCGTGTTAGCAATCTATCGACCGTTCAGAAGTTCAACTCGAAGACATGGACCTCCAAACCTACAGACTAGACATACATTCGATCAGACCTTCAATTCGACTCGATTGACTGATTGGGCGGAGTCTTCGGGTCGGCACGAAGATCATCCCCCATAACACGTACAACTTGCTCTGTCGCCATCCTTCCTCCTCCTTCCCCCTCCTTCCTCCTCGTCCTCCTCCTCCTCCATTTTCACTGCACAGAAACCCAAAGCACATGTCGACAGGTGCCCGCCTAGACATCGACATAGTAATATCGGTGGTTGCCCCATCGACACTATAGACGAGCACCCATCAACAAGATTTATGGTTGGCCTAAGGTTTCGTCACGGGAAAGATGGAGGAAGAGGAGGAGGGAGAATGAGAAAGAGGAAGGAGGGGGGAGGAGGAAGAGGACGAAGGGTGATGGAGGCTGGGCATGGCAACAAAAAGGGGCAGCGAGGAGGGGATGGGGGCGGCGCTGGGGATCAGGAGGTGATAGTTGGCAGGAGGCTAGGAATGAGGGCAGGTTTGCTATTAAAAATATTAATAATAAAATTAGATGGGTGCCGCCTTAAACTAGTGGGTGCAAATAGAACGTCCATATCTAAATACCTTACTTCATTTGGTTTGAAATAAAAATTGAGATAAGTATTGGGAAGTTTATTAAACTAAAAGGTTTAAAATATAAGTGATTGTCTGGTGACCGATCAATGATGGTTCGATGATCGAAGGTAACGGTCCGGCGGTGGTTCAGGGATTGGCAATAGTGGTCCGGTGGTCATGTGGTGGTCCAACGGCCGATCAGCAGCGGTCTGGTAATTAACGGTGATTCAGCGATTAGCGACAATGGTCTGGCGATCAATAACGGTGGGCTGATGGCTAGTGATGGTGGTCTAGCTATGGTCCTATGGTTGTATTGGGATTGGAGCGACTCATGGGATCTGGTATTTACCTTATCACTAATTTTGTGGTATTGGAATACTTGAGTTATGAGGTATCCAAGATACTTGAGCTATGTTGAATACCTTATCTCAATGCGACTTACTTCAAACCATGCAGAGTAAGTCGCCTGATGTATTCTGAATATTTACCTCAAAGCAACTTACCGCACAAGATACTTCAAACCAAACGGAGCCTATGGTCACACACAATGTTTACCTCTCCCCGAAGCAACGTTTATCTCTAGTTTGGGCCCCCTCGAATTTCCAAGGAAAACTTTATTCACAACCCAAAATTGGCGAGTCTACTTTTTTCTCATTGCCCCCATGGTTCCCCATCCCTTTTTTTATTCATAACAAGTTTACCCTCCTCCATACCTCCACCTGCTTCCCTCCTCCTTCGCCACTTCCCCCTCCTTCCCCATTGACGGAGCCGCTAGTGCAAGCCATCCCCATACCCCACTTGCATCTGGATCTCAAAGTCGTTGAAGTTGGTCACAAGCCCAAATAAAAAGATTGAGTATTGATATCGGTTGATAGCTAGACATCAAAGAGCAACTCAAACTACGACGTCGTTTATTATATATGTCACAACTTAACCCAACCATGGTGAGAAATGAGCAAGGTTTACAAGGATGATGCTATAACTGAGGCGCCAAAACCTAACTTGCTTATGATGAGAAATAGATAAGCATTACCAGGTGTATACCCTATTAGCAACACATATCAACAAAACCAATCATCGTAAGAAATACGCAAGAGAAGGTATGACTAGGGTGTCTCTGAGAAGCGATATACTACAATGGAGATCAACCGGAGTGACCAGAGGAAAAGGGTTCACATAAAATGGAACAGGGATTGGTAATGAAACTAGTCCCGTAAGAGAACGGGGTTTAAGTTTCCATTTGAAATAATATAGCTTTGACTATAAATATTAGTGAATCGATGGATCTAATGGAAAGAAAAAACAGTATACCTTGCTCGTAAGAAGCTAAACAGGATGGAGAAAAATCAAAATAAATCACTGATAATTATGCTTATGCATGTAGGCATACTAATATCAAAATATAGAGCGGGAATAATAGTGGATAAAGATAAGCACAAGAAAGACTTAGCTTCTAATCTTACATTTGCCTGTAATATTGCCACACACGAGCATAAATAACTCACCATAAATGCAACAAATAAGCCCTCCATAAAGGTGAGAGATAAACCCACCACAAAGACAGGGGAGCGTCCATGGGATTCAATTGCACAACCTGCCAGGATGGAGTAGGTGATTTGCCACTCTGATGTGAATTCAATCGCTGATCAAGGGGAATGCTTTCGTGGCCTTTAAAGTCTAAAAAAACACAATACGTACGGATAGTTATGCATCCAATTAGCCCTGGCACCCCAATATAACATTCTTTTAATTTTATCAAAATAGGGATATTGCAATCATTATAATCATCTAATAACCTCATTACTCTTGACTCTTGAGAGTTATGAGAGTTATATGAATATAAGAGATTGAGTAATACTCATTAATCGTGTGGGGAAATTATTGGACATTTGGATTATTAGGTTAGGTCTACTTAGGAGGGTTAAGAGAGTTTTAGCCTTCCTTTTAGAGTATTAATAATTTGTTCTCTTTTTTTAAACATCGGTGGGAGTCCTGAAACCTTTCAGACAATGAACCCACTTCGAGCTCTTACTAATCCCTTCAAGAATGCAGACCGACCCACTCGGAAGTTTTCCTATGTATTACTGGGTTACTCGAGGGAGAATCAATTGAACCCACAACTTCTTCACCATAACATCAGTTGCTTAACAACTCCCCTACCCCCTGGTAGGTATTAATAATTTGTCCTTGCCTCTGAGTTATGACTAGTTCAAGTTCAACTGTAAGGGATATTCAAGAAGAGTTGGGAAGCAATTGATGCATAGGTGAGGAGGTTGTGTGTTCGACTCCTCCCCCCCTTTATTTACCTATGAGTGTGGTGGAACTTTTGAGTGGGTTGAGCTTCACTCCTGGAGGGATTAGTCCGTGTCCGAAACGGACTAATCGAAAGAGAGGGATTTAGGGTAACCAAATTTTAATTGGTGTATGTAGGTTGATATTTCAATCTCTACGTGCATCATTCGCTCTTGAAAGACCGGATTACTGCCAATATGAATAGCGCTCCCATTGTCTAAGTATAATGGAGTAGGAACATTGAATGCAACACCCAGGTCAGAAAGAAGCAGCGAAGCCAAATGACCTTCATAATATTCTTGGCCATCACACGATACCCAGCCTTGGTACTCGAGCAAGAGACAATAGCTTACTTCTTATTTTTCCAAGAACTAAAAGTCACCAAGAAAATCAAAGAAACCAGTGATAGAACGTCAATTGGTTGGATCGCTAGCCTAGTTGGCATCTCGATAAGCAGATAGCTCCCGAGCAGAAGAGGCTGAAAATAGGAGGGATTGAGTGATGGCCGCACGTACATAGCGAAGAATGGGCAAAACAGCATAATTGTGCACATTGTCTGGATTTGATACTCGGGGGCATTGATAGAAAAATATTGAATGTAAGGGAGACAATAGAGAAAGCAAAAGAAATAAAGAATTTTATGTACAAGTTTACACGTCTTGGATTGCATGAGAGTGCATACAAAAGGTAAGGAGTTGAAACGGCTAGCAATGACTCATTTTGCAACTAACTTTTTATTGTTAGAATCCATTATAAAAGAAGAACAAACTCTATGGTTTATAGTTACATCCAATGAGTGGAGAGCATTGCCACAAATAAAGAGTATAAAGGAAAAAAATATTGCTGACATTATACAAAATACGTACCATTTTTTGGGAGAATAAGAGAGATGTGATGGCAGTGATTGAACCACTTGTGAGGGTATTGAGAATAGTAGATAGTGAAGGGGCAACCTTAGGGTATGTGTACCACATACCACAGATACCAACCTTATTTGGAGATAATTGATGATAGATGGCCTCGCAAATGCATCACCCTATTCATGCTCTAACAGCTCTTCTCAATCAACATCTATATTATGTGTGACGACCAAAAGCCAAGACTCTTGGGCTATGATGCCAAGATGGATGAGGTGAGGTGTACAAGGTCACGAGTTAGCCCCACATCGCCTGGAGAGAAGGGGATCCTGAGCTACTTATATAATTTATTCTCTCAAACATAGAAGATGCGTTTTAAAACCATGCGCTGCTACGGATTTCGTAAGAACTCCATATTTAAGCGTGCTCGGGCGAGAGTAGTATTAGGATGGGTGACCACCTTGGAAAGTTCTCGTGTGGTCACGGGCAAAGCGGACAATATCTTGTGTGTTTGGGACGGATGTTATAAAATGGTATCAGAGCTGGTTCTTCTCGGGATGGGGGGTCTAATTCTACACGGGGACCTATAGCCCTTAAGGGGGGTGGATTGTGACGACCAAGAGCCAAGACTCCTGAGGCTGTGATGCCAAGATGGATGAGGTGAGGTGTACGAGGCCACGAGTTAACCCCACATCGTCAGGAGAGAAAGAGATCCTGAGCTACTTATATAACTTTCCTTCTCAAATATCGAAGATGTATTTTAAATGTTGGAAATAAATCCATGGTAGAGGCTCGCAGCGGAAACGATTTTGCGGTCGGAAGACCGTTCATGGTGCACGTTACACGATTTAAACTTTCATTGAAACTAATCTACATATGTGTGCATGTGTATGCACGTGAATCAAACACCCTAACGGTAATCTAGCATAATGATTAACTAGCATGGATGCAAATCATAATGCTCGCTAGATCTACATGTTAGATTACACATGGAAATGTACGGATCTTTTAACCGTGAAGAATTGTCTTCTTTGTCGATGGAGACAGAAGATCATTCGCGAAGATGCCGATGGTACGAATGGAGACGATGCCTTCTTGTTCACCCGATCTCACACGATGCACGGAACATCGCTCTCGGATCTCTGAGTGCCTCCAAAGAACAACCCTTCTCCTTCTTCAGAATTCCACGTGAGGAAGACGAAGTTGCAAGCGGGAAACGAGAGATGGATTAGGGAGAGAACTAGAGAGATGAGAGGGGAGGGGGTTCGGTTTTTGCATCATTATGGCCGGCCCCATATACCCCTTTATATAGGGCCGGTCTACCCCCTTGGATAAGGATCCAAGGGGATAAAGACCTCCCACAATTATCTCTCCAATCTCACCCTTTTTATCTCTCCTTGTATTTATCCGTTTTCCCATTTTTTAGGGCTCGATCTTAAATGATTTAAAGCCCTATCCCTATCTATATGGCCGACCCTATAGATGAGGGATTCTCATCCCTACAATATAGGGCCGGCCCTAGCAAGGTCTCCCACTGCTAGGGTCGGCCAAGAGTGAGGTCCGGCAGAGTGAGGCTTTTACCAAAACGCCCTGACGCCTCATTTTGACCATTTCTAGCGTGCGATACCTAGCGGCCATTACTTAAGTGATTTCTACTAGTTACCTTGCTATTAACTGAGGCCACCGGAGGGTGCCTCTAGCAAAGTCAACTAGTCAACTTGCAGCATACCCCGGTGCATCGCACCTATGCAGCGAAGTTCACTTATGGCTAGGGATTACTACGTGTGCCTCTGTACTAGTCTCGGGCATAACCCTTAGTACTCGCATGTAGTTACGCATCTACCGTGCTCTAGTGCCAAGCACATACGGAGCGTATACTTCTTTCTTCCTCTTAATGCTAATGGTGTTCCGAGGAGATGGTTCAAGAACCGTACATAATGTTGATAAGGTGGAACCATCAAGGATCGGGGGTCATGGCTTCCACCCAGAGTGCGACACAGGCTGCACTCCAATTCACCCGGACTTACTATGTTCTCCATCATACCCCTGCTCTCCGCTTAGTAGTGGTAAACCCGCTGTCCCTCCACTTGATGCCATGATTCACTTCGAGCGGTGGAGACTACCGTCAGACTCGAATGATCATATGACTTGGTTCCTTCCAGGTTGACCTATACATCGTACCTCTAATTACCCCGTCGAGTAATCGAACCCGGTCAACAGTCAAAACTTATGAGCACCAGGCCTGGGTTTGGTACAGTGTAAGTCACACCAAGGAACGCACCTCCCTTCAGGGGTGTGGATGGCCTGCAGGAGTGACACGCTAATGCAACGCCAGCCGGGCAACCCAGTATACCGTGGTTTTGGATCACTGCATACGGATCCTCACACATTGGTGCGCCAAAGCACCACACAACTGGTTAGTCCATCAGACGTGGTTCCTCAGGGTTTATGACCATTTTACCCTAAGCAGAAACACGGCTTAGTGTACCAGTGTCTACTCACTGGTCTGTACACCGTGTTAGTTCCGTTCAGCCACAGACACTGTGCCTGGTGATGACCATGGTGAAGACATCCCATGAACTGTCATCGTCAACAGCTTATCATGATGAGGCGACCAACCTGATCATAACTGCAAACTGATTTAGATTATACGGGACCAATCCACTTAGTCTTCAACTCAGTGGACTACCATATAACCATGGCTCTCTGTTCTTAAAAGAACACGTAACTATGTTACGCACCTATATGCATCTCATATAATAATAACTATCAATCTTTATTAGACCAAAACATAAAGTTTTACAAGCTTAGAACACATCAATCCTAATATTAAAACCATGCGCCGCTACAGATTTTGTAAGAACTCCGTAGTTAAGTGTGCTCGGGCGAGAGTAGTACTAGGATGGGTGATCACCCTGGAAAGTTCTCGTGTGGGTACGAGCAAAGCGGATAATATCTTGTGTGTTTGGGACGGATGTTACATTATGAAAAGTGTGTAAAGCATGATATGTACATCGATGTGGGGATATCAGAAGTCCTTCGCAAAATGTTCAACACTCAAGATGAAAAGGAGATATTTAACAATCAAATCATGGACTATATAACTTTCAAGTCCAATATATTTTTCTCATTTGCAAAGTTAACAATTCATTCCAAACATCAAAGTAAGACGTGTTTTAATGTTTTTATTATTCTTGCATATTTATAATATTATAAATTAATATCTTATATTTTTTTAATATTATATGAAGGTGATTGGTGGCGAGCCTCTATAATAGTTGATAAATTTGTAGAAATTCGTAAAGTAGCAATGAGGTTATTAAGCCAATCATGCAGTGCATCAGCTTGTGAAAGAAATTGGAGTGCATTTGAAGCGGCTCATACGAAGAAGAGAAATAGATTAGAACTGAAGACGCTTAATGATTTATTCTTTGAAAGAATGAATCTTCATTTGAAGAAGACTAATGCGACCGAGGAGGATACTGTAAAGCCTATCTATTTAGAGCACATCAATACGTTTAAGTTTAGAATCTGATGACTTCGATGATATTGAAAGGGATTAAGTTTTGGTTTTTATATTATGGCTTGACATATAGGACTAATGGTTTAAGTATGAACTTCGATCATGAATTTTGATTATGATATATCCGTACTTTGTTACTATGCTCCCGCCTTCCGACTATGCTCGGTAGATTACCCCTCCTCACCTTATCCCACTCATGTGAGACCCTCGCAGAGGCCAAGCAGTTGCATGCACTCCTCATCACCACCCACGTCTCCCCCCCTCCCTCTCTCGCGACCAAACTCCTCCGCTCCTACGCCGGCAACGACGACATCCGCTCCGCCCGCCTCCTCTTCGACCAAACTCCCCACCGGAGCGTCTACCTCTGGAACTCCATCATCCGTGCCCACGCCCGGCGCCGCGACTTCCTTCCCGCCTTCTCCCTCTTCTCCCGGATGCGCAGCTCCGATACAAAGCCCGACAACTACACCTTCGCCTGCGTCCTGCGTGCGTGCTCCGAGAACTCAGACCCTCCCGGAGCTAGAATGGCGCACGGGGCCCTCTTCTCCTCTGGGTTGTCCTCCGATCGCGTCGCCAGTAGCGCCCTCGTAAGCGCGTACTCTAAACTAGGCCTCATCGATGATGCCTGCGGAGTGTTCGATGGAATGCGCGAACCGGACCTGGTTTTATGGAACTCCATGATTTCAGGCTACGGGTACTGCGGGGATTGGCAGAAGGGCCTGGAGATGTTCCACAGGATGCGAAGCTCGGTCGAGAAGGCAGATGGGTATTCCTTGGTCGGGCTGATTTCGTGTTTCTGGGATCCGAGCGCGCTTCGGATTGGCAGAGGAATTCATGGGATTTGTTTGAAAGGGGGGTATGATTCCGGCGAGCACGTGAGGAGTGCACTTGTGAGCATGTACTCGAGATGCAAGTGCTTGGAATCAAGCTATCGAATCTTCGAAGCTTTACCTCAGCCCGATTTGGTGACATGGTCTGCTCTGATAACTGGCTTTTCGCAGGCGGGGAAGTGGACGGAGGCTCTTACCTTGTTCCGAGAGATGATTAGTTCTGGTAAAACACCAGATCCTATCTTAATTGCTGCTGCACTGTCAGCTTGTGCTTCCATGGCAACAATTGGACCCGGTAAAGAGATCCACTGTTATGCATTCCGCCATGGCGCCGACCAAAACATTCCAATCTCATCTGCTCTCATAGACACTTACAGCAAATCTGGTTTTGCTGAAATGGGATTTCGGGTTTTCCGAATGATGCCGAAGAGGAATTTGGTCACTTATAATACGGTAATATCAGGCCTCGGATCTCATGGGATCGGGCGTGAAGCTATCCGTGCCTTCGAGGAGCTATTGGATGAGGGTTTCAATCCGGAAGAAGCTACATTCTCCGCCGTCCTCTGTGCTTGTTGCCATTCGGGACTCCTGGAAGAGGGGTATGAATTGTTCAGGAGAATGAAGCACGAATTTGGTATACAGGCGCAAATGGAGCACTATGTGTACATGGTGAAGCTGCTTGGCACTGGGGGAATGTTGGAAGAGGCTTATGATCTTGTACAGACCATGCCGATGTCCCCTGACTCTGGGGTTTTGGGTGCGCTGCTGTGGGCTTGTAGCACGCATGGGCGGTCGGACTTGGGCGAGATCATAGCTCGTAGGCTCTTCGAGATTGATCCAGACAAGACTGCTTACAGAATCATGCTATCGAACATATATGCTGCCGAGGAGAAGTGGGGGGATGTTAAGAATCTGAGGGATGAGATGATGGGAGAAGGTCTGCTAAAGATTCCCGGGCATAGCTGGATTGGAGGTTGTCTCAAATGATGCTGTCATTTAATCACACCTTTTATGCGACCTGCGATCTATTTTTCGAAGTAATACGAACTCTCGTCGGACGGATCGAGCAGGGATCACATTGTAGGTAAATGTCATGTACCTATATTATTGTGCATAACAAAGCTTGTGACAAATTAGCTAATCCCTTGGCTGTAGGGTATTGATACCTTGATTTTGTTTTAAGGCTTTTTTTTTCATATCAAATCTTACAAACTAGTCTAATTGCATATTTTCCCTGGAAACCTTTTATATGCAAATCGATCCTCCAAAACATACAAAATTGTGCATATTCATCTCTTTGTTACTATCCGTCAACAAGAAGTGACTTAACCGGATAAGCTTCGAGTTTGAGGTCCAAATTATCATTTTACCTATGGTCAAAGGGTGACTTACCACTTGCGTCGGCTAGTTTTAGTTGTTTTCTAACCCTAACTCTACTCCGGTTTTCCCTTGATGTTCATCCATCCAATGGCGGAGCCAGGAATTCACTCTAATGGGGGCATAAATTCTAAGAGAGAGAGAGAGAGGGGGGGGGGGGGGGTTGGCATACACCTTGCCTATTTTCTTTTTTTTTTGAGGGGGAGGGGGGAGGCCCGGGTCACTGCCTGGCCAGGGGTAAGCAACAGGCCACTGTCTCCAACCGCGAGTTTCAGACAGAGGAGATGTGGGTGCAAAATCTGACTAACACCCTACAGTGAGACCCACAGCCCTGCCTGGGGTCCACGAGTACGACAGTGGGACCCACAGCCCTGTTTGGGGCCCACGAGTACGACGGTGGAACCCGCAACCCTACCTGGGGCCTATGAGTATGACGGTGGGACCGCGACCTTGCCTGGGGCCCACTTGCATTATCTAGGGTCTGATAAATCCCCCCGGGTATTTACCAAGCCCCATATATTTATGGAAATATTCTTGGAATATTCTCCAGATAAACCAAACCTCTATAAATAGCAGACCCTGTAAATAATTCCGGATCCAGAATTCCAGACCATAATTCTACTTTTTGTCTTCCAGAGCTCCCCGAGCTTTCTGGTTTTCGGACTCCTTCACCCTCTGATTACTTGTAAGAAGCACTCCTCGGCCTATCGAAAGTAACTCTACTGTTTACTCAGAGATAGTGGATTCAAAGGTTACGTCTTACGGCACGGAGACGTAGGCTTCGGTCGAACTCTGTCATCACTCCCTGCGTCAATTCTCTCTCTGCTCTACAATGCTTGTGTGACAGTCTAGTAAGTTATAGTTTAGCGCTTCGAAGCGCGCCACATCCCGAAGGATAAAACCTTCACTCGACTGTTGGTGGAGGGCAAGGTTCGAAATTTCCATTTCGGTCAATATTTCGACCTCCTGGAAAATGGAAATATTTCGACAGTGTGGAAATATTGTGATTTGATGGAAATGGTGGAAATATTGATTTTTTAATGGAATTTTTGAATGAAACTCTGGATAGTCATAAACTAAGTATAGATACACGTTTTAGAACACTCAGATAATATTTATACCCTATCTACGGGTGTAGAGCATCACAAAGCATGTATTTAGCATTTGAGTCTGTGAGTCTTGTGCAGTCTTGTTTGGTCCTGTTTTGATCTATGTTTTTAAAATGCTTTTTAATCTTTTTTGTGGAGAAAAATATTTCCAAAATAAAGATTAGTTGATTGTTAAATTAATGTTTCAAACGATTTTGAAAATGAACTTAAAACAAGAAAGTTGTGCAAGTTTGAAATCGTGCAAAAATTATGCTGAAATGCAAAACACTGTTTTTTTACTAAGTCTGAAAAAATGAGTTTTTATAAAGAAAAGTTTTTATACATTCAAAATTTTCTTTGACGGACCATGGTTTTCTAGATGTACTTGTAGTTCTACATCTTGTGGAATTTTTTGAGCTAAAAATGAGTTGATTTAACCACTTTTCTCAACATACAAATTTTATGAAAAACCGAAAAAACTGTTTTCTCCTACTAAAACTCAAAACCTACTTTTTGATTCACTTGGTTTTTGATTTTTTTGATATTTTTATTGAAATCAAATGGGGGGGTATTTGCTTATTTACATATAATAACTTAAAGTAAATGGAGACATTTACTTAAATGTTATTATATGTAAATAAGCTGCTGAAACCGAAACCCCCAGTCCCCTTTCATAATCAGTCAGTCCCAACATTTCGGTGTTAAAATTCTGAAATTTCCCGAAATGTCTCGAAAATTTCTGAAATGTCCCGAAATATCAACGAAATATCGCGATATTTCGTGCCAACAAATATATCGCACGAAATATCGCGATATATCGCGATATTATCGTGATTCCTATTTCGTTCGATATCACAATACGAATTTCGTGCCGAGGTTTGAGAAAACCGAAATATTTCGCGATATTTCGCGAAATATGTCGAGATTTTGTACCTTGGTGGAGGGTCACATACGACGACCGAAATCCTCCCGCACAGTGTGACGCACACCCGGCCGGCCCCTGGGAGGGGGGTCGACAAACGCAACCGTCGGCCCGCGCAACGGATCGGCAGACGCAACGGTTGGCCCCGGACAGGGGGTCGGCAGACCAACGATGGTTTGCCCTGCGCAGGGGGTCGGCAGACGCAACGGTCGGCCCCGGACAGGGCGTTGATAGACAGATGAAGGTCGGTCCCACGCAGCGGGTCGGCAAACAGACGATGATCGGCCCCGCACAACGGGTCGGCAGAAGCACGACGATCGACTCTGGACAGAGGGTCAGCAGACAAGCGATCGGTTTTGCACCATGAATTCCCAGCCAGCTAGGTTAGCACCTATCTAGCTTGGAGGGGGTAATTGTAGGTGTAAAATATGGCTAACACCTTACAGTGGGACCCGGCAACCCTGCCTGGGGCCCACGAATATGACAGTGGGATCCACAACCCTGCCTGGGGCCTATGGGTATGACGATGGGACCCGCGGTCTTGCCTGGGGCTTACTTGCATTATCTAGGGTCAGGTAAATCCCCCGGGGCATTTACCAAATCTCATATATTTCTGAAAATATTCTTAGAATATTCTATAGATAAACCAAACCTTTATAAATAGCAGACCCTGTAAATGATTCCGGATCCAAAATTCCAAACCATAATCCTACTTTTTGTTTTCCAGAGCTCTCCGAGATTTCTGGTTTTCAGACTCCTTCTCCACCCTCTGATTACTTGTAAGAAGCACTCCTCGGCCTGTCGAGAGTAGCTCTACTGTTTACTCAAAAATAGTGGATTCAAAGGTTGCATCTTATCCCACGGAGACGTAGGCTTCCACCGAACTCCGTCATCACTTCCTACGTCAACTCTCTCTCTACTCTACAGTGCTTGTGTGATAGCCTAGCAAGTTACAGTTCTGCGCTTCGAAGCGCGCCACATCCCGAAGGGTAAAACTTTCACTCGACTGTTGGAGGAGGGTCACGTACGACGGTCAAAATCTTCCCCCACTGGGGACACGGACGGAGGTCTGAGGATCTGATAATGGTCGTGCGGTGCGAATACTGCACGCTTGCAAGGTGCGGAGATGGGACGAACGAGATAAATCCTTTTTTTTTTTGGTGCTAAATTACATTGTCTCCTGAAGTTTAGATAAAAAACACTTAACTCCCATATAGTTTCTTTTGTTCCAAATCTCTCCCTAAAGTTTGACAATACCCTTATTTGTCAACTACTTAATTTTATCATTTGGTGATTTTTATCTGATCAAAACAAAAATGAATGGGGTAAATTGTAGCTGTTCAACTATAGGGGGGTTAAGTGTTTTTGACTGCTAAACTTCAGGGGGCAAGTGTAATTTGCCCACTTTGAAATCTCAATGGGGGCACCTCCCCCCACTAGGCCTTAGTTAGCTTCACTAGTGCGTCCAGCCCACCACGCTCATCCAGCAACCCTCTATGCTCATCTAGTAGGTCCGATAGTTCGCTACGGTTACACCAAACAATCAACCTGAAAATATTTCGAGTATATTCATCCTTTTGCGATGATAGCTAACAAGAGGGGTGAATATGCACAATTTTAAATGTTTTGGAGGGCTAATATGCAAATATAAGTTTTCAACAGACTAGTTTGTAGGGGCCGATTTGCAAAAAAACCCTTTTTTTTATGTAGTAAAATTTCTTCTTAAGGTTCCCTTTTGTTGATGATCTCAAGGGGATATGAACTTGCGGACCCCTATAAAGATTCGGCAATGAAGGGGTTGTTTGGCATCAATCCGGAACCGCCAGTTTCTACTCCCGTTCTTCTGGATTTTTAAAAGTAATGGCTAGTGATTGTTCCTGCGGAATGAAATGTTGGGATCGAGAAAATAGCGCTATATGGGTTTCTCTGCCAACCGGATGTTGAAGGATCGAATTTACACAAAGATTGGCTATTGACAGAAATACCCCCAGCTAGAATGGGATTAAGGGAAACAGCTGAGCATGTCAAACACCGCCGAAAGGTGTCAGAAGTCGGAGAGCGCAGAACCTTCCATGATCAAATAGGAATCATAATATTTTTTTTGTCTTTCTAATTTAGTATCATGATGTATAAATACTTCATAATATTACACTTTAAGGGACACCAGAGATGATGCTTGATGCCTGCTGCTTCCGAAAACCAAGATTTCTTACCTAGCATCTCTTACTCTTTTCAGCGATGATGATCGAGCTTGACTGCCCTTTTCTTTGTAGTCGACGAATCGAAGAGGAGGGAGAGGCTTCGACAACGAACATTTGTTTTCGTCTTGTGCAATGTTCTTTGAATTTTCTCGACCGGTATTCTCGTATAATTTGTTACGATCTTTATGGGAAACATAGTTATTTCTTTGATTGACAAAAATTTCAGTTTTCCACAGATTTGAGTGCTTATTACTTCCAGGCTCTTATTGCATGTTTGGATACTCTACAAATAGGTCACATGTGATTTTTTGCACATGATCTGTGCATATGGCTGCAAACGAACCAAGCAGTTCGCAAACAAGCTCATTCAATTAAAAATGAAACCAAGCCCAAGCCTAGAGTTTAGGCTATGTTTAGTAAACAAGCCAAGCTCAAGCAGAGCAAAGCTCGGTTCGGTTGGGCTCGTGAACATGGTTGTTCAGGGCTCGTGAGCAAGCTCATGTGTGGGCTAGTTAATAGACTCATAAAAGGCTTGAATAGACGTAATACATATAGTATAAGCTTTGACTGGGTCTGAAGTACAAGATCGATAAGGGATCGTTCGAGTTGAGTTTGTTCAATTACTAATTGAGCTAAGACAACACTAACCCTAACCCTACTTCTATACCCCTAAACCTAACCTTAATTCTATATCCTAAATAATGAACACTAACCCTAGCCCTATACCCCTAACAGTGAACCCTAACCCTAAACCTAATCCAGATCACTGTAGCAGTCTGAAAATACCATAGCACTGTGAAATCACTGTAGCAGTGAGACACGAGTAAAAAAAATTACTGTAGCATATTAAAAAAATAAGCATAACCACTACAGTAAATCCACTGTAGCAGCAGGCTACTATAGCATTGAGTTCACATGGGAGAGATTCTTAAGGGCAGATTTGGCATTAAAAAAATTAATGTCAAAAGTGGTTGGAAGAATGCCTCTTATGCATTTAACAGCTGTACATGATTACCTCTTAATTAAACTAAATCCTCTCTGTGGACTCCATGTAAACCAAACCTTTTTGTTGGATCTAATGTAAGTACATAACATTCTACTGGACTTACACCTAATTACCCCCACCTCCACCTTCACCCACCAGTTGAGGACTAATAGCGGTCAACGCCCCACATACCCAATTATTTCATACCCCGGGGGCCAGAAAAACAGAAATACTTTGCATGCATATAGGAAAACAAGAGTTCAATTCCAGTCAGCTTTTATACAGAAATACTGCAAAACGAAAAAACCATTTGTTCGTCCTCAGAATGAAGTCTACTCAAAATTGCTTGCTCGATTTCCCAATAAAACAGACTTCTGCTACAACAAGCTTCACCTTCATTTCTAGCGTGATAAAGATCGAGAGCACGAGGTAGGGGTGAAACCCCGATCACTTGGAAGCATCAGCTCCGCCAGTGTTGGGCTCCTCATTCGAATTAGTAGGCACGCTGGGTATCCAGAACGCAAGGGCCGTCGACGCAGCCGCAAACATGGCACGGCGTGGGGCCCACTTCAGGCACGCCACAGAGCCGATGTGGCTATTCCAGCAGGCTACCTGAGGAGGAACGAGATCAGGTCATGAAGCTGCATGATGATGCCCTTTGGCCTCATCTAGAGAGTGAAAACACACCGTCGTTGAAGGAGGGTGAAATTCACCGTCTCTTGATTGGTCCATTTCAAGCGGTTTTTTTTTTTTGGTCATTTCACCATAATGTATAAACCAAAATGACATACAAACCCTTAAAATGAACCAATCAGGAGGATGGTGATGTTCACCCTCCTGCAAGGAGGGTGAACAAAATCGTTCTCAAATCAACTGAACCTCCCATCATAAAAAGGAAGGGAGTTGCTACCGAGCAACGGAAATCCATAAACAGATATGCCACACAAGTAATGCTAGTGAACAGTAGACTTGTTTTGCATGAGGAGAAATAGGATGATGGGGAAAGTATACAAAGGTGTTGCTTCACAGCTACAAACATGACTGATCAGAATCGTTGCATACCTCATTCCGCTTGCTGATGTTCCACGCGTGCAGGGTTCCATCTCCAGAGCCTGCAGATGTGAAAACATGCGACACTTCTAAGGGAAGAAGGTAGCATGGAAACTTGTTTACTATAAGATTTCATCTTCTCGGAAACTCCACATTTTCTTTGTAATCCAGTGGTTTTGAAGGTACATGCATCTCTTCTATAAACTAACCAAAATTGAATTTTGTTGGAGTTGTATTCCCTCCGAAAAATATTGGCAAAAAATATTGTGTCGATTCCAGCTTAATGGACGTTACTTTTTTTTTTTTTTTTTTTGATCAGTCCATAACTTTGTTATTGAGGATAATTCCCACATGGACCCCATCCCAACTTTATACAAGTTTGTACTAGCTGAATTTTTCTTCTGGTTCAGACCTGTTCCTAAAGAAGAAGGGAAAATTTCCATGTCAAGGTGTGTGTGTGTGTGTGTGTGTGTGTGTGTGTGTGTGAGAGAGAGAGAGAGAGAGAGAGAGAGTATACCCAGATCTGACACATACCCGACCCAATATGGAGTTGACTTGGATCCAAAGATGGCGAGCCATAGATCAGGTATGGGTGCCAAACTAATGCCTGAATTTCCAACCATGTTGGATAAGGAGCGAGAAGATTGGACTTGACCCTATGGTGGATGACCTAAGACATACTGAAATTGAACCCGTCCCAATCTGACCTTTAAGCGACATATGGGATTGGCATCTCTTCTCTAAAACCAAAGCCAATTACTTATCTGGATACACTGTGGACCCAACTCAACCCACCTGCACCCAACTAATCCGAGAGGCTGGAGAAGTAATAGATACTTCAAGCAGTGTTGACCCACAATGTCACGTCTTGTGTCCATTGTGGGTCAACACTGCCAAACCCGATTACCTATCTGGGTACACTGTGGACCCTACCCACTTGCACCCGACTAATCCCAGAGGTTGAAGAAGTAATAGATACTTCAAGCAGCGTTGACCCACAATGTCACGTCCTGTGTCCCCTATCTCAAAATAACAGGCATGATCCAGTAATGGAGGAAGAAAGACCACACAGAAGAACGGGAAAAATACATCTTTCATCCGGACAAACTAATGATTTTACATTGTTTGGCAAGAAGTAAATTCTATTATTTGGAAATCCCGATCAACGAATCAAAAGTTATGTTGGAAAAACATGAGCAACTATCTAGGGAAGACCAATAGTCACACCCAGACTCGCATCAATTTGGCCCGATCAGCTCCAATATTAACATGTGATGTTGAATATTCAATCCACAAGGGTAAAGCTCAAATTAATCCATAAAAAAAGACAATCAACTCCGTCGGAGACTCTTTGTATTTGGTCAACAGACTAACAAGTACATAAGAAATTTTTTTACTAGAACTCTGTTTGAATCCAAAAAGTTCAAGTAAATGGTAATGATCTACTATTAGCCAAAATGATTTACCTCAGAAAACTGAAGTAAATCGTTTGGCTTACTAGTAGAAGTGAGCATTGACAGTGTACCACGAAGGCGAGTATATCTCGGCATTGTATCGCGCTTGTGTTCCGTCCACTGAAACACCCTCTCGAGCTCCCGTTCATTCGCTCAATTCTTCGCTGCGACACCGGGATTAGGGTTGGCAATTCTGAACCAGACATGATAGACCCGACATGATCCGACACAAATTTAGCAGGTCTGGATTTGGGTTAAACAGGTTCGGGTTGAAAACGGGTCGACACGATGTCATTGAGACTATTGACTATTGAGTGAAGAGAAGGCTCGTGGCATTGGGTTTGCTGGTTTGGGGCATGTATGTAATTAAGGATTTTAGAAATGGGTTTGTTCGTTTCTGGTTTTGGGTTTAAAATAAATTAATAAAATAAAACCCAAACAAATGTTACAAACCCTAGAAAGCATAGAAAGAGGGCTGAGCGGCTAAGATCCTAAACCTCTGCGGCTCTGCGTGACTGCGAGCTTGTTCAAGTGAGAAACTTCGAGTTCGAGGCGATGGTCGTGAGGCACATGGTCCGGCCACGGCCACGACCGTGAGGCACAAGGATCAAGACTCACGAGTCCACGACCACGAGGGCCACGACCTGACGACCATGGTCGCGACTCCGCGAGGCACGAGTGATCATTCATGATACACCTCTTGCTCAGCGGCTATCTCCAAAAAGTCAAAAACATTAAAGGTAATCAGCTATCTTCTCTCCGTTTGATGTATGATTTGTAACTGAACTCATCAAAAAAGAGGGACTCAATTTAGACTTCAAAATTTTCACTTTTCTCATATTATTTTATGGTTTGAGAAGCTGGGAAGGTTTGTGTGAAAAAAACTGCAGAAGGATAGTAATTAGACGAGTTGTTTTAATGACTAGATGTTTGAATCAATCCCTGTCAAATAAGTTCCAATGGAAAAAGATGCCACATGAGCTTATAGTGTCACATCGAGTTGGGTCGGGTCGGATCGGATCTTGTTGGGTCTAGTCAGGTCGGGTCCCCTGAGATGACCCGTGAGATAAACGGGTCTTATCGGGTCTACCTATTTATAAGCGGATCGGATACGAGTTTAGGGTCTAGACAATTGTTAGTTAAACAGGTTTTATCGGGTCTACCTATTTATAAGCGGATCGAGTACGAGTTTAGGGTCTAGACAATGATTAGTTAAACAAGTCAGGTCTGGGTCTAGGGCTTCTGGACACAACCCGAAACTAGACACGACAGGAACGCGACCCATTGCCAGCACTAGCCGGGATCCAATTCACTACGAAACTGTGATGTCGGAAAGTTCACACAGGAGATCAAGACGATCTAGAATCGGAGCCTTGTCCTCTCCCACTAATCAGGTGATAAAACCCCAATTTCTGTGATGAATGAAGCCCTAATTTTTGTTATGAATGAAACCCTAATTACTACATGTTTCTGTGTTCAATTGTTCGATAAACATTAAATTTGCCCAAGAAATATAACTATTAACAGGAGCAATAGCTGGATTCAGTTTACTTCACTAGTCAATACAAACATCCATTCCAAAGTAAAGGAAAATTTTGATTTACTTTAGTGGTCAATACAAACAACCAAATGGGAATCTGATTTACTAGTCGATCTAGATGTTTTACTTTCCTGCTTTCTATTTACTAACCTTTATTTTGCGGGTCTGGAAATCAAACACGCCCTTAAGGTCAGATTCACAATGAAAGACAAAATCTACACCAAGGGTATGTGGAAAGCCTCTCCCCTGCATATTTAGGCCAAGTTACTTGAACCCCCAAAGAACCTAACCTTAATCTAAATCGTCATTTGAAGCAAACCAATTCTAATCTTTAAACCAAAGGCTTGGCTAAAAGCCAAAAAAAAAAAGAAAAAAAAAAGGAATCTATATCCCTAAAATAGTTAGAGCACTTTCATTCAATGGTAATAAATTCAAAATAAACCAATCTATTGTCAATAACACATCCAAAATATCCATCTCACTAAGGTACTGCCAAAATGTGTATTATCAGCATGGAACGAATAGTCAGATCTATAGTTGCAACCCTCAAAAGTTTTGGGTTTGGCTGCTAACATATACAAAATTAGGTATCTAATCAAAACTAAACCTAAATACTTCTTTATAAATTTGCTTAATATCCGATGATAAAATGTAATGACTAAAACAACAAAAAAGTACATAATATACAGACAAATAAAAAACAATAGACTCCAAGTAAACCCTACAACTGAACAATCACATCAACTCAACCGACCAAGGCTGCATTTGACGCTTTGGTGCCTACCTAGTGATGCGAAACAAATGCGGGTGGGCAGGAAATCAGTAGTTTAATTGTCCTAGCAATGTTTCGCTATGAATTAAAAGTCTCAGGTAGGAAGTTTATTCAAACCCTCAGTAGGGAATAATGGGTTTTAACAGAAACTACTCGCATCAGGCAATTCGATCTCAGTTCTAAGAATTACAATAAATAATGCTTAAATTAAACGGCACGAGTTCGTCCCGCAATATCAAATACTAATGAACTTAACAGGCAGGTGGACACTCAACCTCACAACAGGGGGCAGCAGTTGGCAATGATAATATACCAGAGATCCGATAGGTGAAACACGATGATACCTGATTGAGTAGGAGAATCCTTACTGAGGGGATGCTGATGATGGCGCAGGCACATATTCCTCCACGCTCTCTCTTCCGAGTCGAGGAAGGGGGAGTTGATGTCGAGGCACCCTTCTTTGTCTTCGATCATTCCATGGTCCACGTCGGGGTCCGCCTTGTGAGCAAGCCGGAGCGATGAGAGGAGGGTGGGTTTGGGTGTGCTGTAGGGAAGAGAAGGGGAGGGGTTGAGGTGAGGCCGGAGGACTAGGGGTGGCCGGCTGCACCGGGACAGGGTCGGGTTGGTTCGGGCCGGCAGTGCCGAGGAAGGGGAGGGGGTGGTCGGGTGGTCCAGCCAAGGGGCAAAGGGGAGGGGCAGCACCGGGTGGAGGGGAGGGGATAGGGGTCGGGTTGGGTGTTGGGTAGGGGTCGGGCGGCCAGCAGCAGCAGGAGGGGAAAAGGAGGGGACCGGGGGTGGGGAAGGGGTGTCGGGCGGCTGGGGCCGGGTCGGATGGGGGAGAGAGGGAGGGGGTTTGGGTGGTGGGGGGTCGGGATCAAGTGGGCAACAGGAGAGGGAGGTTCGGTTGGCAGGTGGGGGGTTCCGGGTGGGGCCGGCGTCGGGTAGGGGGCACGGACAGGGGGTGGGGGGGTGGTGGATCGGGTGGGAGGAAAGGAGGGAGAGGGTCGGCGGCTGGGCTAGGGAAAAATAGAAAACAAATTAGGGTTTCAGATTAGGGTTTCACACGCCTAATCTGAACCTAGGGTTTCACACACCTAGGGTTTGGGTTTGGGGTTTCACACGCCTCACCCTGGTTCTCTCAACACACAAGTGGAGGAAAACGGGAATTTTATTCATTCAATCAGTGCCATTACAGGTTCCATGGGCAGGCCTATATAAAGGCCTGCGATAACAAATGAAAACCCCTGAAAGTCGAGGTGGGACTAAATAACATAATGCAAGAAACAAAAATAAATAAACGACATCCATCATGGTGCTGACTGTCCGATCAGAGCCATAAGCTCAGGTGGCGCCTCCTGCGCTGGTACACGCGCCAGGGGCGCTGCTCGATGTCCCCATCACCTAGTGGGGGAGCCACATAGATGGTGCAAGTGGGCCGTTGCACCTTATTCAAGTGCCTAGAAAGCTCTCAGGTTGCATTCTATACCACTAAAAGAAGAGTCCAAATATGAGTATGATACATACATGTAGTTGCATTTCCACTATTTGGCTTATAACTTGTGCCACAAAGATGAATGCACCTATATCAAACCTTTCCTTCTGGCCTCTTCGTCTAGATTTTTTCCAAGTCTAGAGGAACCTTGGAAGGTTTCTCCTTAGTTTCATTAGCTTTCTTAGCCAATAGGTCTCCCTCTTCGCTAATTGGCCTTGGGGTTCTTGGAAGGCTCCTCCCTTGCCAAGTTGCCTTGTCCGGTTTTTGGCAACCATCTTAGAAGGTTGATGACATGTTAAAAGTCTGTCAAAAAATTTGTCCATCATTCCATAGAATCTTCTTGATTGAAGTTGTAATCAAGGTTCGAAATTTCGATTTCGACCTGTATTTTGATACCGCAAGATATGGAAATATTACGTGGAAATATTTTGGCAATGTGGAAATATTGCAGTTTTATAGAAATGATAGAAATATTAGTTAAATGATTATACTTTTTTTATGAAACTTGGGATAATCATAAATGAAGCATAGGTACATGCTTTGAAACACTTAAAAGTTAAAACACATCTCTACATTATCAAGGGGTAAGGAGCTCCATATAGCATGTATTTCTATGCATGTTGTGCAGATATAAAACAATCTAAAATTTACAACATATTCAAAATTAAAGGGATTTCATCAACATTAAGACCTAATGTTCTATCTTTTTAAACCCCCCATTTTTTTTGTTTTGAAAAATAGATCGGATAGATTCAATTATTTATCCTCAAATCCGGTGTAAGACTATCAAATATTGATATATTTAATGTTTTTACACAACTATATTATCAATTAAACAACTAGAAACCAATTAATGAAAGAAAAATAAGATTTGCAATTTTCTTTCTAATATTTTGGAAAAAATGATATGATCCTATTAAACGAAGGACTCGATGCGTACTTTGTTAATTTGTGGAATTGGATGGAAGATCTAAAACCCAAAACAATTTCCAATAAAAATCAAGCCGCAGAAATCAAACATGTTGCTCGGAGGGTTTAGGTTTTCAAGGTTAAGTGTTTACAATTTATAGTTTAGGAAATATTTAAAAAATTTCAATATATTTTGGAATATTTCTGACCCTCATTTCTTTTCGGGGGCCAGAAAAATGGAAATATTTCAAGAATTTCAGGAATTTTGAACCATGGGTGATACTTAAAACACATGCACATGCATCTAACAAAATCATCCAGGTCTTAAGGATCTATGCAACTTTAATTCTACAATATCAGGAATTCTGAATATAAGACTAGTAACACTCCCCTGTCACCAGCAACCTATATTTTAATCAAAATCTACGATTGAAGAATTATAAAATGAGTCAAATATGTTTCTATTAAAAAAGTGTCTTCACCACTATAAAGCTATTCAAAATAGGTTTAGACTAAAACGGAAAAATGTTTCTTGAGCTCATCTTTCAGTTTATCTTTAGACAAAACCACATTTCCAAGTCATAGTAGAGGGAGTTTACATGATAATGTACGCATGATGCAAAGCATTGATCTATATGAGCATGATACATGATAGACATTATGTTCTTCGCTTGTCCTCTATCACTTTTACACCATGAAAATCTTTCAGCTAGTAAAAGACCAGTATAAGCCATGTTATTCAAGAAATCCCGTCAAATGTGACCTATATCTTCTCTTTATTCCTTCTCATTTTTTTATTGACCCTTCTTGTCTAAGTGAAGTGTTCAAATATAGAAAGAAAGTAGAAATGAGTTGTAAGAGGACTATTCTGTGACTAAAAAAGGTCAAGGGTTATGGGACAAGAGATATGGAAGATATGAAATAATGGTTTTAGAAGGCAGAAATGAAATTATGGAAGTATCTACATTAGTTCCCTAGGATTATAGTGATGATATGAATCTTGTCAATGGAAGCATTGTAGGGAAAAAATGAAAAATAATCAAATAAGTAAACGAGAGAAAGGAATGAATTCCTTAGAATCTACGGCGATGGCAGTAGGGTGCATATATAATGTTAGATACCCTCACACCTCAAAAGCCGGGTTGTAAGGGGAGGTCCACAGCGGGTATATTAAGTGGGTGATAAGTGCCTCCCTCACCGATGTGGGACTATCCGATAACACTCTCCCTCACGCGGAGCACGAATGACAAGGATCCTCCCACACGGAGCACGCGTGGCAAGGCACGATCGGTGGGGAGCATCCGGAGCGGGAGCAGGAGACAAGCCAACTCTGATACCATGTTAGATACCCTCACACCTCAAAACCCGGGTTGTAAGGGGAGGTCCATAGAGGGTATATTAAGTGGGTGATGAGTGCCTCCCTCATCGATGTGGGACTATTCGTTAACTTATAAATTAAAAAAAGGGAACATTTCAAAGCTAGCTATCATCAACTATTTTTAGTGGTTACATCAGGACAGCATGTATCTCAAGAGCAAAGTTGAGGCGTTTGTGCATGGAAGCCAATGATAAGAGTAATTTACTGAATAAATTTAAGTTGGGGTCCTTGGAAAGATTTGATGACCGGCAAATGTGTCATCCATGTATCTAAGGTAGCATACATTTAATTAGAATCACAATATTAAAAATAGTCTCAAAGTATACATTTAAAAAAAGACAGAAATAGACATGCTTTTACCTGACAACACATATTGCCCGTCTGGAGTAAAAGTACCCTCAGTTGTTAAATTGGGGGATGGTTCCAGACTAAATCCACAGCGCTGCATAGGAGGAAAAAGAGAGAATCATAAATTACCTACACTCAGGTATTGCCTCAAATGTGCCAAGACAAGAGTAATGTCAGTAACAAGGGTCATTGTTCTATAAAAGCCTAATTTTGATGGCACCTCAATTTGGGATAAAAATAGATCCCACCTGCCCCAATTTATGAGTTCAAGAAGAACCCTAGTGCTACTCCATAAGAGAGCATAAACGGAACACAATAATCATATCCAACAAAAAGGAGATGCAAAGCTACTATAGGAAAAAGCCCAAAGGGCACACCATAGGTGAAGACCAAAAGGCCAACCTCGATAGTTTAAAGATTCGAGGGAAAATATAACAGAATACATCTGAGGGCGGTCACCTAAGTGAGAAGACCACAAAATAACAAAAGGAAAAATAAATGTAGGGAAAAACATATAAAAGAAACTTACAACATGTACCGCCCCTCTCTCTCTCTCTCTCTCTCTCAAACATAAGGTGAAGTACCCGCATAGATTTTGCAGAGTGAGACCTAGCAAAAAGTGTCAGGCGACCAACAAAAAAGGTTGTCCTGGAAAATCGACCGACCTACAAGCAAGCCAACTAGAGAATTGATCAGGCTGCAAGTAGGTAGACCGGAAATTGGTTGAATTGCAAGCACACCAATCGGGAAACCCGATCAATTTGCAACCAGGCAGATCGAGGAATACTATAGTGATATCTCAAATACCCTCTTGCCTAGAGAAACAAAACATTAGATTTGTCGACAAGAAAGAAGGAATGCCAATAGATAGCATAGCAATTCAGGTAACATTTAGTGGGAGAGCCAGTGGTTGAAGTGTCGAGTCCGCAGAATGAGCCGAAAAGACGCACGACCATAATCCAACCAAAGGTAAAACGTCTTGACCGACAATGCTGATGGCTAAGAACGATATGAACAACGGACTTCACAATGGAGAACTGCATGCTAAGAAGGCCTTCTGGCGATGACAACTCGATGGTAAAACTTTGGGCCGAGTTCGGGCTTGGGAGGGCAACCTAGAGTTTAGGCCGGGTTTGGGCAAACCTTAACAGACCCAGCCCGATTTATAGGCCTACATGCAAGGGAAAACATATAAAACGGAAATAAAACATACTCAACAACAGCCATAATTTTCGATTCATTGCCACTAACTGACCTTGGTGAACTCAATAGAAGGGTCAATATGAGTGCGACAAGTTTGTGTGTACTCTTCCACGAGAAGATCAACAGTCAGTTGTGACAATGTGATATGCCACTTTTTTTTCTTCAGGTGGGTGGATGCGGAGAGGCAAGCAGAGTGCAACGAGTGGGAGCAACATGCGACTCCAACAGTCCAACGTCAATTACACTTAACCCTCCGACAGGCATCCCTGAGGCTAACATGAATCACACTCAACCCAATCACCACACACCCACGCACCTAGTCACCGGCGCTACCACCGCCACGGTGAGATCTTAGTCCCGAGCGCCACTGGCTCCATCGCAACGAGTGCACATGAAAAAAGAAGTTACGTATCATAGCATTGTGATTTACAAATTGTCTTTTATAATTAAAGAACTTGACATTAGAGGGCTCAGATTTGTGCCAATAACAAGAAGGGAAGACATAAGATAAGATGGAGAATAGTAAGGATACTTGGTGGGCATGATTTAAGGAGGATCTCCTGCGGGAATAAAAGCAAAGAAGGCATCATAAAGCTGAATCCAAGTATTTGGGATAAGGATGATGGTTCTAGTCATAAGTAACAACTTTGACATATTGGCATACAATGCATAACAGAAGCTTGTAAATGTATTGGTTCTTACGTGGTATATCAGATATGAGTGATGTTGTGCCCACAGGCACTTTGACATAGTGTAAATGTACCAACTTTGACATATTGGCATACAATACAAAAGCTGCTCACGCACTTGACAAACCATGTGTCACACTTTGGCCGACAATGGCCGAGCAGACCGGTGAAAGAGCTCATGGGTTGACGTCATGCTGACCTCTTGATTGGGTGGCTCACACACTGTACATCAAGTGCGATGCAAGACTTGCCAGGCACGTTGGTAGTTGTTGCCCCCACCACATGTGGTATAGTATTCTATCAACTATTGTCACACAAGATTTTGCTAATGTATAATTCATCATGAACAGGTATCGTGATGTAAAATAGATTCAATGTTAGCACATTAGCCGAAAGCTTCATAGTAAAAGCTACAGTTACAAAAAACTCCCTAATCAATTAGGGATACAGACAAGTTAGTGAACTAACCTTATCCCCTCCATAGGCATCTAGAACATAGATATTGTTATTTGTTGTCGTTAAAAGCATAGACTTGCCGTCATTGCTGAATTTAATATCACAGACCTCAGCCGTATCTCCACCCACCAGGAATGTGTCAAATGGACCCTGGTTTGGAGAGACAAACCTTAATCAATCACCAAGTAAATGTCTGGAATTCACAGTTTATCCTTTTAGATGAAGACCTTGTCATATGAACGGGAATCAAACAACTTAATAGCACCCCCTTCCATTGCCACCGCAAAAACAAGGCCTTGTTGATCATACGCGACGGTTGGCCTACCACGCAACCGCAGGATTCCCTGAAGACTAAAACAGTAAAGCATGAATTGCAATCAGATAAGCTTGATAATATAATTGAGCTGCATCAAGTCCCATTTTACTCAGATAGAAACATTAGTTGTGAAGTCTGATAGCGTAGTCTATTTGAGGATCCAGATTTGCAAGCCAAAAAATTCTAACCTGGCAAGCATTTACTCGAAGATCCCATATTCTCACACTATGATCAAGCGAACCCGACATGAAGCTGTCATTGATAGGAGACATGCAGAGTGAAACAATTCTACATTCAAAATGTAAAGGCTTATGTTAGTAAACAAGCAAGTGAATGGACTAAATAATTACCAAAGTCTTAAACAGAATTACCACCTCTCTTTATGGCCCTTGAAGTAGCGTAGGCATCGATTGTCATACATAGAAAGATATCGCAAGGATTCTGCCAAGAAAATGAAAAATTAAACAGTATATGTTGTCAGTACCTAGAGTCACTGAAACAGTGAAACAGAACTCAAACCATTCATTTATGTGAAAAAAACAGACCACTTGTTGACTCCAAATTATATCTTGAAGAGCATATAACGGAACTCGGATGGTGTGTAAAGCATATTCTTTCAGCACCATGCTCCTTATGATACGTGATCTTCAATAACCTGAATGTAAGTTAACAAGGTTCACTCACTACTATAAAAGGACAGAAGAGGACAAACTAAACCTCAGATTTATTTAGATTTTGGTTTGACAGATAAAAAAGTTATGTAATTCCTTGTTGCACTTGGTAGAAAAATATAAAGGTGGAAAGCGTTGGTCCAGACTGTCATATTATTTGTATCGTGTTGCTAGGTAACCAATATGGTACATAAGGTTGTGAAATCTACCAAGCCCAAATATGTAATATCAGCTAATTATCAGTGTAGTACTATGATTTATTTAGACAGAGTTCAATACTGTTTGAACTGAACATAGCCTACCCATCTCCAATCAAAACTACATTTTTCTTTCGGATAGTTTTCCCCTTAAAGGGTGTGCAAACAATACAATCCAATTTAACTTGATTAGGCAAATATGTCAGATCAAGAACTATTCAAAGATTCAAAGAGATGCACACGATTTTCCGATATGTTTTTGTTTTTGTTTTTTTTTTTAATTGGAAGGGGGGGGGGGGGGGGGGGTAATCAATTTTTTAATAAAATGTATATATAATAGGTTTTTGCTTTAAGTCGCTGAAAGTTGTTGACCAAACTTACAAATATGTGAACTTCAAAAAATCCATGGATCTATAATACCATACCGATAAATAGGGCTCACGTGCATACTACTCTTCATTTGCACTGCTTTTGTGTGGCATTCTCGCAGTTAACGAGAGCAAACATGCATTTTCCATCTCCATAAGTTAAAAATATGTAAACTTAAAAAAAAATCCATGGATCTATGTTACTGGTACTTCTCCTGTGCATACTATTCTTTATTTGCATTGCTTTTATGTGGCATTCTCGCGGATTAACAGGAGGAAGCATGCACTTTCCATCTCCATCCTCTCTTACCTTACATGGTACTGGAACTAGAGAAAATGGTACTTTGCTGCCAATTTCTTCCATTATTTTCCTATTTTTTTCATTTTTTTGGGTTATTTTGACTTTGCCCCCCAAATTTTGCCTTGAATTAGACTTTAACCCCCATATTTTTATTCCCCCCAAAACTAATTGTTCCGTCAGCTCACACCCCAAAACTTTATTTCTTTTCCGTCAGCTCACCCTTTCTCTTAGATGGTGAGCTGACGGAACAGTTAGTTTTGGGAGGTAAAGTCTAATTAATGAAAATATGGAGGGTAAAGTCTAATTCAAGGAAAAACTTGGGGGGCAAAGTCAAAATAACCCCCTTTTTTTTCAACTTTCAGCTGAACGAGTTTTAGTACACACTAACGAGTAACAATAACCGATAACTAAGAACCATCTTCCCATTATCCCAAACGTTGGAGAGTCATGTAAAACTCCTCTATGATCCTGTTTATATGACCATACAACTAGAAGAGGGTTATGCCTTGAGGGATAGTGAGGTGCTTAGCGGACCAGTTCGACCATCTGACTATAGCCAGTGACTGACAGTTCTCATCATTTTCTTTGATGAAGTCCGTGGCACTAACCACTAACCAGTGCCATTTTTCTCATGCTCTTCCCATCCAAGTCTCAATCTCTCCCATTTGTGTGCACTCAGCATGGGGCTTCTTCATGCAAGCATTTCCATGGGGTTCAGCATGTGTGCGCAGTTCTTGTTAAACTTGTTGATGATGTGTGCTCTATCTTGGCAACTCCATTTACTTCATCAAGCTATACCTGGATTGCTTATAAGGAATGTTCCTATGAATCTACCTTTGGTCCATCTTCTGGCCCTACAGTTAGTACCTAATATGGTAATACCTATCGCAAGTATTGTAAGGCATCTGATTATGACAGTGAAAGATGTGCTAGGCTAGGCTTTGATTTTTTTTTTTTTGGGTACATAAATCTTATTTCCTAGAGGGTAATTTTGGGTCTTCCCCAAAGGGTAGTTTTGGGTTTTCTAAAGATTTGATTGCTTACGTCAGCACTTCTGGGATGAGATACTAACAGTTTACTTACCAAGTGGGAATCTATTACCGACAATTGTGCTAGGCTTGCTAAACAAACTATACAACATCAATGACCAATTGCGCTAATTGCTTCTGCAATCACTTAACTTGCTTCGCTGAGTCCACTATTGCCAAGGATTGCAGTGGCGTATGCACTAAACAATGCCGTATAACTGCCAAGGATTGCCATGTAGGTTTGCAAGTATGGATGGAAGAAAATGGATTATATGCAAATATCATCCCCATCTTATGATAAGATGGAATTGAAATATGGTGTCGCTCGATTTACACTTCCCTATCCCATTATATTTTTTTGTAATTGTAGTTATTAGAAATGTATCATATTAAAATAACAAAAACATATAAGATATCCTTTTGGGGGAAAAATTGAACATGATTAATTTGGTGAATAGTCATATTGCATATTTGCTAGTCACCATCATTTATAATTTGAATCTGATATTTTATTTCTAGTCACTAATAAGAATAAAAAAATTGGTTCAATAAAATAAATTAAATTTAAGTATGCGTGTGTACCGTGGCACATCTCTAGTAACAAGAAAATCATTTTAAAAATTAAGACAACTAAAATATTCAGTAAAAGTTAATTACAAACTACAAAGTGAAGAAAAGTATGATTTAAAACAATTACAAAATTGTTGTGCCCAAAAAATCATCTCTGAGAACTTGCAGAGTATGTCATTTAAGATAATTGCATATATATGATGTAACATGAAGTCACACATGCCGCAAACATCTCATATAGTCATATCACAATGGTTCGAGGACATGAAACCAAGCGCTTTTGTCCTAAAAGAGGTCCAGAATGTGGAGATAGATTTGGACAAATAACACCAAAATCGATGCCATTGGCATGTGAACTGACCTCCAGCTCGAGGGAACTCCTGGCCTGCACCCAAAAATGAGGATGAATACATGTATCGTTACTGTTAGCTTGATATAATTGTTGGCTCATTCCCTAACAGCTGACATGATTACTAAACATGTTATCAGAGCTCTAGTTTCCAAGAGGTACTGAGTTCAAATCTTGTTACCTCCATTTGTTTAACCTAGTATTGCCCCATCTATTTAATTCTCCACGTGCAAGATAGGGCCGTACAACCCACGGGGGGGGGGGGGGGGGGGGGGGGGGGGGTTGCTTACTTAACAGTTATAACTCAAGGAAATCTCATGAGTAGCAACATGAGATTGAAGAGGTAGGACCACCACGACAACGTATCAGGAAGCCTTGTCCAATTCTTTAGGTGACCAAAATCGAGGATTTAGTATTTGCCAATACAGTTCTCCCAAATCACACAAGATGGAGCTCAAGGCATACCAATTGTAAAGGAGCAAGTAGACATCAACATATAGCAGCTACATGACAAAAACGACGGGCATAGTCACCAAGTTCTCCATTTTAAAAAAAAAACACGTTTAAAATGTAGATTATTCCCCAGCTAATTAATTGTCGTCTTATACCCCAAACTTAATACATCACCAGATTTGGTGTTTTTTACCAATTTTTTTCCTTCAAAAAATAGCGTTTAAAACGCCAAATTTGGTGACACCTCACCTTTCTCTATCCCGCCGTATGTACCCTTCCACGGGGCACGCACAACTCCTTGTGCTCAAAATCCATGTTATGGATTTATATTGACTTGTTTATATGTAATGTAATATTCATGTGAGTCATGTGACTTTTGTGCTGATTTGAATGAATTTTCTCAACTATAACTATATATAGACCTCATTCTAATTTAATGGCGCATCCTGTGCTGAAGTCTCTTTCATTAGGTTTCATTGTTCGGAGACTATCCTCTACCCTCGGCCTTTGTTTGTCTCAATTATCATATATCTCATTATTATGTGTTGACCATTCTCATCCTCTATAGAGATTGACTTGTTGTCTTATACTCTTATGAATGTCACATTCTAAATGTCTTAGTTGCTTAAATGCAAGTTAAAAAGCTAACTCGAAGGTCCCGAACTTACTGATTTTTTTTCAAATTTGACCCTCATCGATTAAATCCCAAAACCGAATTTTTTCCCCGATTTTTTTCCGAACTTTTCGATTTTCACCGAACTTTCACGAGTTCTACCCTCGACGACTTATTGCCGAACCTGAACTTGGTGACTATGACGAATGACGATGACCACTTTGATTGACACCATGTATTTTCTCCTTTTGTAGGAGTTGTACCATACTATTATTATATCAGCATCTGTTTATAATATATCCATATGTAATGATCTCGTCAATGTTTTTGAGCATGTACTTGATGTCTATGCCTTTTATCATCTCCTATTATTTATTAAATGATAATAGCATTACTCAAAAATTAGTTGAGATTTTTAGATAAATCAATAAACAGTCAAATGCATATTAGGCCATAGTCATCATAAGTAATAAGATCATATAAGACGTTTATAGTTCTATATGAGGATAAAATTTGTTTAAAATAAAAATGTCTTGTAATCACTAGTAATCAAATAGAAGCAACCTTCGTATCATAAGATTGGAAAGATCTAGTGTATCTAAGAAGTGCAAACGTGTTGCCAATATGTATGACTTGCAAATTGATCCAGTTCGTTTGTGTTACGTTGGCGTGGACAGTATGTACACCTAGAACCAGAGGGATATGAGAACAACATGTGATACTTTAGTCCTTGATAATTGGTCCTACTTATTGATTTACTACACCACCTCTGATATTGGAGTACTTAACCAACATTACATGGGCATGCTGGCTCCCGCTGTAGGTGTGACTGATCCTCTAGCCTCTTCCATGCCGACTCCCATTGCAGTTGAATACTTTATTCTGGTGCTTCATATCAAATGGCTATAGATGCCTCTATCATCCCTATTAAGAATTCCACAACTAATGGTTATATTCTCCAAGTAACACAACTAGTCACCCTCACACCACATTCAGATTCTACAGGTTGTTCCCATGTTCCTTATGTTCTTCATGTAGCTAAATTTTCTCTAATAATCTAGCTAACATATTACAATTACGCTCACTTTTGACTCCTCTTCTTGCCATGTGCACAATTATCTGAAGGTCAATCGGGACATACCGTAGATAACGGGACTTGTGTTATTATGGACCACTTGCATTTGATTGGTTCCATTTGTACAACAATGCCATCGCAACATGCAAATTATTTTCACTATGCCACCATAGGCTAGGACATCTATCGAAGACGAGGCCTAGTTACTTGATTAATAGCAATGTCATTGGGTCCGTTACTTCTAATATTTGGGCACCTCGCGTGGAATCTCAAATTTATTAAGGGAACTCTTTCCTTATGATGCTAGTTATATCATTGTTGTACCTTTCACTTTGCTTCATTATGATGTTTGGACTTTTCCTATATCATCAAAAGGTGGTGAATATTTATGTTTATTTTTGTACACAATTATGGTAGATTCATTGGGCTTTACCATATGCATCATAAGTCTTGTGTCTGTTTTTTGAAGTTTTTGCCACAATGGTTCGTACTTCAGCTTCCAGGTTTATTAAAGTCTCCCGTTCAAACTACGATGGTAAATACTTAACTACTTATCCAATAAATACTTAACTACTTATTTCCCAACAGATCTTTTCTTGCCCTCATACATATCCACAAAATGAGGTTGCTTAGCATGTCTTAATTCTGCTCATCGTCCCCTCCTTTTTGGTTCCATACCTACACAGTTTTATGTAAAGCTTTATCTAATAATCATATTCGTTCCAAGGTCATTGATTTTTCATTCGAGTACCTCTAGTCTCTACTCAACCACCCTCCTACTCTCAACTTAGAGTTCTTCTTCCCAATGAATGGACCAAGATTGTAACGGATCCGGTGTGTTTTATCAGGGCTCGATCTTCAGTAGTTATGACACAGGACCATCATAAGTACACTATGATGCCACTTCCATCGAGTATCTACCGTAACAAGAAAAGGCATATGGAAAGGATCATTGGAAGAAGCAGTGGGTTTCACTTGCAAGACTCACACCATTAATCTGATGGAGGATCAATGATAAGTGGATCCGCACTTACCACTGGGGACCAAGAGGCATACCATAATAGAATCCTGGTATCCATTGAGAGGCCAAGAATGAATGTCTTGGTGCTGACTTGAAATTTCTACTCACCTTGTTCAGGTAAACCCGTTCACCATGGATAATTAGATCAAGCAGATGCAAGCATCATGCTTGACGCTCGATGATGACTACATCATATCGCGTGCTGGAATGAGTAGCAAATAGTTTCAGTTTGTAATTGTATGTCTTCGCATTATGACGAATGGCTAGTAATGGTAATACGAGGGCAATGTCCACTTGTCGAACTCCTCAAACAGATCGAGCTGACACGATCCAACTAATTAACCTAGAAAGTTGGAAACAAGGCGTCACGTGTGCTTACTTCGAATGGGCGTGGATCCATACCAAAAATCCTGGCACCTACAATGAGAATGTGGCTCAATCATTTAGTAGATAAGTATTTATACATTCAAACCATTTGCTACTTTCCGCAACTGAAAAATATCCATGGATTCTTCAGCTAGAAATGCAAGGTTTCGCTTGCCCTCATTGCTGGGGGATGTAAATGGGCCCTTACTGACTCTTGACAATGAGATAGTTGGATCAAACAGACATATATCAGCTTGCACTATTTTGAAACTGATTTCTTGCCCAGGATGCATGTCAAAAATTCTAAATATTAAAATAACTCAAACATGGCACTCGAGCACACAAATATGAGCATATATAACTTACCATCAAATGGGACTCTTTTAACACTTAAGTCAATGACAGTAGCTTCTTGTGAAGGTAATATGGACAGAAAATGTTAAAAGAAATGCTGATTTCAATTTTGTGTAAATGATAAAGTATGCAAAATCTTAAGAAAGTAACCAGGTTATATGAAAACTATAAGATAAAGTGGAACATTGTAGAGGTGGTGGAAGGCTTACATAACGGCCAGTAAAAGTTCTCTCATAACTATCAATATATAAAGCATTATCTCAGAACTTGAATAAGGACAAAGGCATAGTACGCTCACTTGGCATTTGCAATATCATAAAGGTGTACAGAATCATCCTCACTTGCAGTAACCAACAGATCTTCTGTGCGATGAAAATCAAGAGAACTTATGTTACCTGCCTGAAAATTGGCACCGTGGGATAAAAAAAAGTTAGAATCAATATCTTCACTAAAACATAAGAGGTCGACGAGGCAAAATAAAAAATGTGAGCCTACTTATAATCAAAGACCAAGAACCAAAGGATAACGTGATTGAATATACTCTATACTGTTGTCAGGAAATTCAATACATGCATGCATACAGAATCCAGATTGAAACCTCTCTTTTTCCCAGTAGCTAATTTTCAATTTGCTCTGAGTTGGAGAAAGGATACAGATGTACCACTATATAGATTTGAGACTTGCAAAGTGCCTTGAAACTCGATCACATCCATGTTTTGGCCGAAATATGTGAATTTCTGTATTTTATGCAGAAATTTCTGTGTTTCCAACTAGAACACTTGAAATCCATGAGCAATGGGGATAGATCCAAGCCCATAGCTCAAAGAAAAGAAAAATAGGAGACAGGGAAAGAAGAACACAATATGTATGATTTTCTTTCTCAAATTTTTGATCATATATATCTCAGAGCAACCCATATACTCTTCCAAAACAACCCAAATTGTCTCAGGACAGTTTCCTATTACAACCTTCGTACCAAATAGCAAAAGCAGCAAAAATAAAAGAAGCTAAAATAGAGTATGGGGACACAGGGAGAGAAATCAAGCATGGACCCACATAACAGCCCCCCCATCTCTCTCTCTCTCTCTCTCTCTCTCTCTCTCTCTCTCTATATATATATATATATATATATATATATATATATATATATATATATGGTGCATGGTCCTCCTGACTAGCCAACACGCTAGTCCTCCCTTCAATTCAAGTGCCACGTGGCAATTTTTAACCGGGGTTAGGGGCTGGTCAAGGTGGCTTCACCCTTCCTAACAATGATTATGAAAAAAAATTGAAAAAAAAATATGCCAAGTGGCATTTTTAGATTAACCATAGCAAGATGTATTTTCGCGTTACAATTTACCGTTAAATTTGTCGACCGTTGATCGGGTTATTTTAATTTTTAATTTTTTTAATCATGACCCAAGTAAAGTTGATTGACCATCCATTAAAAAAAATTAGTTAAAAAGTACCACGTGTGACGTGGCACCTAAATATAGGGGAGGACTAGCATGTTGGCTAGTCAGGAGGACCATACTATATATATATATATATATATATATATATATATATATATATATATGGCTGGGATCCCTTGACAACCTATCATTTGATGGGGCTAGAGGTTTTAGAATTTGCTGATTTTTTGTGAGGATGCTATCTATAGCAATGAGATCATCCTTACAAAAAATCAGAAAAATCCAAAACCTCTAGCCCCATCAAATGTCCACCTCAAATATAGACCATCCATTTTGACATTTAATTTGAAGAGTACATTAAATGGGGCGAGGTTTTAGAGTTAGTTAATTTTTTGTAGGCGTGCTATCTATAGTACGGAGATCATCCTCACAAAAAATCAGCAAATTCTAAAACCTCTAGTCCCTTCAAATGATGGGTTGTCAACGGATCCCAACCCTATATATATATATATATATATATATATATATATATATATATATATATATATATATATATATATATATATATATATATATATATAAAATCGCTTTCCCTCTCTCACACACAGACACGCGTGTGCATACACAGACATAAGGTGTTAAATGCAATTTTAGCCATCCAAGTAATTTTAAGAAACCAAATCCAAAACCCCCCATTGAGGGAGAGAGAGAGAGAGAGAGAGAGAGAGTGAGAGAGAGAGAGGTGTATCATAATTTTTGTATAAAAGTATACATGTATTTCCAGCTTTATATTATTGTGTAATATTCTCACCTTAGGCAACCCCACAATTTTTCACACATACTTGTGTAATATTTGATTTTGATGTTTTCTACCGAGCAATGCAACTTTAAGTGCTAAGAACTTTCAATATGGTTGCTCGTTTTGGTTGTGTAACATTCCTAAGTTCACTTCGATCATAAGTTCACTTTGATGCAGAAGTGCACTTTGTTACATAGGTTCACTTCGAACATAAGTCCACGTCCTTGCATAAGTATCCTTCGTGCATATATGCACTTCGTTCATAAGTGCCTTTCGTTGCATAAGTTAACTTAGTTCATAAGTGCGTTTTGTTCGTAATTGTGATTCGTTGGATAAGTGCATTTTGTGTATAAGTGTCCTTCGTGCATATGTGCACTTTGTTCATAAATGTGCTCCGTTGAATAAGTGCATTCGCTCATAAGTGCACATCAGCACTTCGTTCATAACTATGATTCGTTGCATAAGTGCATGATGTTTTATGTTTTCGTAACTCATAAATCTGTTTCCCAAATGATATTTAAGCATATATAGTTTTTTTTTTTTTGAAGTTAATTGGCATCCCACATAGTGTGGGAGGGGGTTGGGCAGACCCCAACCTGCATATATAGTTCTAGTTCTAGTATTATTTCATCTAGACATTATTATTTATGATAAAATTCTCTTTCAAGCACTGAATTTTACCTAATGGTTAGTAGATAATCATTGTACCTACCATGACAACTTTGTGAATTTCTCAAAAAATCATATTTACATAATATTGTACATATGACTTATATTATGAACAAATATAGTGTTCCTAGAAGACCCTTCTGCGTATGTAGACTATTCTCATGGAACAAAAAATATTTTGATAATCGCGAGTGATGGTAATTACTCCCACTATAAAATTTCTTCGTCGTGATCGTCACAACTGTATAGCCGCTATAATACCAGGATGTGGCTCTTGGGCTATGTGCAGGCAAGTCGAAACATGATATTAGAGTCAATAATGGTCCCCTTATGAGCTTTATCATCGACTTGGCAGCTTCATCTACTATCATTGTCGATGTGCTTCATCAACTATCTTGTCGGTAGTCACCAGATCTAGTCACTGACTATCGCATCTGTCCACTGCATCCTCTACAAGATTTGAGATCAAGTCACCGGATCTCCCTTCAGTCGCATTGGATCTTCTCTCGATTCAGTCATTGGATTTGCACACCTGACATCTCCTCTCGATCCGGATCTAGTTGTCGGATAAAGATCATTAGCCCTTAGTACATTTTTTCATTCCTAGGAATTACTTTTCTGAACCAAGGAAGCCAAACAACCTAAACTGGGTTTTAAAGAGGTCAACTCCCTGCCTTAAAGGGTTTTCCCACGCGGGTTATAAAGATTTGGGCATAGACCTCCAACTTGGAATTTTGGAGGGCCAGCCTCCATGTTATTTACCCGTGTGTTCTGGAAAATCTGCAGAAGAACAACTATCATTCATCCTTCCCTTTTCTTCTCTTTTTTTATACTGCTTCGTAGATGCATCAAACATCTTGAAATACCTCATCATAACAAATCATCAGAAAGAAGAGGCCCGATGTCTGAAAACCTTAATCATCCCATGCCCTTTCCCAGAAATAGCCCATGCATAGCATCTATATCTAAGCATGTACCAACAATTTTAGGGAACAAATGACACACCATATTATTTTCCCTTTTTTTTTAATTCCCAACACATCTTTTCCGATATAGAAGCCTTTCTAGTTCACCAATCTTCAATCCCTATCCCTCAGAGGAAAAAGAAAAAAGTGAAAAGCATTTCCTACGATCTTTAATGTTATCATATAAAAGGAACGACTCTGAATAACCAGCATACGACATAAGAAAATATTATAATGACAACCTTAACAAGGCTATATCCACCATTTACCCTTAACGAAAGATTTTGTCTCCTTTCAACTAAATCACCCCCGCATCCTTTCCCACATTCCACTCAGAGCATGCTTTCTAGTCTTTTTCCAGAACTCATAGCCAAAAATAAACCCAATTTCTAGGTAGGCAAATTTTTAGTTTTATGTCCAAAAAACTAAGTAGAAAAAAGAGAGAATAAAAAAAAAACATAGCACAGTCCTCACTAATCAGTCTCCAATTTGATTCCTGTCAATAGCTAACCTAGTCAAAATAAATCTGGGTTTCATAGGTACATTATTAATGAACTCCTGACCCCTCAATCAAGCCTCCGACCGACGAATTCTACCCGTGAACATCCAAGATCAGCATGAACACAACTAGAACACCGGAGTTCCATCCTGAATCGCTCGACAAAACACTTCCACACTTGATTGGAGGAACACAGATCCGAAAGAGGGCAGTGGGATCATCACTTCACCCTGTACTGGTTCGGTACCCTAAACCCATCAGTGATCTAGTTAACTTCGCATCCCACATATTGGTAGGTATGCATCATTTCAAACCCATAAACATGGGTCCAGTATGGAAAATCATCAGAGAGTGGGGACTCACATAGTCGGTGAAGACGGCGCCGACCGCCATGCTGTGTACGGTCACGTCGTCGAGCTCTGCGATCGACATCCGCCTTCACTGAAAAGATTTCGATCGGAAGACAGTGCTAGGTGGGAGAGAAGTACTATCGGAAGAATCGTGATGAGAGAAGGGGGGCGGGGGCGGGGGCGGGGGCGGGGGCGGTAGGGGTAGCAATCGGTCGGGTTCTGTCGGATCCTACAACTATTCATACCCATACCCATTCGGGTACGGCAGGGTCTATACCCGACCCATACCCCTTCGGTTATAATGAGGTCCATACCCGATCCATACCAATCGGGTTTTGGTTCGGGTATGAATTGGATATAATTTTGTTTATTTTTCTACATCATATATGTAATTATCTGAGGAGAAAAATCAAGGTATCACAATGTAATATTAGGAAGCTCTTTTGGTCTCTTATTACAATGGTTTTTGTAGAGTATAAGTTTGCGGAGGGATAACCTTTCAAAAAAAAAAAGTTTGGGTAGGGATATGTATTCGGTTAGAATTTGGATATATAGTCATGAGTGGAGTCCGAACTGTATTGAGGTACCCATATCCATACCTAAAAGTTAATGGGTAGAGTTCCTATAACCATACCCTATCCAAACCATGTTTCGGGTACAGAATTTGTACCCATACACAATGTTTCGGGTTGGATTTCGATCGGGTTTTCGGAGTCCATTGCCACCCCTAGTTGTGAGTCTTGTGACCCGTGGGCACCCAGTGCTAGCATGTTGGGTCGATCTTATATCGCATGATACTATTTAAGGGAAATTCTATTCATACCCCAAAAATCTATAATTAGCCCCATTTCCAACAAGCTTAAACGCACCATGTTTTCTTTAATTATACCCCATTTCTATCCCAAAAATATCCTTCCATTTTACACCCCACATTGAATACACCCCAATTAAATGGCTCGGCCCATCTTGATCATACCCCATTCCTTTTCGATTTTGAAGCCCATGAGTATAGAGATGTGGAGAGGGTTATTCTGATCATTTGTCATTCATTGATGGCTTGATAAGGAGGGAGAGAGAGAGAGAGAGAGAGAGAGAGAGAGATGTCCCTCTTCTCTCACCATTGCTAGAGGGGTTAGTTCTCGTATGGAGAAATCTGATCGGGGGAAGAGAGATCTTCGAACCATGTTGTCCATGTCGCTGCCAATGACGTCATAGCCATATCGTCGCCCCCGCTCAAGTCCTTTTCAATTGTAGTCGATGTCCAAAATGTTCTGTTTTAGGTTTTAGTTGGATGTGGGGTATAAGATAGGGGTATAAATGATATTTTAAAAATTTTGAGTAAGTTATTGTGCAACGGATGGGAGACAGGGACTAGTTATAGATTTTTGGGGTTTGAATAAAATTTCCCTTGTTTAAAGAGCTTTTTATCAAAATAGTCACAATATATTGTGCAAAAAATACTACAGTAATCTAAAATTGTTTTTTTTTTTGTTATTGTCCCATGTGAACCCAGCCGCACATACATGTTTTGTTTTTCCAGATCGTTTTAGACGTACACCCATTGCGATCAAAAGTAAAGTGGATCATCAGCGACCCCTCCATCACCTCAGATCATGTTGTTGCTACCCACTTTTTTCTTCTCTTCTTTGACCCCGACCACCAGCGACTCCACTCCATCACCTCCGACAACCTCTCCTCTGATCTTTCTATCGGCTGGATCTCGAGTTCCCGTCATCGATCTCTTGTCGGATCTTCACCACCAGCCTCTCTTCCGACGATGACGACGACGACCCCAACCCCCCCTCGTCCACTTAGCATCTCAAATAATAATAATAATAATGAGATAAACAAAAAAAAAACGATGGACTTAACCTAGTTGTGCATAGCGATGGCATGTTGAAACAAATTTGATTTAAATTTAAGGATATTTTGGTCCTAACAAAAATTAGATGACTAGAAAAATATAAAGTACCACGAAAATTGTATTACAAAGTTATCGAGATAAGCTGAAGTTGGGTTACCAGCTTCATCAGTAGCACGACAATTGTTGTTTCTCATAGAAACTTTCTGAGAAATTTTTTTTTAAAACCATCTTGCTTAACCAGTTGCATGGCCGATGACTACGAATATGCCACGCATTAAAATTTCCTTCCGAATTTGAAACATGACCAACCTACAGGATAAAATTTAAATACGTGGCGAGTTTGTATTGGTCAATCGTGCTTAGGCATGGCAACGGTGCGATTTCGGTGCGGTTTTGGGCAAAACCGAAACCGCACCGCAACATCGAACCACCGCACTGAAATCGCACCGCACCGCACCGCGACAGTGTACCGTATGTAAAACCAAAATCGCACCATGTGCCACTGTTTAACACTATAATGATATAAATGATGCGATTTTTTGCGGTTTTGAGCAAAATCGAAACCGTACCGCCACACTGAAACCGCACCGCGACGATTTTATATTTTGGCAAACCAAAACTACACCATGCGATGCGGTTTTCCACGGTTCTCGGTTTTAAATTGCACTGTTGCCATCCCTAATCGTGCTACCCGTTATACAAGCTGTCAACGATTTCACAATTTGGCAGAAAGATCCCCAAAATGATTTGTTAATGCGACGTTGGATAAATCGATCATATGCCACTTTATCTATATAATAGGGGAGGGTTTTGTGGGGGGTACAAAGAACGGTCAGGATCTGTCTTTGAGAGGGAGATAGAATGAGGGGATGAGATAAATTGGTGTTAGGGTGGTGAGATTCATCTAGGAAAAGGAGAACAGCTAAGATTGAATTGAGTTGAAATGTGGGGATGAAATTAAGTGGAGGAGTAATAAATTAGTGAAGGACCTGATTATAAAAAAAATAAAAAATCGTTTTGAATGTCTTTCATGTAAAAAAAAACAAGGATATGTTCGGAATTGATCCGATTGTTCACACGTTTTCTTGCCAAGGATTAATTGGCTATAACTGCCACCTATACGTGGTCCCCCCTCTCTCTTTCATCCGCTCTCTCTCTCTCTCTCTCTCTCTCTCTCTCTCTCTCTCTCATCCACAGACTCCCTCTCTCTCTCTCTCATCCGCGGACTCGATCTTCTGCAGATCTGATCGCAGCAGCCGAACCCCCCTCCCCTTCTTCCTCTTCTTTCTCTCTCTCTCTCTTTCTCTCTCTCTCTCTCTCTGATCTCTGTCGGCTGAGCCCCCCTCCCCCATTTTGATCTCCAACCGTGTCTTCCTCGGCTGTGCGCATCCCTCCCACCCGCGGATCAAGGGCAAGGAGTCTCGGGTCGACTGCATGGGCTGCGTCGACTCAACTCCAAGCGGCTCCGGCATCGACTGTTGGCGAGGGGCGGCAAAGCGGCAATCATAGATCCGGCGAGAGGAGAAGCAGGAGGCCGGATCTCGCCAGAGGTTTCATCGCCGCTGATTAGGGATCGAGGCCATAGATCCGGCGAGATCCAGCTTCATCGTCGGATCTGCAGCTTCATCGATGGATCTCACCGGATCTGTGGCCTTGAGCTCGTTGGAGGCTTCAAAACCGGCTATTAAAGCTCGAGCCGGATCTCGCCGGTGGCTTCATTGTCGGATCTGCGGCGAGATAATTCGGGATCTGCAGCAAGACGACCTGTGGGGAGGGGGCTGCCGGATTTTTCGAAAATTTTGACAGCGCGAGTGAAAAATGAACTATGGGACGAGATTTATAAGTTCCGAAAATTTTGGCAGGAAATCCTAGGTGACATGTGGCTCCACCAGACTGGCTAAACAGATGAAGCGCTGGACTAGACGAAGTGTCGGGCTAGGTGGAGCGTCGGACCAGACGAAACGTCGAATAAGGCAAGATCCCCCAAAAAACTTCGCCCAATCGATAGGTAGACGATCGAGCGATTTTCCAAAGAATCGAGCAAAAAAACGTGATCTTTTGCCCGATTGCCCAAAGTTCCACCGGTTGAAATTGATTGATCGGACAATTTTGACCGATGGCCCAAAAGACTTCGCCCAATCGACAGGTAGACGATCAGGCGATATTTCAAAGGATCGGGGAAAAAAATGAGGTTTTTTGCCCGATCGCCAAAAGTTCCACCGGTTGAAATTGCCCGATCGGACAATTTTGACCGATCAGACAATTTTAACCGATGACCCAAAAATCGACAGGCAGACGATCGGGCGATTTTCCGAAGGATCGGGCAAAAAACGTGGTTTTTTGCTTGATAACCAAAAGTTCCACCGGTTGAAATTGATTGATCGAACAATTTTGACCGATGGCCCAAAAGACTTCGCCCAATCGACAGGCAGATGATCGAGCGATTTTCCAAAGGATCGGGCAAAAAAATATATGGTTTTTTGCCCGATCGCCAAAAGTTCATCCGGTTGAAATTAACCGATCAAACAATTTTGACGATCGGACAATTTTAACCGATAGCCCAAAAGACTTCGCCAAATCAACAGGCAAACGATTGGGCGATTTTTTGAAGGATCGGGCAAAAAATGTGGTTTTTTGCCTGATCGCCAAAAGTTCCACTGGTTAAAATTGACCGATCGAACAATTTTAACCGATGGCCCAAAAGACTTCGCCCAATCGATGGGCAGACGATCGGGCGATTTTCTGAAGGATCGGGCAAAAAACGTGGTTTTTTGCTCGTCGCCAAAAGTTCCACCGGTTGAAATTGACCGATCGAACAATTTTGACCGATGGCCCAAAAGACTTCGCCCAATCGACAGGCAGATAATCGGGCGATTTTCCGAAGGATCGGACAAAAAACATGGTTTTTTGCCCGATCGCCAAAAATTCGATCGGTTGAAATTGACCGATCGGATAATTTTAATCGATGGCCCAAAAGACTTCGCCAAATCGACAGGCAGACGATCGGGCGATTTTCCGAAGGATCGGGCAAAAAACGTGGTTTTTTGCCCGATCGCCAAAAGTTCCATCGTTTGAAATTGACCGATCGGACAATTTTAACCGATGGCCCAAAAAACTTCGCCCAATCGACAGGCAAACGATCGGGTGATTTTTTTTTGCCCGATCGCCAAAAGTTCCACCGGTTGAAATTGACCGAACGGACAATTTTGATCGATGGCCCAAAATACTTCGCCCAATCGATAGGCAGACAATCGAGCGATTTTCCGAAGGATCGAGCAAAAAATGTGGTTTTTTGCCCGATCGTCAAAAGTTCCACCGGTTGAAATTGACCGATCGGACAATTTTAACCGATTGAACAATTTTGACCGATGGCCCAAAAAACTTCGCCAAATCGATAGGCAGACGATCGGGCAATTTTCCGAAGGATCATGCAAAAAACGTGATTTTTTGCATGATCGCCAAAAGTTCCACTTGTTGAAATTGATCGATCTTATAACTTTGACCGATCGGATAACTTTGACCGATGGCCCAAAAGACTTCGCCCAATCGACAGGCAGACGATTGAGCGATTTTCTGAAGGATTGGGCAAAAAGCATAGCTTTTTGTCCGATCGCCAAAAGTTCCACCGGTTGAAATTGACCAATCGGACAATTTTGATCAATGGCCCAAAAGACTTCACCCAATCGATAGGTAGACGATCGGGCAAAAAACATGGTTTTTTGCACGATCGCCAAAAGTTCCACCGGTTGAAATTGATCGATCGGACAATTTTGACCAATGGCCCAAAAGACTTCGTCCAATCGAAAGGCAGACGATCGGGCGATTTTCCGAAAGATCGGGCAAAAAACGTGGCTTTTTGCTCGATCGCCAAAAATTCCACCGGTTGAAATTGACCAATCGGATAATTTTGACCGATGGCCCAAAAGACTTCACCCAATCGACAAGCAGACGATCGGACGATTTTCCAAAGGATTGGGCAAAAAAGGTGGTTTTTTGCCCGATCGCCCCAAGTTCCACTGGTCGAAATTAACCGATCGGACAATTTTAACCGATGGCCCAAAAGACCTCGCCCAATCGACAGGCAGACGATCGGGCAATTTTTCAAAAGGATCGGGCAAAAAACGTACCTCTTTGCCCGATCGCATCGAGCTCCACCGGTTGAAATTGACCTATCGGTCAATTTTGACCGATCGGACAAATTTGACCGATCGGCCAATATTGACCAATCTGACGAATTTGTCCGAACGGACAAGTTGGCTGCCGGTGTCTCATCATTTAGTATTGCTTAATAAGAACTCTATGACACTAACTCATCGCAAGGGGTTTGAATTTTGCACCTATGTTCGAAGTCATCCAGATCAGCCTCTAGCTAATTTGGAGGGGGTAACTGTGGATACGAATTTTGGCCAATACCTAGCAACGAGACCCATCAGCCCTGCCTGGAGGTCCACGGGATAGCAACGGGGCCCACTAACCCTGTCTAGAGGTCCACAAGATAGCAACGGGACCCACCAGATCTATCTGGAGGTCCACAAAGACGACAACGGGACCCACCAGCCCCTACTTGGATCCGGACGACAGCTGTAGAAATCACCTTCTACCCCGGATTCTGTTCCAGAAAACTCTATAAATAGTCGACCCGACAAATGTAAAAGATCGAATATCTGGTTTCTGAATCAGACTTTCAAAAAACCTAGAGCTCTGACCTCCTTACCTTTCGATCTTCTTTTTAGAAGAGAAACCAGTGACACTCGACCTGCCGAGGTCACTTTAATCCAAGTGTTAGTGAATTCGGGTTGCTCCCTATAACACGGAGACGTAGGCTTCGGCTGAACTTCGAGATCACATCTCATGTCAACAGTCTTTTGATATTCAATATATTCAACTCAAAAACACCGATCTTCGAACCTGCAGACTAGACAAACATTCGATCAGACATTCGACTCGACTCGATTGACTGGTTGGGCGGAGTCTTCGGGTCGGCACAAAGATCATTCCCCACAACGTCTTACCGCACGGAGATGTAGGCTTCGACCGAACTTCGTCACCACATCCAGTGTCAACTCTCTCTCTCTCTCTCCCTCCCTATTCTACAGTGCTTGTGTGACAACCTAGCAAGTTACAGCTCAGCACTTCGAAGCGCGCCACATCCCGAAGGGTAAAATCTTCAAGCAGCCCATGTCGGTGGTCTAGCGGTGATACACAATGGCTTGGGCATAGTCAAAGCCGGATCACGGCACACCCCATGTCCACTCTTCTCCATTCAGGATTTCCGTCTGCGCTCAGGTTTCATACTAGCGACCATGGCCGCGATGCGGTGGCGACTAAAGCCAGGCCGGGTTTTGGAGTTTATTTGGAAAAGTTAATTCGCACCCCAAAATTACTACCTCTTACCTCACTTCCCCCTGGTTTTCCATTTTTGTATGGGGTATGACCAACATACCCCCCATTCCCCAACACACTACATCCCCCCTTTCATACCCCATCCACTCCGAACCTCCATACCCCATTACCTCCTTGCCGGCACATTCGTCACCAACATACATCTAAAGCCTCTACCGCCTACTTCCGACACCACTGTGTCTCCGCCTCCTTCATCCCTTCTCCTCTTCATTTTCCACAACGGAGCCACCACCACCTCTCATCCTCTTTGTCATTGAAGCATCCACTTCCTCCCTTTTCCTCCTCTTCTCCTCCTCCTCTTTTTTTATTGTCAGAGCCACAATTGCTTCCACTTGCCCTTCCCGTCACCTAGCATGTTTGGTAGTTCAGTGACAAAGATATTCGATACTTAATCACCGAACCTTCTGAGCAATATTTGGTAGTTAACTATCGAATATTCTTCAGTATGTTCGATAGTTCAACATCAAACATGTTTATTAGATGTAGAGTTAGTTATATAAGGAGACAACGCACATCATTACAATACCACAACTAAGGTGGGACCAATAGTAACTTTACATCTAATAAGGTTCATTATTGAACTACCAAACATATTGGGCGATGGGGAGGGGAAGGGGAGGGAACACCGCCTCCTATGATAAAAAGAGAGAGAGAGAGAGAGAGAGAGAGAGAGAGAGAGAGAGAGAGAGAGAGAGAGAGAGAGGGGGGGGGGGGAGGCATCGGACGTCAAGCGTTGTGGGCATGTTGTGATGGATATGACTGACATAAATGTGATGGGGTATGGAGGTTCAGAGAGGATGGGGTATGGAAGGGGGAGGAGGATGGGGTATGCTGAGAAGGGAGTATGAGGTATGGGGTAATGGGAGTATTCTTGCCATAAAAAAGGTACTGGTTTTCTATTGTACCTTTTGGGGGTTTGAATAAAATTTTCTCCTTTTATTTTCTTCTTTAAATAACTCCTACTTGAAGTGGGGTGGTCCCCCGGCCTTAGAGCATCTCCAATGGGCTCATTGACAGTGAATCACTTCGGTACTGTAGGAAAAAATCTATAGGCCCACTCTGAAAACGACCCTCCAACATGCTCCTTTTCATTATGATTGGATTTTCCTACCCCTCTCGCTGGTGCTGGCGAGAGCACGAAAAGTTTTATGGTTACTCCCCCTTGGTTTGAATAAAACAACGGTATAAAAGTTACTCATATAACTTAATTTTCAAAAATATCTTTTTTCATTTGTTATGTTGGTCGAAATATAAATAGAAATATTTGGCCTTTTTAAGAAATTGAAAGAGATTCGAGGAACCAATACAGTTTTCGGTTTCCACTCCATATTTTACCTACGTGGCAGCTCCCTAGGAAGTAGGAACCCATTGGAGATGCTCTTAGGTAGGGCCCGAATCAAAACAGAGCGCGAGTTTTCACTCGCATCCAGCTTCCGTAATAGAGCTTTCGGACAATATCCCGAATCTGGAACTCGTTCAACTCTCCATCTGGATCCCGATCTCCATCCCTTTACCGAGATGACCGAGATCTCAGAAATGGCGAATGAGGCCGCGGAAGGCAGATCCCGTTCCGCCTCTCCCACCCCGATCTGATCGCAAAACCCCCACTCCATGGCGGGAGCCGTCTCCGCGCTGTTCCTCCTCGACATCAAAGGCCGCGTCCTCGTGTGGCGGGACTTCCGCGGCGACGTCTCCGCCGTGCAGGCGGAGCGCTTCTTCACCAAGCTCATCGAGAAGGAGGTAAGATAGACCCCCCCTCCCTCCTCCGGTGATCTGAATCCTTCTATGTAAGTATTTGAAGATTTTCAAGGACTCGGTTCTTCGGAATGGTTGCAGGGGGATCCGCAATCTCAAGCTCCGGTGGTGCACGACAATGGAGTTTCCTACATGTTCATACAGCACAACAATGTCTTCCTGATGACCGCGTCAAGGCAGAACTGCAGCGCCACCAGTGTTCTTCTGTTCCTGCATCGCGTTGTCGCCGTGAGTATTCCGCACTCTTACCTCTCCTCTCGTGAATGGATCATCATCGAACGATCGAAGCAAATGGAGTTGTTATTCTCTAATGAATTGCAGGTTTTCAAACACTATTTTGAAGAGTTGGAGGAGGAATCTTTAAGAGATAATTTTGTTGTGGTGGTGAGAAGACAGATCTAACTCCCTGCTGCTACTATTTGGTCTATGAAATCATTTCAGATTTAACTTATATACAATGCAATGCACATCAATAGCATTTATCTATTAAGATTATGAAGTCATTACAATAAAAGCACCCTATTGTGTGGCTTGGGCAGTATGAGTTGCTTGATGAAATGATGGACTTTGGTTACCCCCAATACACAGAAGCGAAGATTCTTAGCGAGTTCATCCAGACAGATGCGTACAAGTTGGAGGTTACACAGAGGCCGCCGATGGCGGTAACTAACGCCGTGTCGTGGCGTAGTGAAGGGATACAGTACAAGAAGAATGAAGTAGGTTGTTTCCTCCCTGTTCTCGAGTATTGCTTCTAATCAACACTCACCAAATGTTACCTTGTAAAGAAGTGGCATCCTTTTTTCTTCAGGTGTTCTTGGATGTGGTGGAAAGTGTTAATATTCTTGTCAACAGCAATGGCCAGATTATCCGTTCCGATATCGTAGGAGCATTGAAAATGAGGACATATTTGAGGTGCACAATTCTTCCTTTCTCTGTACATCAGTATCTATTTGGATAATGGGAAATTTACAAATTTTTAACAATATGGGATTATGAACTTGATCTATTCATATGCATTGGTTCTCAATCTCACCAAAGTCATCATCGTGATTATTATCGTTTGAGACTTTAACGTTCTATTATTAAGCGAACGAGGAGGGATGGGCCCTAACCTTAGAAGAAGCAAAGAAGATACACTTGTCAAGTCATTAAGGGTCCTTCTTTAGGCATATCTCTCACACTGAGAGAGATCCCATGTGATAGTGACACTGGATTATCTCCACTCATTCCCCTCTTTCCCAACCAACCTCCTCGTTTGGTACTTGAATCAAGTTATTTTCCTTGTTTTAGTTGATTCAAGGTCTTTGTTGGGTCTTTATATATATGGGATTGTATTGTATTGGAAATATTGAAGTTTAGTATATATTTTGGATTTTTCTTTGTATGTATGCCCTTCCATATTCTTGTAGTTCTTATACTATTCTTCCCTCTTCATATTGCCTCTTGGTTATTCTTCTTTTTTAGTACTTATTTTGCTCTTTATCGTTGTGATCTTTTATTTTGTTATTTAACCTAAAAACATCAAATAAATCCCCTTACAAACCAATGTTGTCAAACTGCATTTTGTGGTTTGTGCGATCCAGGTACCAATCACATATGTGATCGCATGTACGATTGTGTGATCACACAAACAATTGTCATATTTTTTAATAGTGTAAAAACTAAAAATTCGTAAGAACTTGTAAAAGTTATGAAGTAGTTCCCAATAAACTTATGTAAAAAGAGAGCACAAATTTTATTTATCTCACTGAAAATAATGTACCCATATATGTATCAAGTAATGAAATACAAGATGAGCTTTATTAAGGACTAAAATTAATTCAAATATAACTATACAAATAAACGAGAAAAAATAGAACTACAAATCTATCAGGTTCTCAACTTCCCATTGAGGGCATCTTCACCGCCTCCACTAGCTGAGCTGTCAGCATTCGAGTCATCTCCTTCTTCTATATACTATATAGTCCTCAACATTTTATCTCCTTATCATTTGTCCTGACGAGCACCTCGTTCACATCTAGTGCTGCCGTTTTTTCCCTGTTACTTATGAAATATCAAGATCCCAATATTGCTTCATTTTTGTTAGTGACACCTAATTGCTAGAACTGCCACGGTTGCCATTGGCCCTACTATTACCCTTTCTTTAAGTGCCATCTTCGTCTTGAGCTAGTCTCTCATTCTCCATCAAAAGCTTCCTAGTCCAGTTACGTTTAGGTTATGCCACCCTCCTGAAAAAAGGAATCCACAGATGATCTTCCTCTGGCTCCTCAAGCAGATCGTAAAATCCCAATTTCATCAATCTCTCCAAGAATCGTTCGCGCAACTTCTGATTGTATTGTACGAACACTAGGCTTTTGAGTTTCTTCTGCTTTATTAGATTTTGCTTCTTTGTATGACGTACATGGTTAAAATTATTGAGTTAGAAACTCAAAATACATTCCAATTCAATTATCAAACTAAAATTGCTAGATTGGTTTTCAAAATCTTACCATCCCGAATGTACTCCAGTTATGTTCGCAACTTAAAGTAGAGCATGTAAGGGCACTAATCAACTTTGCCAATTTATTTAAGTTTGCGTCCTTCACGACTAGATCCACACTGTAAGTCGACCACCATTTAACTGTAAATTTAAGAGAAATTTGTATTAGATAGGTTGGATAATTTATTATATTTGTGTAAACATCGAATGGATAAAAAAATGAATTATACTAAGGACTTACTTGGGGTTTTTATATATCTATGTCTAATCGCAATCTCTTCGGAGAAATAATACTTTGCCCACATTCATGTGCCAATCCGGCTACATCAGTATATAAATATATAATCATGTTTATAATCATGTCCATCCTTATCTGGAACTATCTATGCTAAGACATCAAGTGAACTAATCATATGAATAGCATCCATCAGTTATTAGTTGGCTTTGAAGAAGACAAAGTATAAAGGTTGCCAAATATAAAGGAGTGTATATATGGTTCTCACATTTTTTATATTATCTGTAACAAATCTATAAATGTGTTCTTTATATTGTGCATTATCTTTTATTTATTGTTTGTTTTTCTCTAGTGTATCATAAACATAGCCTCTTGGTGTTTTTTTTTTATCACTGCTCACTAATCACAAAGTGAATAATGGTGTTGGAATCGACAATACATAGCCATAGGACACATTGCTCCGAAAAGAGCTAGAAAACATGGTCTTTGTGACTAGCTTACCATCTGAAGTCTTTGACCATGGGCTATTGACAGAGTCAGATGGCTCAATAAAAGATCCGAGTTTATGATGCTTTCTATAGCATTGAAGCGTCAGAAATGTCGTCACAATTCTCAAATCTAGTGACTGTAGGGTGAAGCAAATTACCTTCTAGGTATCTCCTATCTACTAAATAGAAGTGCGTGCTTGTAGATAAAAACAATAACATTTCTAACTTTAGCAACAATGGAAAGTTATAATTTACCTATATCCTCTAAAATAAAATCTAAATAGTGCGCATCGTAATGTGTCAAAAAAATACGTCGTTGTGGTCGCAGAAAAAGATTCGGGTCGTCTTTATTGCGGATCACACGAGATTACAAATTTTCTTTGATCAGGAGATTGTGGGAGAGATCCTCTGGAGGGTCCCTTTGATCCGCGTCTCCACGTGGTATTCGTGCGAGAGCTCTGAAGGGGTTGACCAGGACAGAGGTCTTTACAGGGTGAGGGTTTTTGAGAGGCTAAGGAGTTTCTGCCGTTGATTTTGTCCCGTCCGTGCTTCGCGCTTTCTCGGCTAGGGAGGCTTTGGGCTTCGTTCCTCGGTCTTCGTGTCTTCCTCGATCCTTGCTCGACCTCGGCGTCCTTGATCGTCGGTTCGCGGCGTCGATCGTGTTTTTGGCGTCAGCTTTGGCTTTAGCTTTCGGCTTTGGCGTAGCTTTGGCGTGGCTCTGGCTTTTGCTTTGCTTTGGCGCTTGCGCTTGAACGTAGACAGGTAGAGACTTGCGATGCTTTAGTTCTTCCGGACTTCGCGTCGTATCGGCTAGAACGTGCGGTGCTTTGCTCGTGACCGTCGTAGTTGCTTGGCTTTGGCACGTGCGTTGCTTTAGCGCGGGCTTTACCGGTGCGTTTGCTTTGGCTTCTTGCGTCGGCTTTGACTTTAGCTTCGACTCGATCTTCTTCTCGAACGACTGGCGTTACCTCTTCAAGGCTTCTTTACTCTTCCGGCTTCCTCGACGGTTGTGGCGTCGGTTTTGGCTTTTCGGCGGGGGTAGCACCGATGCTTGTGCGACGGTTGTGGCGTCGACTTTCGTTGATGAAGACGGCGGGTGTAGCACCGATCTTCGTGCGACGGTTGTAGCGTCGGCTTTTGTTGATGAAGACGGCGGGTGTAGCACCGGCTTTAGCACGACGGTTGTAGCGTCGGCTTTTGGTTGACGAAGGCGGCAGGGGTAGCGCCGGCTTCAGGCCTTCTTCTCCCGGCTTTCTTCTTCGTGCGAGGAGTCGATGCCTTGATTGAAGACGACGAGTGTTGTCGGCTTCGATCTTCTTCTCCGGCCTTTGCTTATGGCGTCTTCGGAGCTGATGAAGATCGTTGGAGCAATCGGGTGATGACGGCTCCGGGTCTTCTTCTCCACGCTTTCTTCTTCGTGCGAGGAGTCGAAGCTTTGATCTCCGAGTGCAAGGTCTTCACGTTGATGAGGACTTGAAGGGCCAAGGACTCCCGTAGGATATGCTTGCCGTGCCTCGTGAAGCCTTCGGTCTTCGAGCGTTGGAGCTTCTCTTGCGAAGCTCTTTCGTCTTCGGCTTTCGGACCCTTGATGCCTTCCCCGACCCCTTCTATTTATAGGCAAAGGGGGGCGGTTGGGGGAGATATTGCTGAAATCTTTTTGTTTCCTCCAATATCTCCCCTCATAACCATCGAGATGTTGTTCCCTTATTTGGGGAAACAAACCCGATTTCCTCCTTTTTAGTTGGAGTGGTTATGGGCTAGATGTGACTCGATCTTTTAAAGATCGAGTTGTTATTTTTGTTGCACTTTTGGATCGGATGGCGACACAACGTCATCTTGTCCGTTGGATCGAGGGATCGTCGCGGATCTACGGTTGTGTAGACGTCCACGCCACCTCCCCCCGCATCAAGGCGGTTTTGACTTTTTCTTTTCTTTTCCTTTTCTTTTCTTTTTCTTTTCTTTTTCTTTTTTTTTTCTTTTTCTTTTTCTTTTCCTTTATGGCCGGCCCCACCTCTCCATGAGGAAGGGGGCACGGTTTTCAAGAAGGGGGGGCCGGTGGGCCCCCCTCTTTGTGTCCGAGTTGCGGGTCCGGTGGGACCCGTTTGCTTTGGGTCGGGCCATGGCGCGCAAATTGAGTTCGCACGTGGGCCGAGTTCGCACGCGGGCCGTTGTGCGCGGCCGAGTTTTGCATACGGGCCGTTGTGTGCGGGCCGAGTTTCGCATGCGGGCCGTTGTGTGCGGGCCGGGTTTCGCATACGGGCCGTTGTGTGCGGGCCGAGTTTCGCATGCGGGCCGTTGTGTGCGGGCCGAGTTTCGCATACGGGCCGTTGTGTGCGGGCCTAAGTTGCATGAGCGAGTCGGGTTCGACCCGAAGGCCGTTGGGTGCGGGCCCAAGTTTCGCATGCGGGCCGTTGTGTGCGGGCCTAGTTTCGCATGCGGGCCGTTGTGTGCGGGCCCATTTTTTTTTTGTAAAAATCGGGTTTGACCCGAAGGCCGTCGGGTGCGGGCTTATTTTTTTGTGTAAAAATCGGGTTCGACCCGTGGGCTAATTTCGATGCCCACAGTCGTAAAGGAGGGTAACCATTTCTTTATACATTGCTGCGTTGTCCGTGACAACTTGTGCGACATACTCCTCTCTTATTCATATTACGTTAGATCTAGGATAGAAATAAATAGTTGGTCTATTGGCCATGTATGAGCGCACGAAGGCGTCTATGGATTTAAGGAACACCGGTATGGTCGGACAATTAACTAGAAAGTTAATTACTATCCGTTTGCAGTGATCGGTTCACCCATTAGCCATCAGGGTGTAAGTGTGTAACCATATATTTTCCATGCCTTATTGTACTCAGTGAGGAAAGCCTTTGTGGCTGCTACCTCTGTTTTTAGGCAAGTTTGCCCAATTTTGTGGTGGAAGGTTGGTTTTAGGCCTAGACCAAATTGTCCTATAGCTTCAACCATATATTTGAAGTTCTTTAGCCTAAAGGCATTTAAAGAAATGTCAGCTTGGGATGCCCATTTGGTTATAGAGTGTATTGTGCTCTTCATGTCTTCCTTCTTATTACTATTCTTATTGTGTCTGGGCAGGGCCTTTTCCCTTGACTTTCTTATCAACCATATCCTGAGGACTTGGTCTACAAAAACGAACAAGAGGTCCACGAGCTCATGGCCTCTTTGGTGGTGGAGGTAGTGATCTAAAGCATCCAGTGGACGCCACAAGGTTTTGTCCAAGGTTTCGAGTTTCAACCGAAACCGATTCGTTTCGGATTGGTTTCAGTTGGAATCGGTCCTGAAACCTCCAGTTTTGGTTTCGGAACTCAGCACTCATTAAAAGCAGGATTGGGTTCAGGATAAGATGTATTTCAGCATGACAGCTTGACAAACATATTTACATAAAAAATATTTAAGTAAATGATCTTTATGTTCTCCATTTACTTTAAGTTATTTTATGTAAATAAGCAAATACGCCCCATTTGGATTTAATAAGCATATCAGAAAAATCAAAATTCAAAGGAATCAAAATGTAATTTTTCAGTTCTTATACAAAATCAGACTTTACAGCTTTTGGCTAAAAAATAAAATTCGGTGAAAAAAACACCCTCAAAGTATTTTGGACTGAAAAAAATCTCCGAAATCTAGAAGTATAAGATTAACTTAAAAACCCAAAGTCCGATAAAATATTGTAAATCTATAAAAAAATTCTTTCGTAAGAACTCTTTTTTTCTGCAGAGTTGGCCAAAATTGAGAATCATTATTTTTAAAATTTTTGACAAAAAGTTGGGGTAAAGTAAAAGCCACGCTCTTTTGAAAACAAGACCACTATGAAGTGGGTACCGATATAATTATTTAATAATATTATTATTTTTAAATTAATTATTTTTTTTTAAAAAAAACCGAAACTGTCGAAACTCCGATCCGAAACGACCGAAACCGATCCTCAATGGGCGGACCGAAACCGAAACTACATACCTTGGTTTTGTCATCCTCGACGATGTTTAGCATCATCGTGCTTCCTCCGAGAGGTCTTGTCCATGCACTTCATGATCTCTCTTTGGATCTTATCAAAAATATTAGGACATGCTTTTGCATTGAACCTGGGAGTATGACCAAAGTGTCGATTCTGTCTAGCAATATCACCATTCCTATAGCAGCTCACTGCTCATACACTATAATGTTCTTCCCACGAGGACTCTATAGCGCCCATACTTATGTTTGGGATTCTTTGACCTATTGGGTTTAAGCGCCGAAGAATCCGCCGAAGACATGATGTAGATGGAGGTGTGTGCGATGTGAGAATAATAGTCTAGTTACTGTTTTTTTTTACAAAATGTAAACAAACATTGTTAAAAAATTGAATAAGAGAACAAGGTAAGAAAGACAAAATTAGTGGCTTGATTGGTGGTGGTGTCTCAATAGTGGTGTTGTCGATCAACATGCCTCACACTGATGGCTTAGACCTCTCGTTGTCGTCTCCTCCTCCACTTGGGTTTAGATTCTTGAGAGATCGAGGATAGTTGAATGTAAGGGAGATCGAGCTAAGAAAACAAAATCAAGGGAGGGAGTTTGATTGAATTTTTTGAGAGCTTAGGCTTGGAGATGAAGAGATCTTGGACTTAGAATGGGTTGAAGAAGCTTTGAGAAAGTTAGTAGTATAGCCGCATATGCGTCGCACAATGCGATGTGTAACTGCACGACTCGAATGATTAGTTTTTTAGTCGTTTGGGTCGTTGGGTTGTGCAGCCGCCCATGTAAATGTGTGCTAGCGTTCGCACAACTTAGAAGATTGCACGTGCGATGACCGCACAAACGATTTTATAGGCCTTGACTGTATATATAGTTACACATGACACCATTGCTTAGAACCCAAAATCTGCCCACCTTTGGGGTTCTAAGCAATGGTGGTCAAATTTGGGGTTCAAAGCAATGTTGTCATGCGTATCTATATATACAGTGAAGGCCTATAAAATCGTTTGTGCGGTCATCGCACGTGCAATCTTCTAAGCTGTGCGAACGCTAGCACACATTCATATGGGCGGTTGCACTACCCAACGACTCAAACGACTAAAAATCGTTTGTGCGGTCATCATAATTTCACCCTATCTGTTTATAGGCCTTGACTGTATATATAATTACGCATGACACCCTATCTGTCTTGACTGTATATCTGCCCACCTTATCTGTTTATAGGCCTTGACTGTATTTCACCCTATCTGTTTATCTGCCCACCTTATCTGTTTATAGGCATTGACTGTATATATAGTTACGCATGACACCATTGCTTAGAACCCCAAATCTGTCCACCATTGCTTAAAATAAGGAGAGCAGAGGCAATCCCTCATCGATGGTAACCAAATATGGAGAGCAGAGGCAATCCCACTAGGCATTGACTGTATATATAGTTACGCATGACACCATTGCTTAGAACCCCAAATCTGTCCACCATTGCTTAAAATAAGGAGAGCAGAGGCAATCCCTCATCGATGGTAACCAAATATGGAGAGCAGAGGCAATCCTTACTGGGATTGCCTCTGCTCTCCATTGCAACACATTGGATGCACTCTTGATGGTAACCAAATGTTCATCTTTCTTTCTAAAGCAAGTGTAAACTATCGCATGATCATAGGTCATCACAAACTCAAGTATCGAATCTAGTCTAAACCCTTGTCCTCCATGTACTCTCTCATATCCTATATTGCTTTCCCCAACATGACCATTTATATCACTACCTATAATATCTTTCGATTTCATATTCTAGAATATCTTGCACTAATCCATCCATCGTTTTCCAAAATTGTTCAATTACTATTTTATCCAATCTCACTTCTTGTGTGTACATGCTAATCATCTTTATTACATTAGGTCCTAATTCTCCAAATGCGAACTATTGGACAGTTTCGTCCAATTTCATGATGCAATCGTCAATAGTTATTGTCGAGAAATCTGAGACAGTTCTATAAATCTGAACCAGGCTGCCTGTAGATCAATGGGATAAAATGTCTTGTTGGGTGACAAATTTATCAAAAAAAGTTCTAGGAAAACGGGCCAGCAAAGTTTAGCCTTAAGATGTATATAGGAAAGCCTTTTGGTAAGGTGGGCCTTCATTTAGATATGTTGAGTAAGATGAATTCTCAAATTTTGGTAAATTGGACCCAAAATGTATCTGTCCAATTACGTTTGCTGTTCTTGTCAATGGTGGATTAGTAGGATTCTGTTTATCCGACTGAAATTTGGCAAGGAGATCCACCATCACCTTATCTCTTTACTATTCTATTGACCAAATGAATTGGAAATGCAATGTTTATTGTGACAGTTCCATTGTCATCTTTGCATACGACATTCTACGATCTTAAGGTCTACGGAGGAAATTTTTGAAAAACTGGTTCATTAGGCAGGATTGTCCCCAAAATTCAAGGTTTATATTGGAGGCAGGGAGATCAGATTAGAGAATAGTGCTGTGGTAAGGGTCTTCGTATCAGCTCATTATAAGCTAGATATCTTGAATCACCTTTTCTCTATCAGAACCTTCTGTTTGTTCATTCCAACCATTTCTAAACAACATTTTATCCTCCTTATCAAGCAGGATTCCGTCTCAGGAGGGAGGACTTAGGTTATAAGGACTTTTTCCCCCTCTTTATCGCTCTTTCTTTCCTTTCAACTTTCTTTGGTTTGGCATAGGCTAATAGCAGACAAGAAAGTACTTGTATGGTCAGTTGGGAAGATGTTTGTGATATCAAAAGCCGAAGGAGAATTTGAAAGATATAACCATAGCCTTTTTACTTGAATGCTCTTGCCTATGGTTTCTTCGAAGGAATCACTATTGGCTCTTAGATGAGCAGAAAATGGTTACAAGGACAGGACATCTGGTCAGCTACTGAGTCAGAAACCAGACTCCTTTATCTGAAACCTCTTCTCAGAAGGAGACCAATTGCTTATAAAGATGCCAGATACCCACTGGGAAATGGGAATTCCATTTCTGTAGAGCAGGGTTCTTTGGTTATCTTGTGGTCCATTGGCTAATCTTTCGAACTTCTTTATGCAAGCCATCGGTTCAGAACTTCCTTAGAGGTATCAGACTTGACAAGAGGGGGTCAAATGCCCATTCTAATTCACAGTACATTTATCTGGCTTATGTTTTGGGATCTGATTTATAGAGATGATTTCCCTATTACTGCAAGAGCTGCTTAAGTTTTCTGGAGAAGAAGTTCATTATCAAAGAAGTTTGGGACTTTATCAGAAAACATATGCAGTCCTGTTTGCTCTTAAGTTGTTTGGAACACTGTCTGTAGTCCTAAAAGCTCCTTTTGTTTATGGAGGCTGTGCTGCTTGTGCATAAGAACTAAGAAGGTAGGTGATGTTGAACGAATGCTCCCGCATCAGTAGGAAGATAAAGCTGACTTTTAGCTGCATCTCATGTGTTCAGGATGAACAAAATCTAGAGAATCTCCTTTTCAAATGTTCATATTCAGCCTGGATTTGGCAACTTGCCTAGCTCAAGTTAAATTGGAGCATATAGCCCGTGGCAACATTATATTTTAAAAAGGGTACAACACTGCTGAAGTTGGCCTGCTATTACTTGGCATGTTTGGGAGCAGTGGCTCAGGTGTATCATTCAAACCTTTACATCTAACAAGATATCGATGCAAGTTCTGTTTAAACCTTCCTTCCATTATGCAAAAGCTCCAATCAAGACCAAAGAAAACAATGGTAAATGAATCACCTGAGGAGTGAGATTTATCTTCTTTTATGCAATTAGCAGCGATGGAATGCGTTGTGAGTAGAAACTTAGAAATGCACAATGAAATTATGTATAATCAAATTTTTTTACCAATAAATTTTTATAGTCTTACATGCGTGACGATGAATCATCCCTCTTCAGTAAAGTGGTTACATGTTTACTAAGTTTCATCCCTGACTTTGAAAAGGATCACACTTAAGCAGTTTATTCAAGACTTAGGAGCCACACAACTTCAATGTTGTTCAGATACAAATTGGCCAAATGAGCAGGAGTTAAAACGACTTTGTTCACATCAATATCTTATCATTCTTGTTTTTAAAATTGATGACCTGGAATAAATTAAATCCTATTATCTAGTGTGTGAATCAAGGATTATATTACTTGCAAACACTTAATCGGATGTCTCCATATGAGAGGATGAATTAATCAAGTTCTGCCAATTATCAAACTCTATCATTTGATTGGGATAAAAGGTGATGCCTTAGATGAAAAATGAAGAAGCACCATTTTCGACGACATTTACACTGTGATCTGAAGGGATGAGTTAATACAACGCATCTCTGATTATTTCATAATTATCAGCAATGAGAGCATTTGTTTCTTCCATAATCTCTCAAGGGAAAATTATTGCAAACAATAGATAAAGAACCTCAACAGTTCCCTTACGTTAGGGTGACATTACCCATCTTCTTTCTTTTCAACTAGAAACCTTCATTATCTGTTCTTTATTTTTTTTGAATGGTTTCTTTCCAAAGGTCCCACCCTCATCTTCATTTGTAGATTCCATATACTACACAGGTACCTGCCCCTTGGATGTACTAGACAGACCCACAAGGCTAAATAAATTGGTATTTAAACAAGAGAATATGACTTTGGTTGAAGCATTTTTGGATGAAAGCCGAAAACTTATTATTTTTTGAAAACTGGGTAGTGGGATGAAAACAAGGAATACTGGTTATATCCTTTGTTTCATCATTCCAAAAGCCAAAAGTTTTTGAGAAAATGAAGGTCAAAATATCCAGAACCTGATGGAGATGACATTAGTTTAATGTGAAATTATGTACACATTGCCAAATATTTTATTCTTATTGCCAAATATTGACCTAGTCCTCCCTTGTGGTCTTTTCTTATGTGGAATCTCAAAAGATGTACATAAATTTTTGGAAAAGTTGATATCCTCGTTCCTTCATAGTTCCTTATTTAGTAAAGATTATATGAATATGGACATGGAAAATGAATGAATCCTTTTGATTTTTTTCACAAGAAACCCAAGCACTCTTATGTAACACCTAAAAATTTGGGATAAAAAAGGACTAAAATCATGCATGGCCTATGCAGTGGAATGCCAGAGTGCAAGCTGGGGCTAAATGATAGAGTACTTTTGGAGGCTAAAGGTCGAACAACAAAGGGGAAAGCAATAGATCTGGATGATATCAAGTTTCATCAGTATGTGTCTGCCTCCTTTTATTTGTACAACATTCGCATCGAAACTGTTCCTTTGATATATTCCCAAGAATGATCTCTTATTTAACCTGAACCAAGATTTGAATTCTCAACTTGACAACTTTCTGTCAAGGTGTGTGCGGTTGGCTCGTTTTGAGAATGACAGGACCATATCCTTCATACCACCTGATGGCTCCTTCGATCTGATGACGTACAGACTTAGTACCCAGGTTTACCAGTTGCTTTGTGATGCAACAACTGATGCTTGCAAACCTTAGACTTTCTGCATCGATTCATTCGTTAATTTGCATTATTTTCCAACGCTGGTTCATCAGGTAAAACCTCTAATCTGGGTGGAAGCTCAAGTTGAGAGGCACTCAAGAAGTCGTATAGAGCTCATGGTGAAGGCAAGGAGCCAGTTCAAGGAAAGAAGGTGCCCTTTTATTATTCATCTTTATGTTCTTTTAATTTATTATTCTTATTTTTTTAAATGTAAAATGCCACTTCTCATGGTCCATTATGATGTGATTTTCAAGATATCACTTGATTTTCCATGCAGCACGGCAACAAATGTGGAGATTGAACTACCTGTTCCTTCAGATTCCGTCGACCTTAATATGCGGACTTCCATGGGTTCCACTGCATATGCACCCGAAAACGATGCATTAGTCTGGAAAATAAAATCTTTTCCTGGTGGCAAGGTATTTGCTGAACTTATTCTTTATAGTTCCATCGATTATCATCGAATTCAGAATCAACATTTGAAAGAGATGTATTTTGTATATTAATCCCTAGATTTCTAAAGGGGTCTGACCTCTCTTAAACCTGGGCATTTAGGAGTATATGTTGAGGGCAGAATTAAGTCTCCCAAGTATTACCGCCGATGAAGCCACGCCTGAGAAAAAAGCTCCTATTCGTGTGAAGTTTGAGATCCCCTATTTCACAGTATCTGGTATTCAGGTACTTTGATGAAATTACCCTTTTAGTCTGTTTATGCTGACAACCCAAGCAACATCTCTCTCTCTCTCTCTCTCTCTCTCTCTCTCTCTCTCTCTCTCTCTCTCTCTCTCTCTCTCTCTCTCTCTAATGATGATGTTGACTGCTCCTGTCTGTGCATCGACCAATTTTATAGGTCCGGTACCTGAAGATCATTGAGAAGAGCGGATACCAGGCCCTTCCATGGGTAAGATACATAACGGTGGCCGGCGAGTATGAACTAAGGCTCATCTAGCCCACCCTGTTAAACTTGTGTTTTCCAATCAACCCGTGCCGTAAATGGCTCTAGAGTTTCACCACATCCTGTTGATTTTCGGGGGCAAGTGAGGACTCAGATTTTTCCCAACAGCCGGTTGTGTGCAGTATAAAGTTTTCGGAGGCGAAGAATGTCTTTGCCTTCTATTCATTTTATGCGATACAACAATCTCTTTTGCAAGTGTAAAACAGATGTCCTGAGAGATTATTTGTGCATTTTTTTATATTTTGGAGAGCGACAAGTACTGTTTGTTATTAGATAAAGATAATGACATCATCTGTTGTGTAAGTTTGTTATTTCGTTAAGGTTTTACTTCGTTAATCTTGAGGCATGGAGCTAATTGGATTCGTTATTGACATTTGATCAAACCTGTGTATAGGGACTGATCACTAAGTTCCTTTTTTTTTTGGACAAATTACAAAAACCTTCCCTGAGCTAGACACTTCATTTCGTATTGGTCCCTCAAATATTTCGGGTTAATGTGTGAGAGCTCCCTGACAACAGATCCATACTGTGAACTGGACTGGCTAAAGTTTCTCTTAGCCTAAAGTCCTTATCTATTTTTAATAAATCCGAAATTACCCTTTCTTGTTCCCTAACAACAGATCTATCCCGTTAGCTTGATGCGACTACCGCAGGCGCCGGTGAGAAGGGAGGAGGTGGGGCTCCGGTTGGTGCTCGCATCACATCCCGACAGCAGTCACCGTCGATTGTGCATCACATCACATCCCGACGGCAGCCACCGTTGATTGTGCATCGCATCACATCCCGATGGCAGTCACCGTCGATTCTGCATCGCACCCCACCCCAACAGCAGTCACCGTTAGTGAGAAGGGAGGAGGTGGTCCTCTAGCGGGTTCATCGCATCCCACCCCGACGACAACCACCGCCGACTGGTGCATCGCATCCCATCCCGATGGCAGCCACCATCGGTGAGGAGGGAGGAGGTGGGGTTTGGTAGCGGCGAGTAGATCCCAGGTTCGGTGGCATTGCAAAGAAAATTTAAAATAAGATAAAGGATATTTCCGTCCACAGGTCTTCAATGTCCTTTAGCTTAACTGGTCTTTTTTATCAGGGACGGCTCACTAAGTCCCGTTATTTTTTAGAACAATTTGATCCCTGAAATATGCTCCGTCTTTGTTTAGTCCCCTCTGTCAATTTTTTTTCTTCCTAAAAGACAATTATCCTAGTGAGCATAAGCTAAATATTCTAAAACAATTTTGAGTCTTTTTGGAAATTGACGAGTGTATTTCTGAAATAAAAAGTTCACGGACTGGGCTAAATGCAGATGGAGCATAGTTCAGGGATTGAATTATTCAAAAAAAAAGGTTGAAGGATCAATATGAAATGTGTTGTATGGTTCAAGGGAGGTTTTTGTAATTTGTTTTATTTTGGGGGTTAATTAGTTGTTAATCTTTCCACAGGTTGTTATTTAGGCTATAAGATACAAGTTGTTAGAATATTAGCTAAAGTCCCTCCCGAAGGACACGTTCGTACAACAAGCTTTTAACCGAAAATGTTGACTTTTTTTTATCCTTTAAATTACAAAACTGCCCCTCTAGCAAGAATATCCATTCATTTCCAGTAAGGGTATGCATTCGTCTTTGGCATGAGTATCCACTCGCCAATTAACACTATACATGTAGCGATTGCTACAGTGATTTCACTGTAACTACTACAACGAAAACAATGTAGCAAGAGTATACATTCATCTCCAAAAAGAGTATCCATTCGTCATCAACAAAAGTATCTATTCACCAGGTGATACTGTGCATGTTGCGGTTGCTACAGTGATTTGTGGGGTTTGAGGGGATCGAAGGTAGTTGTCGAGGATCAATTGGGGTTTGAGGCGATCGCTGGGGATTGCTGTTGCAATGCCGGTTGATGCCGAGACTCTGCCTGTTCGGTGATTGGGCTTTCAGACGCTGAGTGGTTTGCCTTTGAAATCTCTTGCTTTTTGAGTTGAAGCTGAGCCTCCATGATTTCTTGCTTATCACGTATAACCTGGGTACCAGTGTAATTAAGGTGGCTAGGCGATGCCTAGGCGTTTTGCCCTGTCTAGACAAAGTGGCACCTAGACGACGAGTAATTATTAAATATTTATATATATAGTATAAATATGTTTATATATGATTTTAATAATCTAGTAGCATGTTGATTGTAACTTTCACCACCTAAAAGTCAATTTTTCTAAAAAGTAGGAATACAGTATCTATAAACTGAATCAGAAAATAAAAGAAAAAATTTTAAAAAAATTCTAAAAATTTCTAAAAATCAAGAAAAAAAAAGGTTTAGGGTTTAAGTTTAGATTTAATTCAACTCAATTTTAAGTTAAATCAACTCAAATTTAAAAAACCCATCATAAGAATTTAAATTAATTTAATACAATTTAAGTTAATTCTACTCACTTTTGAGTTAATTCAACTTAATTTAGAAAAAACCCCAAATTCCTACAACCCATCATAAGTGTTTGAGTTAATTCAACTCAGTTTTGAAAACTTTCCAAATTCTTATGAACCAATCATAAGAATATGAGTTAGTTAAACTCAATTTTGAGTTATATTCAAATCAATTCGAGTTAATGCAACTCAATTGGTGTTAATGCAACTCAATTTTGAGTTAATTCAAGTCAATTGTAAGTTCGTTCAACTCAATTTAAAAAACCTCCAATTTCTTATGAACTCATCATAAGAATTTGAGTTAATTCAACTTAATTTTGAAAAAACCCCAAATTCCTATAAACTCATCATAAAAATTTGAACAATTCAACTCAATTTTGGGTTTATTCAACTCAATTTGAGTTAATGCAACTCAATTTTGAGTTAATTCAACTCAATTTTTGAAAATCTCCTAAATTATTATGAACCCATTATAATAATTTGAGTTAATTCAACTCAATTTTGAAAACCCTCCAAATTCTTATGAACACATCATAAGAATTTGAGTTAATTTAACTCAATTGTGAGCTTATTCAACTCAATTTGAGTTAATGCAACTCAATTTTGAGTTAATACCACTCAATTTTGAAAAAAATTCCAAATTGGACGTCGACCAAGTGAAAAACTGCCCAGGCGCTGAGCGGTCCTAATAGGCTACCTAGGAAAAACCGCCCGTCTAGGCCACCTAGGTGTCTTGGGGTCCAAAACGTTTAGGTGCCCTTACTCTATGCGACGCTTTAACTAAACTTTAGAAAAATAGTTTGGATCCCTCTTAGGAAAAACCACCCGCCTAGGGAGTCCCCAAGTTTCAGATTGTTTGATTGTTTAAAAGAAAGATAGTTGTTTCTTAATAGTGGATTCCTCCTCTTCGTTATGAATCTCGAGCCTAGGCTATGGATTCAGTCATTTCTCCCTCCCCTCCCCTCTTCAAACCTATCGTCCATTTAGCCTATAACCAAGGAATGAAAAATCAATGAATTTCATAATTTTTTGTGATTTTTTTTGTTTTTTCGGGATTCCGAAACAAAACATGGTATGGATAACTACACCAAAAATTTTGGCCCTGTGTATAGCTGTCGCGGAGTTTCACCAAAATATCTCGGTTTTTTAGGATTCTGATAGGTAACCGAAATGCGAGATTTGATTCCTTGCCTACAACTCATACAACTATTCCCTCTAGGAATTTTCTACACCAATTTAGTATCCGAGGCTTATGTGGTCTCTAATCATATTGAAGATCCCGTGGAAAAAACACATCATGAACATGATTGCATTTAACAAAGACGCCTTCAAAGTGTGCATTGTCCGAAAATCGGGAAGAAACATGCCTCAAAGCTTTGGAACATCGACAACATTTTGGACATCCTTGAATCGATTTCCAATATCTTTCTAAATTTGGCAACACAAGGCTATGCATGCTTCACTCCAAGTTCACATGAAGAAGGTGATTCTTGTCCAATGTTCATTCATCAATTGTCGATCATTATTCAGGGATATCCCAAAGACAACTTGATTGTCGAATGTGTAGATAGAATTTGAAATCATGCTTCATGATTGCTTTAATTCTTCCTTTAAGGCGTTGATGGAGCAACTCACAAAAGATTCTTATGTCGACCTAGATGTTCGATTTGCAAGCTGTTGAAGACGGTCTTGATACTCATGGACTGTTGAAATTTGTCGAAGTTTGGTGAGTTCTCCGGTGTAATCTTCGTAAAGGCTAGGGCCAATCAAACAATTGGAGGGATTCCTGCTCTAGTCGAAAGAAGTTAGAATAACCTTTTTCATGCCACCCATCAAATTAAATTTAAAGAACAACTTATCTCTATAAGCCTATTCGATCGGATCTTCGGTAACAAAACGTGAAAATTCTGATAATACCTGTTTGGAATTAATAATCCTCCTTTTTCATATTAAAGATCAGGAGAGATGCCTTTCAGTCCAAAGGTTTTCCCGATTCTGCCAGCCCGATTGACTTGGCAGCATACAACTGGTGGCTGAAACCCACTAGCGAAATTTAAATCTTTTACACCACAAGTTGCATGCACGCTGCCACGTACATCAATCAGGCTGGGCGGAATCGGAAAAACCTTCGGGCTGAATAGCATTTCTCTAAAGATCAGATCTATCCCTCCATGTGTTGAGTATGATCATGCCCAATGGACGATGCTTCTCTAAATGTTTTAAATGTCGACCAAAGTCGGACATCACTGAAAATTTTCAATTTTTTAGGCAGCCCAGAAGGAATTGTCTATTGCGAAAATTTGGTTAACTTCACCAAATTTGATTGCACCTGAGAATTTGAGATTAGGGTCTGGTGTTTTGGGGCACACCTGAAGATCCACCGTCATTCATCACTCACCCCGCTAGGTCCAAAACAGATCCAACTAGCTTGTGTAGCTAAATCTTGAGATTCGGTCGTCGGATTCGGCCGATCTTGGTGCCCTTTCGAATTAAGCCCTTGAAGAGCCCGATCACCTAGAATCATTCTTGCATGCTTTCACAAAGCCTGGAAATCCAGATTTTGCAATTCCATAGAAAGAGCAAGATATTTTGACCGAAATCGACCGGCGAACTTTGCAATTCGACTGAAATCAATGGCTAAATTTCTACATTACCATTGAATTTTTTCTTATAAAATACAAAATTTCACCTAAAAATTTTGCACCCACAATTACCCCCTCCTAGCTAGGCAGGTCCTAACCTGGCTGGCTGGGACTCTATGGTGCAAAACTGATTTGTCGACGTTGGGATAGCTAGTCGAGTGTTGAGAATCTACCAACTATTGACCAAGGGCTCATCGGGAGTTTGTTTTACTTGAGCTCACTGCATGAGGGTCGCTCTAGCAAGGATAGTCACGCAGGAGTGCGCCTGCTAGTTTCTTGTGAGAGTCGACCGTTGAGTCTGCCAACCCCTACCAAGGGTCAACCAAAGTGTGCCGACCCCCTGCCAAGGGTCGACCAGGAGAGGTGTAGAAACAACAACGCTGGAAAGACCCATAGACATGGCACATGCTTGGCATTAGAGGCGATCGGTCGGGTGTCAGCGGCAGGGCTAGAAGGGTCCTGGCGCCCGACCCAGGCAGAACCTTGACCGACCAATCGGTCGGTCGGACGACGACGATCGGTCGTGTGTTGGCGATCGGTCGGACATCGACGGTCGGTCGGGCAACACCAACCGACCGTGATTTGGGTAGTCGGGCGCCAGAAGGGTCCTGGCGCCCAACCCAGGCAGAACCTTGACCGACCAATCGGTCGGTCGGGCAATGACGATCGGTCGGACATCGGCGGTCGGTCGAGCAACGCCAACCGACTGTGATTTGGCCAGTCGGGCGCCAGAAGGGTCCTAGCGCCCGACCCAAGCAGAACCTTGATCGATCGATCCGTCGGGCGGGCGTCGACAATCGGTCGGACATCGGCGGTCGATCGGGCAATGCCAAGCGACTGTGATTTGGGTAGTCGGGCGCCACAAAGGTCCCGGCGCCCGACCTAGGCAGAACCTTGACCGACTGATCGATCGGTCGGACGACGACGATCGGTCGGGTGTTGGCGATCGGTTGGGCAACGCCAACCGACCGTGATTTGGGCGGTGGGCGCCAGAAGAGTCCTGGCGTCTGACCCAGGCAGAACCTTGACTGACCTATCAGTTAGTCGGACGGCGATGATCGGTCGGGTGTTGGCGATCGGTCGAACATCAGCGGTTGGTCGGGCAACGCCAACCGACCGTGATTTGGGCGGTTGGGCACCAGAAGGGTCCTGGTGCCCAACCCAGGCAGAACCTCGATCAACCGATCGGTCGGTCGGACGATGACGATCGGTCGGGTGTTGGCGATCGATCGGACATCGGCGGTCGATCGGGCGTCATCAGTCGGTCGATTGTTGGGACTTGGCCTTTCTTCAAAAAAAAAGTCGGTCATTTGTTGACGAGGTTGTTGTGGCGCTGACATGGTAGGATACTGACATGGCGCTGATGTGGCCTCTTGGGATTTAGAGGGTCAAGCCCTAGTGCACTGTATTTGGTCGAATCTGCCCGTTGCCTGCCTTTTCGTTTTTTAGCCAACAAGTTTTTTGGCGGAAAATTCAAATTTTGAAGTCTATAAATAGATCAGAGAAGTTTTCAGATTCTTTGCGCTTTCAGAATTTTTGAACTCTCGAGTTTTCGAACTTTCGAACTCTCGAGCCCCTTGAATTTCACCTTCTCGAACCTTTTCTTTCGATCTCTCGTTCACATGGTGTCTGCTGGAGTTTCGGGTTCATAGGGTGAAAGGAAGAAGAGGTTCGTTGTCACCTTGAAGAAGCCCTCGGGAGGTGATTCGGGTAAGGGTTCAGGTGAACCCCTGGCCCTGGCGACTAAGACTTCCGCCTCTTCTGGCAGCACCACAGGGTCTAAGGGGGGCGGGAAGGTGTTAAAGCACCGTCCTAAGGAGGAATCGTCGGTAAAGAAGCCGATGCAAGTACCATGCCTAGCTGGGAAGGTATCGCCTATGATACCGATAGAGGAGGAAACCCTCTTCGACTATGGCTCTGGCTACTATGCGATCGCAAAGCGACACGACGATTGGGCAGCTTTGGTAGGAATGTTCAGGGAGCCTGTCAAGTCCACATGCCCTAAGCTGAACGTCGTCTACAGCGCCTTCGGGATCGACTCCCGGGCGATCTACTTGAACACTACCAGCGTGGAGAAGGCTTGAGGGACTATCATCTCCGCCAGCCAATTGAACAACAGTCTTCGATTGCCGCTTCCTCCCTTTGCTGCCCGTCTGCTGAACGCCTCCGGAATCTGCCTGGGGCAGGTGGGAGGCAACGCGTGGAGAGTCATCTACGCGTTCTGCCGCGTGGAGTCGAACTGCCAGAGAGAGCTGAGGTAGTGCTACTCCAGCTTGAAGAAGAATGACTGGGCTCACATTGAGCTCGGCTACTTCTTTTACCACTGCAATTGGCAGCTGAAGTCTAGCCAGAGTGGCTTCTGGTATCTGCAAGGGGCGTCGGTGCTGTGACCGATTGAAGACATGATGGAGTCTGACAAGACTTTCACCAACTGGCCCTTGTATGTCTCAGGAACGTAGTTGCCCATCAGCGTCCCCGAGGCGGTCACCTGGGTAGTGTCTGATGAAGTCCAGCGCTACATGCCTAGAGGAGATAGGGCTTGGACTTCAGAGCGGGCGGCAGCTATAGACAATATATTTTTGGAATTAACCTTCGGGATGCGCTCCTGGAGGCAATTCAGGTTTTGCTGTGTCCGTCTCGGAAGAGCGAACCTCCTTCACCGTCTCTCTCAACGGTACATGGATAATGACACCGTGTACTTGGATTATGAGGACGAGAAGTGGGTAGTGAAGTACCTGGCCAGTGACTGAGAAACATGGGTAGTGATGGAGCGGCCTCGTAAGACGTACTCTGAGAGGAAGTTCGTCTCGAAGAAGGCAAGGCTTGCTCCCACTACGGAGAAGATCATTGCCGGGTCGAGCCGACTCTCGAAGCAAGCTCAGGGCTCGAAGAAGTCAAAGTCTCCTCCTTTCTTGACTCAGGAGGAACTCGAAAAGCTGAGCACTCATGTGAAGACCTCAAGCGAGGAGGAGTCAGGAGAGGAGGAAGAGGATGATGAGGAAGAGGAGGCAGAAGGAGGAGAAGAAGAAGAAGGAGAAGGAGAAGAAGAAGAAGGCGAGGCTGAAACAGAGAGGAGGGCCAAGACAGCAGTGGATGCTGACCCTTGGCCTCGCTAGATAGAGGAGAATCTAGAAAAAGAGTCCCAGGAGGGGACGAAGCAGGCTGAGATGACCTTCGACTTTGAACTCGTGCAGTGGAAGCTGCCGAAGAAGAAGAAGAGGACCGAGAGGGGAGTGGAGGAAGCTTCTCAGGGGTCCCCTCTCAATCTCGATGACCCCATCTTTGGGGCAGGAGGCGGAGCTCATGCTCCCTCGTCGAGGGCCGAAGACGAAAGCCCGGTGATCGTCGAGCCGGCCGGGCTGGCCGCGGAGATGGTCGCCAAGCTAGCTGCCCTGGTGAAGGGGAAGGCAGTGGAGGAGACGGCCTCTACTCATTCCCCGCTCAAGCTTGGCGAACCTGTCGTCACCAAGGCAGTGATTGGTAAGTGCTTTCACTCTGACTTCCACTGTTCCCTTTCCTTTGTTGTTGAGTTGATCGATCTATTATGGTTGTCCAGGTGCCCCTGAAATTGAGACTTCTCAGGGAGATAGGCAGGAGGTTTCTTCAGCTGCGGCCGAGGTGCCGAATGCCGTCTTGTTGGAGTTGCTGAGGCGAAGGGGGAGGAAGCAAGTCATCAGACCGTGGGCGAGGAGGTCGACCGAGGCAGAGGCAGAGATAGAGGCACAGAAGGCTGCGGCTAGGGCAATGCAGGAGGAACTGGCTGCTTAGCTCGACCCTTGTTTCTACATGGCTACCCTGTGCCGCCTCATCAGAGCCTACGAGGTCAACTCGGAGACTCTGGCTGAGGATGCGGCAAACTTGGTGAGTTTATCTCCACATTGCCTGGCATAATTTGACTTGATGCTAGCCAAAGTTTGTCTTTATATTGCAGTCTTTCGGCCTGATTCGGATAGCTCAGAAGAGCACCCGCTTAGAGCAGCAGGCCAAGATCGAGGCTGTCATGAAGCTCTTGTTCGAAAGGATGTCGGAATTGTCAGTAGCCTGGGATGAGGCCTTGGCAGCGAAGCACGAGGCTGCTGAGTCTCGAGTTCTGATGGAATCGCTCTAGAGTCGCCTCGATGCCCGTTGCTTGGAGTTGGAGGCGGCTCGAGCTTCTGTTGAGGATCTGAAGGCTCGACTGCGCACTGAAGCTATCTCCCGTACCTCCCTGGAGAAGATGGTTCGGTAGCTCGAGGTAGACAACGCCAGCCTGACGAAGACGGCGAGCGAGGCTGAGGCTTTTGCTACAAAGTGTGCCGGCGGCTAGTCTTCGAAGGAGTCTGGGGTTGACAAGCCTTAGGGTTGCTTGTATTTTCTTTCTCTTTTGAGTTTGTAGTCATATCTTGCAGTCATTCTTCTTGATAATAAAAGATCACCCTTTCGACTTGGATATTTGATTGAAATGTCTATCTAAATGCTCTGATTGAATGTTGTTGTCTTCGAGTGTTCGGAACTCCTGAGATGTTTGTTTGAACGTGTCTTGGAGTGTCTTAAAGTTCCAAGGGCAGAGCCTTGGATTTGTTGAATGTGCCGAAGCATCGGACGCTTTGGGCTTTCATCGAGGGCCAAAGGCAGAGCCTTGGGCTTGTTGAATGTGCCGAAGCGTTGGACGCTTCAGACTTTCATCAAGTGCTAAGGGCAAGGCTTTGGGCTTATTGAATGTGCCGAAGCGTTGGACGCTTCGGACTTTCATCGAGTGTCAAGGGCAGGGCCTTGGGCTTAGTGAATGTGCCGAAGCGTTGGACGCTTCGGACTTTCATCGAGTGCCAAGGAAAGGGCCTTGGGCTTATTGAGTGTCAGGATTTGAGGTGTGGAGTACTTAGCGTAGTGCCTGTGTATCGGTTGACTTTGGCTTAATGCTATTTCAGTTGAACCTACGTCTAGGGCACATAGCTTTGTACTGTTGCAGGTTAGCCGGCCGTGTCGCAACGTGAACCGTATTAACTGTGGCGAGGCACTATTGCATGAGTTCTTATTGGACTCGGGAGCATGTGTGCTGCTAAAGATTCAGAGTATTCAGCGTTGTGCCCGTGTATCGATTGACTTAGGCTTAAAGCTGTTTCGGTCAAACCTATGTCTGGGGCATGTAGCTTTGTACCGCTGCAGGTTAGCCGACCTTGTCACAATGTGAACTGAACTAACTATGGCGAGGCACTATTGCATGAGTTCTTACAGGACTCGAGAGCATGTGTGTTGCGAAGATTTAGAGTACTCAGGGTAGTGCCCATGTATCGGTTGACTTAGGCTTAGAACTGTTTCGGTTGAACCTACGTCTACATAGATTTGTACTATTGCAAGCTAGCCGGCCGTGTCGCAACGCGAACCAGACTAACTGTGGTGAGGCACTTTTGCATGTGTTCTTATGGGACTCGGGAGCATGTACACCACCAAAGATTCAAAGTATTCAACGTAGTGCCTGTGTATCTGTTAACTTAGGCTTAGAGCCGTTCCGGTCGAACCTACGTCTGGGGCACGTAGCTTTGTACCATTGCAGGTTAGTCGGCCATGTCGCAACGCGAACCAGACTAATTATGGCGAGGCACTGTTGCATGAGTCCTTATATAACTAGGGAGTATGTGTGCCACCGAAGATTCAGAGTACTTAGCGTAGTGCCCGTGTATCAGTTGACTTAGGCTTAAAGTCATTTCGGTCGAACCTATAGGGCACATAGCTTTATACTGTTGCAGGTTAGCCGGCCGTGTCGCAACCCAAACTGGACTAACTGTGGCAAGACACTGTTGCATGAGTCCTTACATAACTCGGGAGCATGTGCGCCACTGAAGATTCAGAGTACTCAACGTAGTGCCCGTGTATCGGTTGATTTAGGCTTAGAGACATTTCGGTCGAACCTACATCTAGGGCACATAGCTTTATAATGTTGCAGGTTAGTCGGCCGTGTCGCAACTTGAACCAGACTAATTGTGGCGAGGCACTGTTGCATGAGTCCTTACATAACTCAGGAGCATGTGCGCCGCTGAAGATTCGGAGTACTCAGCGTGGTGCCCGTGTATCGGTTGACTTAGACTTAGAGCCGTTTCGGTCGAACCTACGTCTATGACACATAGCTTTGTACTGTTGTAGGTTAGTCGACCGTGTCGCAACCTGAACCAAACTAACTATGGCATTGAGCAATAGTTGAAATAGAATTTGATAGTCTCCGATAGAACTTGAAGCAGCTGCCATTTTATTCATAACTAGGAAGATGTTACATTCTCTGATAGAGTATTTTGAGGTCCGTTGTATTCTATGTTCTCGGGAGTAATTGTTCTTCTGTCGAGACGATGATGGGGATCGATTGATGTACGACCATGCAGATTCAACACGTCTCTTTCTCCCTCCGAGTAGGGGTAGGAGGAGGAAGTGAATCGTTCATTCTGCCGGCCTCTGCTTTGAACTCCTGGAGGTGGCCCGTCTTAGAAGATCTTCCAGGTGGAATTTTAGGCTGTAGCATTGAATGGTTGGGTGACCATGGCACCGATGGACGTTGTAATAGACCGACTTGCCCTCCTTTTACTTGGTCCCAGGCTCGAGAGGGGCAGGCCTCCTGAGGTAGTCTTCGTGCTGGATCTGCTCGAGTATAACATCGATCGACAGAATCCAGTCGGTAAAGGTGGTCCTCCGAGGCTTTGCGGGTCCATCACCTGCCTGCTTTGGCTTCTTGGAGGCTCCACCTTTCTTAGCCTGAGTGTTGTGAGCTTGAGCTATCTGTCGCGCAGGCTCCTTATCAAAAGGACGCTTCTTGAGGTTGCTGCTCTTGTGAGCAATCTAATCATCTTCCACTTCGATCTCTCTTTGGATCCGATCGAACAACTCTCTGAGAGATACAGGTGGATTTCGGATAAGATCGTTATAGATGTGGAGATTGAAGCGTAGAGCATTCTGAAACACGGGCATAATGGCCTTATCATCAAGGTGACGTCCAAAGAGTGTTGCGTGCTCGTTCCGGAATCTCCAAGTGAACTCTTGGAGGGTTTTGTCTGATCCCATCCGAAGTCGATAGAGAGAATCGAGCTTCTTCTCCGGCTAGAGATTCAGATGGTAGTATTGAACGAAAAGATCCGCCAAATCCTCGAACCAGCTTACGGATCCTGCTAGAAGGTGGTGGTACCAATCAAGCGACATGTAATCCAGGTTGCCCGTGAAGGTGCGGCACAGAACCTAGTTGTTGTGACCGTGAGGCATCAACGCTTGTTTGAAAGCGAGAACGTGCAGCGTCGGATCTCTTGTGAGGCAATTGAACCTCGGGAGAATTTAAGTTTGCCAGGTTCGAGGGAACAGAGCTCGAAGGATTTGTCGGTGAAGAGGTCCCTCAGAAGCATGGCTGTTCCGAAGGTCACCTCGTTGGTTTGAGAGGTACCTCAGAGGAAAAGGAGGCAACGAAGGCTTTGGAGTCCTCGCCAGACAATGCTTGGCAAGAGTTCGGTCATAGTTATATTGAAGCTGTGCTTTGGGATCGATGGCAACTCTCGTCTCGGACGTCTCTCACGATGCAGGGATCAGAGGATGACCCAGAACTAAGAGGTTCGGGGCGACGAGCTGAGTCGTCGAGTCATTCCCAAGCTGTCAGCCTGGAGGGAATAGGCGAGGGTCCTCTTGAGAGAGGATTGAGAGATTGACCGGAGGTGTCGACGACCAAACATCTGGAAGGAGCGGGAGAGGGATCAAGCGACCGACGGACATCTGGTCTGTCGTTGATGCCGGCCTCTGACTGAGCAAGATTGGCTCCTGCTTCGATGGCTACTCGTCGGAGAGAGTCTCTTTCGACCATGAGAGCAGCGTTCTACTTCATCAAGGTGAGGAGTTGAAAGTCTTCCGATGAGATTTGGTACGTCGTTTAAGGATTAGCGACGGGCGAGACAAGCGCTTTTTCAGGGCATTGAAGAGTCTCGTCGGCAGTGCTGGGAGACTGTCGAGGTCGAGCAGGAGTTGCGCGATCTACAGATCAATGACTCCTTGAGTTCATAGCTGGGTGCTGCTCGGGAGGTTGACTTGTCACATGCCTACGACTCATTGACCGAGTCATAGAATGTGGGACGTTGGGATGAACGTTGCTTCCCTCTGACTGATCCACGAGTCTTGTCTTTGCCATTAAGGTAGCGATGGAGATAGACAGATTGTTCGGGCAATCGGTGGCTGCTGCTTGACCGAAGAAGCTGGAAAGCCTGTAGGTCGCAAGTCGATATGGGAGATCCCGCAGACGGTGCCAAACTGTGGGGGAGGATTTCGACCGTCATGCGTAACCCCCCTCCAACAGTCGATTGAAGGTTTAACCCTTCGAGGTGTGTCACTGTGGGATACTTAGTTGTCGTATGCTTAGCTATCACACAAACACTGTAGAGTAGAGGGAGATACAAAAAAGGATAGAGAGAGAGAGAGAGAGAGAGAGAGAGAGAGAGAGAGATAGATAGATAGATAGATAGAGAGTTGACACAGGGTGTGATGACGGAGTTCGGTCGAAGCCTACGTCTCCGTGCAATAAGACGCAACCTTTGAATCATTATCACTGAAAATGTAAAGCTGCTCTCGACAGGCCGAGGAGTGCTTGTTACAAGTAGATAGAGGGTGGAGATGGTTAGAGAGTCTGAAGACCAGAAGGCTCAGAGAGCTCTGGAAAACAAAAAGTGGAGTTTGGAATAATGGAATTGGATCCCCCCTTGAGTCTACACAGGTTTGGCTATATATAGAAGTTTGGGAATATCCAGAGAATATTCTAAGGATATTTCTAGAAACACCTGGGGTTAGAGAAATCGTCTGGGGACGTTTGCCAGACCCCGGATGGCTTACGTGGGCCCCAGGAAGGGATGCGGGTTCCACTGTCGTCTTCGTGGGCCCCAGGCAGGGCTGCGAGTCCCACTATCGTCTTCGTGGGCCCCAGGCAGGGCTGCGGGTCCCACTGTTGTCTTCGTGGGCCCAGGCAGGACTGCGGGTCCTACTCTCGGGTGTTAGCCAAATTTTTCACCCACAACTTGCTGTACAAATGTGTCCTTCAGGTGGGACTTTAGCTAATATCATAATAAATTGTATTCATTTAGCTTAAATAAAGACATAAGGAGGGATTTAGGGCTAATTAATCCATTTATTTTCTTTCTATTTGAACAAATTGGGGGACAATGAAGATGCCAACTAGCATCTTCTGACTGGTGGTATTTTGGGCCATGGTACTTTGGCCTTAATTATTGGCCGGTCGTAGTCACCGGTTATATAACATGTGAAGATGCCGTGCTCGCTGGGCATGGGGTAGGGGTGGCAATCCTTGATCCGACTTGTCAATCCGATCCGAGCCCAACCCGACGTTTGCGGGTTTGGGTTTGGTCTAAACGGGTTCGGGTCATAAACAAGTTGACCCGACCGACCCGTTAATTTAATTGGTTGGGTTTGGGTTTGTACGTATAACTCGATTGACCTGACTTGATCATTTACCAAATGGGTCCTGTCAACTTGACTCCACCCGACCCAACTAAATTAAACCCGACCGGTTTATATGGGTCTGTTGGCCCAACCCAACCGGCCGACACATTTATTAAACGGTTTAAACGAACCGGGTCGTGTCAACCTGTTTATTAGACGGGTTGGATATGTGTTTAAGTTTTTGACCCGATTATTACACAGGTCGAGTTCGGATTAGGTGTTTTGCCCTTGTAACTTTCTCAAAATGATCCAAACCCGACCCCCACCCTGCCCATTGCCAACCCCTAGCATGGGGGAAAATTTTCAGCACATCCTGCATCGGCTACAATTGCGGGGCCCACTGCGATTCAAGAGACATGGGGTAGGTGGCACCGGCACATGGGGATAGTGACCCCTAGTACTTTGAACGTGCTGATACGCTCTGGGCAACGGTTGTAGCGTATGCAGGATGTGCTGGAAATTTCCCCCTAGCATGCGAGTTGGTGCATTTGATTCATCAAATCATTTGGTAGGGGGGCCATTAGTAATTTTTGATTGTGCAAATATAAGCACCATGCAAAGAAATTGTTAGTTTTGTGAGTGTCCAACTCCTAATTATCAGATCAGTAGAGTCGAACCTCACACATTTGAATCACCATGTAAGACACTCACTGGTAGTAACCATGCAACAATATTCAGCTGTGCTGTGATGGACAACAGAAAGATATATATATATATATATATATATATATATTTGAACCATGAAATGAATCATTCACCGTGAATCTGAAATCCAACGGCTGATTGAGTTTCACCGACGAAACAAGAGGTATAAAACGAAATTCCTGTAGACAGTTATCAACTTTAGCAATCAAACAGCAGAATCCAAGCAGGGTCCCTCACAGCAATGGCAATCCAAGACAGAGAAGGAAAAGCACAAGGTCCACATGCAGTGTACTATACACAGAAAGAAATGGGGCAAAGAAAGATATCAGCGCGACCATCACCGTCCAAACCAACCTTTCTGCGGTTGGATCTCCTCGCCATTCATAAGCTTATCCAGCACTACATTCAGATCCACCGACTGGCCATTCTCCGTCAGCTTCCGCACGGTCGCCCTCACCTGATCCCTGGAGAACCCCATCGTCGCGACCTTGTCCACCACGTCGTCGACCGGCACTCGATTCCCGGTGGTCCCACTGGAGCTCGATCCAGCTGGCAGTGCTTGAGGCAATATCTGAGCGGTTGGGAGGCGCGGGTAGCTGCCGCTCCCACCCTTGGCGGGTGCAGATGAAGCGAAGGGGGATTCAGATGAAGCGATGGGAGAAGGTTTCATCGAGCTGCTGTGGTGGGATGGGGATCCGCTGTGAGGATACAGTTCGGAGAAACTAGGTCCCGATAGTGGGCCATAGCCAGCAGGAAAGTGTAGCTGCCCCGAGCCCGGCCTGTTCGTTGGGGGTTCGTGCATGCTGCGGCTGGGCACATAATACTGTTGCGGAGGGGCCCCGCTAGGAGGCTGAGTTAACGGGGCAGGTTGGTGTATGCTCGGGGGGTAGGTCTGAGGTGGTGGCATGTATGGTGGCGCTGATTCTTCAGGGTGATGCGGTAATGGGGGCTGAAACTGCAGAGTAGGATTCACTGGTTGGGGGGGTTGCACTGGCTGAGAGTACTGCAGCATCTGAGGCGACGGTTGATAGTGCTGAGTTGGTGGGGGCTGTGGCGGCAGCTGCTGCTGCTGTGCTGGCGCTTCGTATTGCTGATGTGGGGTGTCTGTGGACTGGCCTGGCGGGGGGAAGTACTGTGGCATCGGAGGCGACGGTTGATAGTGCTGAGCAGGCGGTGGCGGCAGGGGCTGCTGTTGCTGATCTGGCGTTTTGTATTGCTGATGTGGGGTGTCTGTGGACTGGCCTGGCGGGGAGAAGTAAGATTTTTGTCGTAATAGGGCACGGTAAAACAGAGATGGGTTTTGTTGTGGGGGTGGTGGTGAAGCATTTGGAGCAGGGAGAAAGGGCAGCGAAGGCAGTTGGTGAGGATCAACAGGGGTTTGAGGCGATCGCCGGACGGATTGCTGCTGTGATGCCGGTTGATGCCAAGACTCTGGCTGTCCGGTGATTGGGCTTTCAGGCGACGGGTGGTCTGCCTTCGAAATCTGCTGCTTTTCGAGCTGAAGCTGAGCCTCTGCGATCTCCTGCTTATCGCGCATAACCTGGGTACAAGTTTGTACCTGCAAAGGATCGAACAGCAAATGCAAACTTTAGAATTCCAAAGTATAGACGTCCGAAGGCAAACGGCTGCTCTAAAACCCAAATCAGTAAAGATTGATTTTTTTTTTATGATAAAACTAAACTGAATAAGTAAGAGTGAAGCCCCCTGACGCAGGACGATCATGGCGACACCGTAGGGGAGGGGATGGAAGGGCGAAGGGGGTTGTCGGCCTCGCACCGACGGTAATCCGACCTCACGCCGGCGAGCCTCTCGCTCTTCAATCCTCTCTCAGGAACGCAATACGAAACCTCTCACAGGAATCAAAGCAAATAATTGTCATTTTTTTCATTCATCATTCAATCAATTAAATTACAATGGGGGGCTTCATGGCCTTTAAATAAAAAAAAAAAAACTCTAACAGATAAGATCATAAGAGATAAGCTCATATGATTTAACAGAATAACAAAAATAACAACTTCCTAAAATAAAGATAAAAATGATAACCACTGATGAGATAAAGATCTCACCTAATTAACTTCCTAATCCATTATATCTCTATCTTTAAAATTATCCATAAATAAAGATAACTACTACTAAATTTAAAATACCTAAATCTATCCAAATCTTTCCTAAAAGATATTTTTAAAACTATCATATTTAATAAATTCGAAAATAACATATTTTCGGATTAAAATAATAATTTCGGAATAAAATAATTATTTTATTCCGAATTTTATATTTTATTCCGAAAATACTTTTTTCAAGAATTATTAAATCCGAAAATAATTATATTATTCTTATTCAAGCCTCGAAACACGTGCTTGTCGAATCTGCTCCCGCATCAAACTCCTCAGCTATGAAAGAACTCGTCCTCGAGTTCTGTGAGGCCCAGGCAGGAAGCAAAGTCAGTAGCTGATGGTGGAGACCCTGTAGTGGATGTCGTATCATCAAACAATCGCCTCCCGGATCCCATATAAGCAGTCTGCTGGAGTAGTGACTGAAATAGTCCGGTCCGGAGGAAGGCACACACAAGTGAAATTGGAGGAGTACTCGAGTCGAGGGTGGAAGGTCTAACCCGAGGAAGTCAACTGTCGGGACTAGTGTGCTGAAGTCGACACCCGATATCGGCTCTGCAGGTAGTGAATGCTCTACTGGAGGCAAAAGTAGAGGTAGAAGATCCACTGGAGGTGCTACAGAACATGGGGACTCGACCGGCGATACTGTAGCAGGTAGAAGATCATCGACTGTCGAACTAGGAAACTCGTCCGGATGTGGAATGTCGTCAGGAATCTCCACTGGTGGCACTGCTGGAGGTGGCGCCACTGGCGCGGGTGGAGCCGGCGGTGCAGGCACCACAGGTGGTGGCACGAGCGGTGGAGAATACTCATCTAGTGGTGGTGACTTCACGACAGGCTTTGGTGCAGGTGGAGGCATCGGAACGGGAGACTCCGTAGGAGACATGGACTTCTTACTGGATAAGGAGTGGAAGAACTCGGTTCGACTCTGACGTCTGACAAGTTCCTTGTTCTGCAGTCGTTGTCGCGCCAACTCATTCTCTATGTCGTCGAGAACATAATGTGCCTCGATCTCTGTGATCTCTGGTCGTAGGTGCATACGCAAAGCCCAGTCAGTAAATGGTTTCTTTGGGAGGCCGAGAGAGATAGCTCGTTCTCCAACAAGGGAATAAATGGTGAACTCCAAATTGGATGATGGAGGGCGAAAGTAAACAAACGAATATTTTTGGAATTGTTGGACGAAGCGTTTGTACACTTCAGTCTCAATTGCATGAAGAGAATGGAGGGACTTATTGGCATGATTAGATCGAATATAGGGGGATTGATCATGATGATAGGGCATCATGACGGGGCTCTGATACCAAATCTGACGCAGGACGATCGTGGCGACACCGTAGGGGAGGGGATGGAAGGGCGAAGGGGGTTGTCGGCCTCGCACCGACGGTAATCCGACCTCACGCCGGCGAGCCTCTCGCTCTTCGATCCTCTCTTAGAAACGCAATATAAAACCTCTCACAGGAATCAAATCAAATAATTGCCATTTTTTTCATTCATCATTCAATCAATTAAATTACAATGGGGGGCGTCATGGCCTTTAAATAAATAAAAAAAAACTCTAACAAATAAGATCATAAGAGATAAGCTCATATGATTTAACAGAATAACAAAAATAACAACTTCCTAAAATAAAGATAAAGATGATAACCACTGATGAAATAAAGATCTCACCTAATTAACTTCCTAATCCATCATATCTCTATCTTTAAAATTATCCATAAATAAAGATAACTACTACTAAATTTAAAATACCTAAATCTATCCAAATCTTTCCTAAAAGATATTTTTAAAACTACCATATTTAATAAATTCGAAAATAACATATTTTCGGATTAAAATAATAATTTCGGAATAAAATAATTATTTTATTCCGAATTTTATATTTTATTCCGAAAATACTTTTTTCAAGAATTATTAAATCCGAAAATAATTATATTATTCTTATTCAAGCCTCGAAACACGTGCTTGTCGAATCTGCTCCCGCATCACCCCCCTCTCTTTACATAGACACCTAGAACCAATCCTAAATCGACTAGGACTCTAAAACCAAACGGGTTTCTGTTCACCAGTTACAATTCATGGGATTCCTTCTTCTCTTTATTTTTACCTTTCTTTCCAAGTTTGCCTCAACTTGCCAATTAATTCCCTTTAAATCCTTATTTGTCTCCATCGTTATCCATTATGAATCCTTCCTTGTCTAAGACTCATCTTAAAAGCCTACTTGCACCCATATACTACCTACTAATGAAAATAGGGGGAAAAAAACAGAAAATCTGATAAAATAGGAAAGAACACCCAATATTGTTGCTCTCTCTCCCTAAAAACACCAAACCGGCTCAACTAGACTCAATTCTAACTCCTAATGACACCTACTATGGCCACTAATTGGCTAAATTGCACAATTTTTTGGCACTTTGAGCACCATATAGATGCTTCTGTGTCAGGTTCACCTGGTGGAAAAAAATCTCAAACTACATTCGAGAAATTCTTGATAAGGATGGAAGCTCCAGCTCAAAAGATGATGAACGACCACTTGGAACGGTCTCTCGAAATCTACTTATGGTGGCATAGAGTAGTAAGCAACTTCCGTATGGTGTCCGCACCTGAATCTTCCGAATAGATGCCCCATGATGGATCGACGGAGCTTTTTAGAAGGATCCCCTAGATCACAAAATTTGGTGAAGACTTACGAATCTAATCTCAAGGAGACACTCTTTGGTGGCCAGAATCCAAACTTTGGATATTCTGCAATTCATGATGCTTGCTCTGGGAGATCAACAAAACCCAGGACAACCTCCACCAGTGGATAATCACTCGTGATGGTCAGCAAGGGCTCTTCCCGGGGCTCTCCCATTATGATTTCATCTGCTTCCTCCACGGGCTCAGACTCCTCTATGGGTATCTCTTCAATGCAATCATTGAATAGGAGGCGAATTTAGTAAAGAACCAAAAATTCTCTCATGGGACGATCAACAAACATATTGTCCTCTTCTTTCATGGGCTCGAACTCTTCCGTGAGCATCTTCGGAATCTGCATCAAAGGGGGCAATGATATAATAACCCATGTTTCACCATCATCCGAGTCTGATCACATCAAGAATGGGTCAACTATAAGGCTGATCGACGAGAATTTTCCGATAGGCTCTTAACACGGTGTCAATTCTCTAATATTGGTGCCAATTGCAAAAAAAAAAAAAGACCAAGACAACTAGGCAAGAGAGGGGCATACTAAGAAACCTAAAAGGTTGGTTAGCAATAGAGACAAATACTTGGTTAAACGGTAACCTCATACAACCAGGGAGCAAATACATAGGGAAAATTAGTTATGTGATGTATAATAAAAATAACCCACACATTTTCCTTTTATTTTTTTGGGAAACCTTTAATTTAAACAAAGAGTCAATATAAGCTATATAACCATAACCATCTAGCTTTATCACATCTATTCTGGGGTCGGCTTTATGAATCATTATTCACAATCCATTCCTTTTAAAGGCTATCTCTATTGTCGGTACAAGCTTTTCCACATCTTTTTTTGACAACTTTCATTGATGTTAGCTTAGGCCTTCCCATTCTTCTTGACCCCCATGCAATAATCCAAGCCCCTCCTTACTGGGGCCCGACTCTCTCCATTGTATATGCCCATGCCATACTAATATGTTCTCCATCAATTGTCCTCAATTGGTGGAGCTCTTGCACTTCCTTAGGTATACTCATTCCTCACCCTATCCCTCGTCGTTTTACTGCACATCAACCTCAACTTTCTCATCTTTGAGATTCTTGTCTCGTGTGCTTGAGCCCTCTTTATGGCTGGACATTCCGAACCATATAACATTATAGGTTTATCACTCTCTTGTAAATGTTACGATCAAGTCTTAAAAAGATGTGTTGATCACATATTACCGTTGAAGCTCCACTCTATTTTATCCAACAAACTCTAATTCTATCGGATATATCCCCACCTGACTCGCTAGTATTTTGTGCAATATATCCATGATACCAAAAACAATCACATAGTTGAAATATTGGCCATTAATTTTGAATAGGGCTACATTATCATTACTATTCCATCAAAATTGTATCAGCATAGCTCGCATGATTCAATAGTTATTAACTTATTATACACTAATATATATTGTCATGACACTGTAATATGTAGTTCTCTTTCATGATTCCCATCAATTTTAATCTCATAAAGATTGAAATTTGTATCTAATTCTTCCATATAGCATAAGGTTCCTTGGTTATTACTCTCCTAATCTTTGTTTTTTATTCTTCTTTTATGTTTACAATTTTTTATTGATTTTCAATAGTCTGAGTTGAAACGACTGATATGGCCAAAATGTTTCATGTAGTCCTAGGTTGATCCAGAAACCAAAGCTAAAACCTACTATGTTAAGGATTGGGAGAGAGAAACGAAACGAGAGGAGACAGGAGGGGGGGGGGGGGAGTCGTGACTTAGTAATACTATTACAGATAGTAATAGTAATATGATGATACAATTGCACAAAAGGATGGTATTATTAATAAAAATGATAATACTTGATCAAGTTGAAAACAACTATAATTGAGATCCCTACGTCACCAGTCATCTACACTACAGATAGTAATATCACAATGATAAAATTGTACAAAAGGATGGTATTAGCAAAAAAAAGATAGTAGTTCATGATGAAAACAACTATAATTAAGAACCCTACACCACCACTCATCTATCATAAAATATCAGATACTTACCTGTAAAAAAACTAAAATAAAATATAATATCAGCTACTTAGAATCAGGCCTCAGGATACTTCCAATGTTCATTTTTGCCAAAGCCTACATCAATTATTAGTTCAGCCTTCCAGCACTCTACAACCCCTTGCGCAAAAAGGGCATGCACCTTATCCTTCTATCCGAATCTACAATCTCCCTTGATAGGAGTCTTTTCCATTTTCTCTCAAAATCACAAAATTTTGCAACTTATATCTGGAACATTCATCATTTTAAACCTTCTCCTCTATAGTATAACCTTGCATCCACCTGAGCATTCTTATATCTGGAACATTCATCATACATACACTCTGATCCATATAGCCTGTCTGGCTTGATGTCAACCTAATGAAAATTTCCATCGAATCCCTTTAATATACATCTACCAAGTAATAACTTGGTAGCACCCTTCCACGTCATCCAACTAATTTAAATTTTCCTTTATATCTTCATAATATACGTCTGCCAAATAATGATCCGGAAGTGTCCATCCAGGTTTAACTCTATTTAAAATTTTAAGCTCTATTCCCCCATCTCTCTATATAATAGAACCAAAGGTAACATAAAGAATGGCACAAAACTACTCTCGTACATCAATTTTGATTACTGATTGCATCATCCTCAAAATTGCATTCCATAAAATCCGTTTTGTATAATTGATTTCAAAACCCTTTAACCATCCAAATTTCCTTCATATTTCAAGTTACATATTTGTATTGGAAACATCATCTGTAAATAACACACGTAAAGAGATATAGGCTAAGGTCCACGGCCGTACGAAACTCATTGCTCAAGTCAGAAGTTTGCATACTTGTTTTAGAGCCCTCGAACTTCTTTTCAACCACCTCAATGTAATGGTGCAGGACATCCTTTTTCTTAAAACCCAGTAAATAATCTCATACTACTTTACTAGTACTAATCCCGTGCATTGACAGTTGTGATGCCAATAGATGCATTGAATCCCCCTTCCCATTGTGTTGAGAGAGAGAGAGAGAGAGAGAGAGAGAGAGAGAGAGAGAGAGAGAGAGAGAGGGGGGGGGGGGGGGTTGACATGTGGCTACCAAGGCCTCGACTTTATAAGTTTTTATAGATTGTAAGCTTTCTCTAAGGGGATGAGAACCATATGCAAGTTCTTTATTTATCCATGTACCTCTTCATCAGCTTCCTAAGCAAGAAAACCACTAAAATTTTCATGTCAGGCCTAAAACCAAATGAGCACTATGAAATGTTTGTTACTTTGTGAAGTGCCTCATAAGTTTAATTCCACGATATTCTTCCAGTTTTCCACATCAAAATTTTTATAGGGTTTTTTACAAATCGACGCCTGTAATCTTCTCTATTTACATATTAACTCTTGTAAAGTCAATATTTACATATTAATTCATTGGGTTATTTTGACTTTGCCCCCCAAATTTTGCCTTGAATTAGACTTTACCCCCCATATTTTCATTAATTATACTTTACCCCCCAAAACTAACTATTCCGTCAGCTCACCCCCCAAAACTTTATTTCTTTTCTGTCCGCTCACCCTTTCTCTTAGATGGTGAGCTGACGGAATAGTTAGTTTTGGGGGGTAAAGTCTAATTAATGAAAATATGGGGGGTAAAGTCTAATTCAAGGCAAAGTTTGGGGGGCAAAGTCAATATACCCTAACTCGTTAAATCATCCACTATTTACATATCGACCCCTATTGTTAGTTGGCATCCAGAATGAAGGAATATTTTTGAAGTATTCCTTTATTCAATTGTTATTCATTAATCTAAAGGAAAATAACCGATTTATCCATGGTTTTAATTACTTAATTAACCTATCTTTATAGAACATGGACTTAACCCAAAACAAACACAGATATAATCTGAATCTAACTTGGACCTAATCCGAAGAATTCTAACATTGGAGGGGTATTTACAAAGGTTAGGTAAAATATTAAGGATGAAATAAAAAAATATTCTCTCGTTTTGGATGTCAGCTAATTGAAGGGGTCAATATATAATATTTGAATGAATTAAGGGGTTTATATGTAAATATCACTTTGATAGGGGTTTATATGTAAATAGAGAAGATTATAGGGGTTGATTTGTAAAAAATCTTGATTTATAAATTGGAAATATTGCACTTTCAGGCTAGTCATAGGGCTTTTTTTCATGTCCTAATTCGATTAAGCAATTTTATCAACCAAAATAGAACAATATCACCCACAACTTTCCCGATTAGATTAAAATGGCATCTATATCTAGTGACATTATTGATTTTGGAATTTTGATCTCTCAATGATTGTTAAGCAATATTGCCCTATATATGAATGGAGGTCTCCTTCCAGATTTAGCCATGCAAGTTCAATCAATTGTCAATAACACAATCATAAGGGTTTGTTCTTTTGCACGGAAATGGAGCAAAGAAATTAATAAGTGAGTAGAAATGGGATTTCCTGATCAATTTCCGGTGTTCTTTTGCGATGAAATCTTGCTTCCCTCTCCTGAAATTTCCCTGCTATCAGGGAAATGAGTTTCTGCCCAAAACCTGCAGAAAATCGATTTCCCTTCTTCTTCAAAACCCTAATCCCGTAGACGATTTTTGCCCGAGCTCCAACTGACCTCGTCGACCTCCCACGAACCTTCTCGACCTCCAGTGACCTTCTGACAGACCTCCTCGACCTCCGACGAACCTCCTCAACCATGGCAGACCTTCAAGAGGACCTCATCGACCTTCAGTGAACCTCCTCGACCTCCGGCGATCTTCCGGCGAAATTAACTTTGGTGTTCTTAGATGATTGATTAGAATTTAATTTATAATAAATTATAATTTTGGATCCTCTAGCAACCACAAGTTTCGAGGGAAATTAACTTGAGACCCGAGTCCATTTTAGGCTCATAATACATGATTTGGGGCTGTCCCAAATTAATGCATCACTTGAATGTATCGGATACACTAAATTGGTCTATTAAGACCAAGAACGTGTAGAAGTGGGATTATTAAGAAGGTAAATATCATTCTTTTAGCTTTCTTAAGTCATACATTTATCAAATTTACAAAAAAATGGAGGTTTTAAAAAAAAACACAAAAGTAGATCCTCATATTGATAAAATCACTTAAACTTTTGATATGTTGTAGATCTTAGAGTGTTATTATCATGTACAACATGCATAGAAGTACATTCTATATGAAGCTCCACACCCCTAGATACTGTAGAAATGTGATTGAAGTGTTTTAAAGTATATATTCATGCTTGACCTATGATTTTTCATAGATGCATTAAAGCATTCTATCATTAAATTCTTATTTATATCATTTCTCTAAAATTGCAATATTTTCACACAGTCGAATATTTCCACACAATATTTCCTTATCCTGCAGTGTCAAAATGTTGGTCGAAACCGAAACTTTGTACCTTGCTACTATGTCAAAATGCATATAAGTATAATGCTTTTATCGAACTACAACATATAAATACTACAGCTTAAAGCTTCTAGTAACCTGCATTTAATTTACCTCTAGCCAGCCAACATTTATTACTATCTGGATATATAGCTGAGATATTGGAAACGATTGTTAGTGTTATTCCTAACTTGAAGCAGTACAAGTCATAAAGATGTCAAAATTACAAATGAACATGAAAACAGATGCAGCACAATAAGATTTTTTATATATAATGTTAAAATTAGGTCATGAAACCCTTAGAACATTCAGTTTCTAGAACGATACAAAATCAAAAAATCCTTTACTGGTTACTTCGCTTTCACTTCTGGAAACCATGGAGGAAAGCAGAAAACAAGAATATAATGGTAAATATTTATTTGCACATAGAACTCCTTATCAAGTACAACACAACCGCAGCTCTCTTAGAATTTAGTACAACACAGAAGATAACGCACCTCTCGTAGAATATTCTCTAGTTGTCTCAGCTTTCCATCAGTACTACCGTTATTATTCCCAACTGAAACCTTCAACTCCTCGACAGAGCTTTCAAGGTGGCGAGTTCTACTCTCCAGCTGCGACAGCCTTGAACTCACACCTTCTAAAGCATGTAGCAGATTATCAACATGTTTCTTCACTGCACAATCAATCTCCTCAGCAAATGTAGGCAAATCATATGAATCCCTCTCTTTCTCATTACTATCTTTTGCTAATTCATGGGGCTCCAATATACTAGAGTACTGCATCAAAGACAGATAAAGACAACAGTGGACATTGTGAAAATAAAAGCAGAAACAAGAAGAGTAAATTCTTAATGGGCAGTGCACCTAAGAAGCACTGACACCGGTACGGGGACACGGGTACGACATGACACAGGTTCGCCGACACGGCAAATCCTAAAAAAGGAGGACATGGGTACGATGGGGACACGGCAAAATAAATTAATATTTTTTTATTTATATTTTATGTGTGTTTATAATTCATATATATTTCAATAACCGAAAAAACTAATAGAAAACAACTAAAATGAAAATTTAATGCATATTGAATCACAATCGTTACTTGCATCCAACCCGATCAGTGAATCACACACAGCCCTAAATGGTGTGGAAAAGAACGGTTGTGTTTCAGTTTTGGCTTCAACCTATCAGAAACCTCAAAGGATTAGATAAATTAAAGCCAAAACTGAATCGTAACAGTCCGTTACAACCAACATGACAAGTGAATCGTATTCAGGCCCAAATGTCATGCAAAAGAATGGCTGCGATTCAATTTTGGCTTCAACCTATATGATCCTCTGAGGTTATACTACCTCAGAGGATCATATAGGTTGAAGCCAATACTGAATCACAACAGCTTATGACCCGACCCTATATTGAACAGCTCGTCAACCCGTCGTGTCCAGTGTGTGTCCGGTGAGTGTCCGGCAAGTGTCCGGTCATGTCCGACTCACTGAAGCAGGTGGGACATGGCACATGAGTGTCCGATGTGTGTCCGGGGAGTGTCGTTGTCCGACACGGGTACGGGGGGCATGGGGAAGTGTCCGTGATTCCTAGCTGTGCACTATGCCACAATTAGTTTACTACTACGTAGTAAGGAAATATTTTTAAGATGAAAAAAAAATTCAAGACCTAGATGATTTACTAAAGGCGCGCTTAGATGTACTAAAGATCATGGTTTTTTGTAATTTCATTTTTTTGAAACCAAATGTGGTGATTTTATACCTATATGTGTCTATTATTTTGGAAAAACCCTAAAGTCGTGGATTTGAAAATTTTAGTCTGAGTCTATTTCATTACAACTTACAAGGAACAAGTGTTTTTTGGAAAGGAAAAAAAGATTTCATATGTGTGAGAATTCAATTTTAACTGTTTATTATCATGGACAAAGAAAAAGCCTCATTTTCTTTTTTGTTGTCCAAGGTAATAAGAAATGAAAGGTAAGATCATGAAGAGTAAGGAAAATGGCTCGGAAAAATGGTTGAAAACACCCAAAAACCAAAACATTAGTTTTACGTGCTGTTTCCTACAGTATTTTCCTTTTCCAAGGCTTCTCTGAACAAAACATATGGAAAAGTGAGTTTTAAGGGAGAATGGGTTTTCTGGACTCTTCTCCCTTGAACCAAACATCTTGATACAAACTTCCGAATTCACGATTTCCAATCCCATCTTACAATCTCCTCACTTTTAACTTTGGATTTTAACAACGAAGCCCATTAGCCAAAAAGTCTTGATTTCTAATTTTCAAAATTTAGAGAAAAAAAAAACAATGATGATTCTTGAAGAAAAAGATACCAAAATGTAGCCTAAAGTTTATATCATGTTAATAGACCACATGCATTTTTTCCACGAAAGCCCAAGGTGAGAATGTCTTTTGCAGAACTGCATATAAACAATAACTACAAAATATTTTAGACATACTTATGCTTTCATTTACTACTGGGAGAGTAGGGAATTAGCATGCAGCCTTCAACGCATTTGTCATGACTACAGGCAACATTAAGTTACCATGTGTCGGTTGTCATTGGGCCACATCAAAATCAAGTGCAAATATGTGTTCATGAGTAAACATTCATCATGTTCTATGTATGCACATCAAATTCTCAACTAGAACATTTATGCATGCTGTCATGTCATGTGATAATGTGATAACGCAGGATGGTGGATTTAGAATTAGATATATCCATGCTCCATGAAGACGCAAGGATCATGAAGAATTCAGCAAAAGGCTGAAAATAAACTTTATATTCATAATTCATAAAGACATGATCAAATCCGTTACCTTTCTAACATGTGTGTATAACCATAAAAAACTCAATCCTAATAGTATTGAAACTTCTCTGACCTAATGGACTATCAAACTAGAACCCCTTTTAACATTCACCTACTAAAATATGACTTCTAAACTCGCTCTAAATGTTGCTAAGTGAAAAGTCCTAATACAAGGAGTTTTAGTAAGTTCAACTCTCGGCGAAGAAAGGAATCGTAATATAAGTAGGCGTCGTAATTCTTTAGGTACCCTATCATAAATAGGAATCCTAATTCATAAAGGAATTCTATTTGAAGTAGCTATCCATGATCCAAATACTATACATTTGTTATATATATACAGATCATATACATTAAACATTAAAAATGCATTGTTCAGTGGTCAATGTGTTGCTTAAAATCTTTGAGGTTAAGTGTTCAAAGCCCCACATAATGTTGTGTACAATTTTTTTAATTAAAAAACACACCATTTTAGCCCAAACCGGGCCCGACCCCACCCATTTTACACCCCTACTGAACATGTCCCGTTAAGGAATACCTTACCCAAACCCTTATCAGGTTTGGACTTTGAAGGGTATATCCCAAACCAGTCCCATTTATATTTGCAAAAAATCAAACCTATCCCGTCCCAATTATATTTCAAACGAATCGAAGTGAGTTCGATTGGGTTTGAACTCAAAGAGAAATACAAAACATAGTAGGAAATAAATTTTAAGAATAGGCTAATTCCACACTTTTTCTAAAACAATATATTCATGGAAGGAAACGTTTGGGCTATGGCAAGTGCAACTAATGTTAATGTATATGTTAATTGATATATGTACTAATAAATGCATGTTCCCGTCGGCACTCGAACTGCCGCCTTCGGCGGCCACGACTGCCTTCGGGGTGTGATTCACTTGTTAGAGAGAGAGAGAGAGAGAGAGAGAGAGAGAGAGAGAGAGTACTAACAAACCTTCCAAAAAGAAGAACTAATTAATACCAAATGGTCATTAAATGCCATTGAATAGATATTTATCATCTTTATAGTAGGTTTTTAATATCTTTATAGTAGGTTTTTAATAGGATTTATGAGAGTCGAATTCACACACGGAAGAGAGGGCTCCATTGAATTCTCTCTCTCTTCAGATGTTGATCAACTACTAGATTTATCCCGTGTCTTTTTATCCTAGTCAGCTTATGAACAGACGTAGCATGTTATACATATATGTAATCGGGTCGGATTCCGAGCGAGGTAGGCTAAACCAGTCCCATCCCAAACCCGATCGAGTTTATTCAAACAATCACAAACCCACCCAAACCCATTTAATTCAATCCCAAACCCGACCTAATGGGGTCGGGTCGGGTAACCCACTAAATCCGTTTAATTATCATCCCTAAGTGTGCTCGAGATCCCATCATGACTTCCCCGTGTGAAGGACGTGCAGGGATTTCTGGCCTCTCCCTCTCTGTTCCTCCAAACCCCCTCTGTTTTTTTTTCACATGAAAAAGAAGCCCGAAGGCCACTCCTGTTTGTATGATGTGTAAACAAGGCACCATAATAAAACACTGTGTACCTTCAATCTTCCAAGGGCACCCAATGTGCCTGCAGTCTTCCAAGCGCACCCCACATGCCTGCTGGTCTCTCAGGGCAGTCCATAGGTCCCTATATTTCTCAGGGCACCTCAAGTTCTGATGATTTACCCAAGGCATCCCCAGTCTTATCGATTTTACTGAAGGAACCTCATGAATTACTGAGAGAACCGCGCAAGCTGATGATGAATTAACTTGCGTGATAATTTTCTTTACTTCGATTACGATTCCCGGCTTGTTCAAAGTTCCATCAAAGCTTGTTCGTGCCTGATTTGCATCCGCAACGCATCATCAACTAAAAATGTGATATCCATCTTTTATAAGCCTTCTCTTTGGCATGTTTCAAGGGTATTTTCATTGATTCCGCGGGACCCCATATCCGTCTTTAATAGACTCTTCTCTTGTGATCATGGTAGGCCATCAATGAAGTTCATATAAATGTCAGTCCAAAAGCGCTCAGAGATTGGCAGAGGTTGAAGAAGCCCAGGAGATGCTACGATCTCATTTTTATTTCTTTGGCATATATCCCATTCAGTATTAGACGCCAAATATCTTTCTTCATACCCCTCCAAAAGAAACTCCTTGATGCCCTCTTATATGTTTAATGAAAATTTGAACGTCTCACTTTTGTGAATCATGCAAATGTTTCATGATCCCAAGGCACCATTTAGAGTTAATGTCGAGCATCACCCTTCCCTAGTTCCCTTCCATCGCAATAATTCATCTTGTTTCAGTGTCTCATTTGGTTCAACTTGCAGTTTTTAAACTATCTCATGAACACTTGCATCTCCACTAGTTTCTGCTCGAACATGATCAAGAGCAGTGAGAAATGGCTAAGAGTCTGTCCATCTAACTTCTGCCGCATTTTTTGTCTCTCTTTTATGCTGAATGTCCAACTATACCCCACAGGTTTGGCTACCTACCTGTGTCGCACGTGTTGCTACTCGCTGATCCTTTTTTGTGATTAGTACGAACATTGAAATGTCGCCCAATCAATATTGCTGCCATTTGTCAATATCATGAAGACTTCCCAACATTTTTTTTCATATTTTATAACCCCATTTTTTTTCTTGGACAATACATGGCTAGTGAGTGCTAATGGTCATCCCTCTTGCATAAGTACCATCCCAATCCCCACTCCTGAGGCTTCACACTCAGATTATAAATGTAAATGATTTAGAAAAGTAAGAGCCAAGACCGGTGATGTTGCCATGGATTGCTTAAGAGAGAAAAAAAGACTCCATTAGAATGAATCCTTATGGAGGAGCTAATAGGGGATCATTGCTTTTTCCAAAGTCCTTCGTAAATCTCTGGTAGTGCCCTGCTACCCTAAAAAAACTCCGGCAATTCCTGCACCGCCTTAGGTAATGGCCAATCAGGCATGCTAGCCACCTTTTCAAAGCATGTAGCCACCCCATTTCTAGATATAATATGGCAAAGATACTCCACTTGAATCTGCCCAGAGAAAACTTTGAACATTTAACGAAACATTTATCTCCTATGTGGAGCAATAAGCCAACATCTAATAAAAAAAACACCAAGACACATTGTCGTAAATATGGCTTGAAAATATCATTCGTAAGGCTACGGAAGGGATGAGCACTTGTTAAGCCAAAAGGCAGAAACAAGGACTAGTGGTTCCCCTCATGAGTCAGGAATGTCGTTAAGTGATAACGACTATGAAGTTCAAAACCATACGATAGGGAACAACTCGATCTCTTCGGGGCGATCGTGCCTCCAAGGCAAAACCCAATTACTATCTTCTGAATAATGCAGCCCCATATGGCAATTTCTGAATAATGCAGCTACCAATGGCAGCTAAAGCCTTTTGATCATGCTCAAAGAAAACGAGAAAGAAATCAAAAAGAAAAACAACAATAGCAGATCCCTAAATCAAGGAAATTGGCTAGCTAATAACCCAATCAAATTAAAAAAAAAAATCGAAAGGAAAGTGTAAACTGTGGACCCTAACAACAGCAAACACATTGACAATGGGGCATGCATTAGTTTTTGTTGAGAAGGATTAGGTTCCTGGGTTTTCTCCCTTTGTTACGACTTCCGAGGGTGAGTTTCAGGTCACCCATAAGAGCTTAATGATGGTCTTATACATCAAGGTTATTTTCTATAACAAAACAAGAGTAAGAAATGCTTAAAAATATTTTTTTTTCTTCTACAGGATCATCACATCACCAACCAAATCCGAAACTAGTTACACGCAGTAGATGGATATACCCTGAGATTGGAGGCGGGCATCTTGGAATCGGCGGAGCCGCGGGACGGCCTGGAGCCGTCAAGGCCGGCGTTCATGGGAGACGATGATCCCAGACTCCGGATGGGCTGGAAGTCGTAGCTCGGCAGGATCTCCTCGTTCTTCGGGAAGCTGCCATTGCTGCTCTGGTGCTCCTCCTGGGGGGTCATCAGATCGAAGAACTCGCTGCCCTGCGATCCAGAGAGCGCCGTGATCTGCTTGTCCATGAACTGTGACGAGTTCATCGATTTCCGAAGCAAGAGGCTCGGATTTGTATGGAATTTGGGGGTCTTTCGGGAGTGAACGTGAGGAATGGATGATGAGGATTGCTTTTCCGAGAGCTAGACCGATAAAATATCGTTAATTAGATATAGAAAAAAAATCTTTTTAGTTTTTTTTTTGGGGTAAAAGGGAAGACTAAAAGTCCAAAACTGTTGGGAAAAATCTGTTATATTATTCACTAAACCCCCCTATATATAGGCATAATAGCACATTGGGATAGAGACGGGATAAATCTCTAATCCCCTGAATCTAGGGGTCTTTATCCGGTGGGCATCCATATCCGATGTAAACACCGTTTCATAACACTCCCCCTTGGATGACCACCATTTATCAATGATTGCCTCGTTAAAACCTTTGATGGAAAAACCCTGTGGAAAAAATCATATCAAAGGAAAAAGAGTACAACCTTAGTTCTTCAGGAACTATGGTGGGTGCGTATAATGCTGCCTCGTTAAAATCTTTGATGAAAAAACCCTGTGGGAAAAACCCTACCAAAGGAAAAAAGAGTACAACACGCATAAATTTGCATCTTCATGATGCCCTCCGCCTAACAATTACATTATCATTATTACATCTCTCCCCTTGATTGTATCTCCTCTTGATTACATTATTACATCTCTCCCCCTGATTATATCTCCTCCTTATTACATCAATTTGTTTGGTGATTGAGCCGTCGTAGTCCGATACCGTACACTATCTTCTGGAAAGTACACTTGGGCAAAGCTTTGGTGAAGAGATCCGCAAGATTGTCGCTTGACCGTACTTGCTTGACTTCAATCTCCCTTTTCTTCTGAAGCTCGTGGGTGTAGAAAAACTTTGGTGAGATGTGCTTTGTTCGATCTCCCTTAATGAAGTCAACTTGAATTTGAGCAATACATGCGGAATTATCTTCGTGGATAACTATCGGCTCTTTGGTAACTGATGCCAACTGGCAACTATTTCTGATGTGCTGCACAAGCGACCTCAACCATACGCATTCTCTACTTGCTTCATGCAGAGCTAATATTTCAGCATGGTTCGATGATGTGGCCACAAGTGTTTGTTTAGTCGATCTCTAAGAAATGGCTGTATTATTATTCAAAAATACATACCATGTTTGGGATCGACCCTTATGGGGGTCAGAGAGAAAACCTAAATCTGTATAACCAATCAAGTGAGAAGTACCACAAGAATAAAACAATCCCATATCAGTGATTCCTCGCAAATATCTAAATATTTGTTTTATTCCATTCCAATGCCTAAGAGTTGGTTATGAACTGTATCTAGCCAATAGATTAACAAAAAAATATATATCTGGTCTAGTACATTGAGCTAAATACAATAAAGCACCAATAACACTTAAATACGATTTTTCAGAACCAAGAATAGTTTCATGTTCCTCTTTAGGTCTAAATGGATCTTTATGAATATCAAGAGGTCTAACCATCATGGGAGTGCTTAGTGGGTGACATTTATCCATATTAAATTTTTTTGACAAATTTTCAGTATATAAATATTGATGTACTAAAATCCCACTAGAGTTACGCTCGATCTGCAGGCCGAGACAAAACTTAGTATCACCAAGTTCTTTCATTTCAAACTCCCTTTTTAGATAATAAGAAATTTTTTTAAGCTCTTCAGAAGTCCCAATCAAGTTTATGTCATCCACATAAACTGCAATTATTGTAAAACCATTTTCTGATTTCTTTATGAAAACGCATGGGCATATGGGATCATTCTTATAACCTTCCCTAGACAAGTATTCACTAAGGCGATTGTACCACATCCTTCCGGATTGCTTCAGGCCGTACAATGCTCGTCTTAGTTTTATCGAGTGCGCACTCTTTGATGTTGCTTCAGGCAACTTGAATCCTTCTGGAACTTTTGATATATTGCTTCAGACAACTTGAATTCTTCTGGGATTTTCATATAAATATCTGTGTTTAGGTTCCTGTATAGGTATGCCGTTACGACATCCATTAGCCCCATCTCTAGTTTTTCAGAAACTGTGAGACTAATGAGATATCTAAATGTAACTATATCCATAACAGGGGAATAAGTCTCTTCATAATCAATACCGGGTTTCTGTAGGAATCCCTGGGCTACAAGCCTTGCCTTATATCTAGCGATTTCATTATTTTTATTTCTTTTTCTTACAAACACCTATTTGAAACCTACAGGGTTTACGTTATTTGGTGTTTGTACTATAGGTCCAAATACTCCACGTTTCTTGAGAGATTCAAGTTCAGCTTGAATAGCTTCTCTCCATTTTGGTCAATCAGTTCTATGTCGACATTCATATATACTATGTGGTTCATTATCTTCATCATCGTCCTTTATTATTTCAGTAGCTACTTTGTATACAAATATGTCATCGATGATTATTTCCTTTCGGTCCCAAATTTCACCCCTCATATGGAATATTGAGCTCTTATTATTTTGTTCCGGTACCTTATCCATAATCTATGCAGGGACCTCTTTAGGAGTTTGAGAAAAATTTGGCCGTTGGGAAATATTTTCTTCTGGAAAAATATGGTCCATAATCTCTTCTGGAGTATTTTGACCAGGTTCTTCTGGAACCTCAACTTCTTCTGGAGTTTTAGGGTATGATTTCTCATTTAACTTCCTCTTCCGGGGAACTGAAATCTTTGGAACCTATAGGTCTGCCACGTTTCTGACGTGCAGCAGTTTCATTAGTGGGAGTTGGAATATTAATTCTTGCAGGTACATTCTTGGCTGGAACAAACGACTTAGTTATATTAGTTGGATCATTGAAGGCATCAGGTAATTGATTTGCAATATCTTTCAAATGCAAAATCCTTTTTACTTCTACCTCGCATTGGGGGGATCTAGGATCTAGATAAGACATAATGGAAATATTCCACGATAATTCATACCGTTCTTCGGGAACAGGTCGTTGCCTAGAAACTTCTTTATCTTCCCCTAATGGCGGAAAGACTATCTCATCGAAATAGCAATCTGCAAATCTAGCAGTAAATAGATCACCTGTTAAGGGTTCTAAGAATCTTATGATTGAAGGTGAGTCAAAACCTATATAAATCCCCAATCTGCGTTGGGGACCCATCTTAGTTCTATTTGGAGGGGGAATAGGAACCTGCACAGTACATCCAAACTTTCTAAGATGAGATATATTAAGCTGAATACCTGACACAAGTTGTGCAGGAGAAAAATTATGGTATGAAGTAGGTCTGAGTCTAACAAGATTAGCAGCATGCAAGATAGCATGCCCCCATGCAGAAATTGGAAGTCTGGATTGTAAGAGTCATAGTCTAGCTATTAATTGCAAGTGCTTGATAAAAGCTTCAGTAAGGCCATTCTGGGTATGGACATGGGGGACAGAATGTTCGACTTCTATTCCGATGGATGTGCAGAAGTCATTGAAGATTTTAGAAGAGAATTCAGCTGCATTATCCAATCGGATAGATTTGATTGGGTTATCAAGAAAACTAGCTCTGAGTTTGATTATCTGGGATAATAATCTAGCAAATACTAAATTTCTAGTTGAGAGGAGACTCACATATGACTATCTAGTGGATGCATCTATTAGGACCATAAAATATCTAAATGGACCACTAGGAGGGTGTATAGGACCACATATAGCACCTTGAACCCTCTACAGGAAGGTAGGTGATTCTGTCTCTATTTTCTGAAAAGAAGGTCTAGTGATTAACTTCCCTTGGGAACAAGGGTCACAAAAATGGTCATTTGGAAAAGTCAAACTTCGATTGTTAAGAGGATGACCATAGGAATTGTAAATGATCTTTCTAAGCATACCTGACCTTGGGTGACCTAATCTATCATGCCAAAGGACTAAATTTACAGGATTTGTGAACTTCTGGTTCAAGTGAGTGGTATAGGACTCCATAACCCCAATGTGGGCAAAGTATAACCCTAAAGATAGGGTTGAGCATTTTTCTAGTATGGAAATATGCTTTCCATTCTTAGATGTAATGCAGAGGTATTCTAGATTGCCTTCATTTGTAGTTTCTAAATGATATCCATTTGCTCAGATGTCTTTAAAACTCAGTAAATTTTTTCTGGATTTTTCTGAGTATAGAGCATCCTTAATTAGCAAATGGGTACCATTAGGTAAAAGAATATGGGCTCTTCCGGACCCTATAACTATGTCAGTAGGGCCAGCCACTGTAATAACCATACGTGAATTATATTCAAGATTTGTAAAGAATTTTATGTGTTTCAGTATGGTATGTGTTGTTGCACTATCTATCAGGCAAATCTCTTTGCAGTTGGTCATCGTTCCTAAATGATCAGTTATATGAGTCAATAAATACCAAAAGAGAAGTATCAATGATAAAACTTACTAACATAATTTCTAATTATATTAACCAGAACGATAATATAAATTGATAATATCCAACAGAATTACTCAGCAATGTCTGACAGAATAAAAACTACTGAGCAATGTCTGATAGAAAATAAAAACTACTTAGCAATATCTGATAGGAAATAAAGACTACTTAGCAATGTCTGACAGAATATATAAAAGGAAAACTAAAATCTTCAGAGATCCCAAGGTTCAGGATTTTAATGTTCCATCGTCTAACTCATCGAAGTAATCTGAACTTTCCAGATACGATGTCTTTGGGGCATCAGTCTGCTTCTAGCAATATTCAAGCCACTTATTCTTTTCTCATGTTTACTGGCACGACAGTTTCTGGACCAATGTCCTTCCTAAGACCCTAATTATCATCTCTTCCATGATGATTTTGGTGTCCACCTCTTCCAGGGTGGTTTCTATCTCTTCTAGGGTAGTTATTGTGTCCTTCGCTACCATGTCTTCTATCTATCCTTCCTCTACCTCTACCTCTACCTTGGTAGAAATCATTGGTGTTTGCTTCTGGCAATGCCAATGATCCAGTGGGTCTAGAATTGTGATTCTTTACCAGTAGGGTATTATGTTTTTCAGCAATCATGAGAACTTATATGAGTTCTGAGTACTTCTGGTATTTCATTCTCCTGTATTGCTGTTGTAGAATGATATTATTTGGGTGGAAGTTAGAGAGTGTTTTATTGATTCGCTCTTTGCTGCAGGCAAAGTGATCATCTTCTGGTGATCATAGCGTTCCTTGAGTGCCTTATAGAGATCTGCAGAATCTACTATGTTTATATATTCATTAATTACTATGATTACCATATTAATCACATGAGCATATAGAGGCATATTATAGAAAATAATTGACATATCATGGACAAAGCCTATTAATACCGGGTATTAATAGGGGTCCTTTCAGAAACCACTTGCCAAGGTAGAGCGGGTTCTATGGAACCGTCATGCGCATTGCCAAGCGTTTCTAAAAGGTACTAATTACCTAAAGTACATCTAATAAATAAAATGACATTTTATGTACATAGAACAGGTAAGAGATTCAAGATATAAGTACATCGTAAAGTCTGTTACGATTAAGGACAATTTTGTCCTTATTAGTAAAATAGATATTGCATATTAGTCTCTTAGGGGCTAAATAGTTAAATACATAAACAATGTATATGAAATAGCAAAAACTGACCGTACCGATGCTTTCGGAATGGTTCGGATACCCAAAATCCATATATGGATCGAACAATTTGGCTATAGGTCGGGCTTACAAAAGAGAATTTAAATGAACAGTGTATATCAAAACAGGCAATCAAATATATGTGAGTGCATATAAGAATGGACGGGTCGGATCTGCAATATGCAGTCGGGTCGGGCATGTACATGCAGTCAGGTCGGGTATGTACATGCAGTCGGGTCGGTACTGTATGTAGTCGGGTCGGGCCTGCATAATGCAGTCGGGTCTGTATAAATCCAGATCGGGTATGTTATATTAAATTGTCGGGTCGGGTCTGCTGTATAGCAGTCGGGTCGAGTTATAATCGGGTTTTAAAAATCCAATAAGATGAACACCGTTCATCATCTCAAAAAAAAAAAGAGGAAACCGACGTCTCCCGTAGCAGTCCGCGCGCCACCGCGACTCGGGCGCCGACGCTGCCGTCGGTTGCGACACCCGTCGATGTCGCACGGTGCGCAGCCCGTCGCTCGCTGTCAATGCACGCACGCCACCGTCGGTCGTGCAACGTAGTGCAACCCGTCGGTCGTGCGATCGAGCACAGCCGCCGATCGTGCGACACAGTCCGTCGATCGTGCGATCGAGCGCAGCCACCGGTCGTGCGATGCAGCCTGTCGGTCGCTAGTTGAGAGGTCGTCGGACGAGAGACACTCCGAGCCGGCCAAGTGCCTGATGGGTCGGGGGTTTCAGGCGTACCTTCTGAGGTCGGACGGGCTCGATGTTGCTGTTCTGTCTGCGATGGGGTCTGCCGGGTCGGGGCCGCGGTCGAGATCCGGAGCCGGGATGTTCGTTGTCGCGATGGGCCGGATGGGCCATGCTTGCCGGGATTTTCGTTATCTTCGACGGAATCTCTTCTCTCTCTCACGCTGGGCGGCGCTATCCACTCGTGCTGATAACGTGTTGGGAAAAACCTATAATATTATTCACTAAACCCCCCTATATATAGGCATAATAGCACATTGGGATAGAGACGGGGTAAATCTCTAATCCCCTGAATCTAGGGATCTTTATCCGGTGGGCATCCATATTCGATGCAACCACCGTTTCATAACAAAAACAATAAAAAAAAAAACAAATAAGCCACCGGTCCCAAAAACAATCAGCTCAGATCAAAAATAATTCGAGGGTAGTAAACCAACATCCCGTCCTACAAGGCAATATCCCGAATAGGATAAGGGATATCCGACTGATGGAAGATGTGTAACCCATCTTGCTGGTGACCCAGCTTGGCCAAAACGTTCGCAGTATCGTTTGCCTCCCAAAAAACATGAGACCACCGAGCACCCGGGAGTCTCCACAAAATAGTACGACATTCCCAAATCACCGCGTCCGAGTCTAACAAACCTGACATTCTACGAATGGCCGATAAGGAATCTCCTTCCATCCAAACCGAGTATAGAGGAAAATGACTTAGGAATGTGTCGCAGACCCCAAAGAAGAGCCAACTCTTCTACAAGGGGAACCAATGAAGAAATGGAAGGGAAACACCAGCTAGAAGAACAGATCCCGCTAATCTCGGACAAGAAATCTACCACCTTGGAAAAACCTCTAGATTCTAGAGAGAGATTCGAGATTTAGATAAGCATGCATGGGGGGTTCGCGATCAGATTTCATTTTGGAAGTAAATAAATGAGAAAAAGAAGGAGAGAAAAGAGGGAGTGCGATCAGCTCTTGGGTATAGTTATACGATTATGATTAGGTGCATGAGATAAAGAGGGGGAGGGGGAGATCGCATAAGAGGAAGATGTATCATGCATGGGTGCATGCAGAGGAGAACCGCGGGAACGGAGTCGTGCATGAGTTTCTATGGTAAGTAAGATAAGAGGAGTAAATGAGATAATAGAGAAAGGATTTATGACTATGCATGGCTGTAGTCATGCTTGAGTTTTAGATGGCTATTATGGAAATAAATAAGGGGGAATTGGTTTAAGGTATCGTTCTTGGTGGAGAGTCTATATTGCCTGCATGACAGGTTTAAGTTTTGTTAATATAAAGTCCCTGATTAAGTGGTTTAGTTGTAACCGTATCCCTTGATTAGCAGAAAATGTATCCGAATCAGGATCTGAGCCGAATATGCTGATGTTGACTTTTTCTATGACCATTATACCCCCGCGTGCATATTGTTCACCAGCATTCTGCTTTTCAGCATTGATTTTTCATATTTTATTTCAGATTTAGGATTTGATATTTTTTTATGGATCCAGTTATTCGACTTTTCTAATCAAGTATTTTTATTGGAGTGATTGTTTTGATCTATAGTTTGACTAGGTTTTTACTGCTAATCTCAAGCTTTTGTTAATTATTATAACCTCTGTTTTTATGAAATCGGTTATTTTTTCAATCCAATCTGGGTTTTCGCTAGAATCAGACATTGTAGGTTTAGTTTGAAAATAGTTTATCCTTTTTTATAATTTTTATCAAATAGATGTATCTTTAGATTCATTTTTTAATAAGATTGCTTCTTGCAGTGATAGTGTGTTATACACATATTGCTCTGTTTTTACATCTATTTGTTCTTCTTCTTGAGAAGTTGTATTTTTTTTTTTCTATTCATGAGATTAAGATTTGATTGATGATACTTGTTCTTTTTTACCAACTATATTTTTGGTTTCCATTGTAAATCCATGAGATGGTAGAAAAACAATTAAAATACCAAATGTATCATTCATGATCAATTTTAAAATATCAATATACAATACTAATATACAAAAGTAACAATTGAAAATATATCATATTTACATTATACTTGTTATTTTTTATTAATAATTAGAGTAATATATAATAAAATATCAATTTATTATGCAATATTATTTATTTTATCTTAATTTAAAAAAATATCAAATTGTTACTCTTGATATATTAAAGTAACAATTGAAAGATTGTAATATATACATCACTATTATAATTACATATGTTTTAATTAGAATAGTTTTTGCATCACTGATACTCTTGACAGCTAAGAGTAACAATTAAAATGTTAGAAAAGTTTCTAATCGTACTCTTCATATATATGACTAATAATTAAAATATTATCATTCATGTATTAATATTAATATTCAGTAGTAATATTATAGTACCATTTTATTATAAAATGTTTATTCTTTTATCATGATTTAAGTAAAACTCTTAACATATAAGAGTAACAATTGAAAGATATTAATATGTTCACCACTATTACTATTAAATATCTTTTAATTAGAATTATTGATGCATTACTGTTATTCTTAACATAAAAGATTAACTATTGCAAGATTCTAAAAAGTTTTAATTCGTATTCTTCAGAAACAAGAGTAACAATTGAAATAATATGATTCCTACATCAATATTGATATTAAGTAAGTTAAACATAATAAATACTACAACATTATTTCAATATAAAATATTTATTCTTTTGTAATGAATTAAGTAAATCTCTAATTATTACACTTGATATATAAGAGTAATAATTAAAATATTATAATTTGATCATCATTATTAATTTTAAACAAGTACTAATTATAGATTATGTTTATATAATCAATATAAAATATAAATTAAGACACATTATGTGTTATTATGTCGTCAAATTTAAAAATCTCTAATTTATACTCTTGATAAATAAGAGCAACAATTTGTGTAATTACTATTCTTGTATATATAATAGAAATAGAAGACTTAAATAATATCAAACATCTATATCTTTCAGATGATGTCAATATTAAATATTTAGATATTTATATTATTGATCAATTTAGGCTAATCCCTAATTGATACTCATGATTCATAAGAGAAATAATTCATTAAATTATCACTATTGTATGTATATCAGAATTAGAAGACTGATAAGCACAAATAAAAAAATTATATTAAAAAAATATATAACCATCATATCTTATATATATGAGTATGATTTAATCCATAATTTGATAATGTAATCAAATACGATGTATTTAACGTTTGAATTATACAGATTTGAAGTAGTATAGATCTGAAAAATGAATGAAGTCCTCTGTAAAAACTCTAAAAAACAAAAACCCTAACCCTAGTTTAGTTTTTATCTTTTTTTGAAAGTGATTTGGTTCGTTGAGGTCATGAAAAAATAAGTAGAGAGGTCTTTAATCACACCAAAGATTATTCGAGGTTCTTCCGCGTTGATTGTAATATATTTTTCTTGATCTGGAGAGTCAGAATCGTAAGTTTTGAACTGCTGTGTTAATTTTAGATAAATGATTCTATTATAATATAGTCGATGGTATATTTTGTAAATTTAATTATTTTGCAGGGATCATTAAGGTGTTAGGTTGTTAAAATAGATGGAAAGAGTGTCCACTTTTGTGAAGTGTTGGATGAGGACCTAAGCTTAAAGGAACAAGTTGTCTGTCTTCTTGCTAAAAATGATCTCCTAAAAAGGACCTCAGACTAAGTCGCCCAAGAAATAAATATGATTGTATGCTTACTCGGCTAAGGAAATTAAAATGAGATATGCATGGTTGGGCTTGATGAGAAAGAGGTGTGCATGCATGGAATTTGAAAATGAAGTACTGTGATCAAGTTTTGAAGGGAATTCGGACGGTTGTGATTGTGTTGTGGATATGAGAGAGAGATAAAGATGTGAGGGATCATGGGGGATTGAATAGGAAATAGATAATTAAGAGAGATTAAGAGAGAATTTAAAAGAAAAGAAAATATGGACGTATGAAGTCATACATGTGTTTCTTGCAGGTACTTGGATGGTTGTGATGGATTTTTAAATGGGATAAGAAAAATAAAGAATTAGAGAGAGGAATAGAGAATTAATGAGTAAGATCTGATGTTAATTGGGTAGGTATATGAGATCTTGGAAGATATTAGAGAGATAAATCCAAAAAAGTTGGTGGGTGGAGTTGGTTAGGCTTGAGTCAGTCTCGGGTGGGGGTTAGGCTGGGTCCGAGAGTGGGTTTGAGAATGGTTAGGATTAAGAGGGAAAGGAAAAAGAAAAGGAAAGATGAGGCATAAGAGTAGGGAGGAGAGAGAAAAGTTAATCAGCCGATGTGCTTGCCAATGTAGTGTCCGAATCTTGTCCTTTTGGTGCTTGATTTTACTTCTGAATTGTGCTTATATCTTCTTTCATACTAGTTTATCAACTTGTCATTAGGGTACGCCATGGGTTCCACTGAAGCATTGTGATGATGCCCACTATATGGTCACGCTACTCGTTGAGGAAGCATTCTATTTAGCCGCTCGTCGTGAAGAACGTCGAGAACGGAGTCGATTTTTTGAAAAATACACATGAAAAACCTCATAAGGTTCTGATAGAATAATTAATAGAAAAATGATAATATATATTATCGGCCTTCGTATTTCTCATGAACTGTATGAATGTAAAACTCCTATACCGTCGTGTTCGTATGAAAATGATAATGGTGCAAAGAAACTTATATGGTTTACATGAAAAAAATGATAATTTTTACGCATACAACTTCTGATAGTCCATTTTTGGATTTTTATACGAAAAAGTCTACTATTCTTTGTAGAACTAAATTATGGCACAAATATGCAAGATAATGCAATATATCGTTAAAATCGCATGGAATTGTACTACGCAATGATATTCTTGCGTAAATTAGTCGATGTATGCGATTTGCGGTCGATAATGCATAGTAAATGAACGGAAAGATGCATAAATGTGATGACAACAACGCTTACGAGAGAGAGATTTCAGAAAAAGAGAGAGAAGGGCCTCCCTCGCGACGATCCGAGGAACCTCCGCGGCAACGATTCGACGATCCTCCATGGCGACGAAGCATTTTGGTGACGAACCTCCTCTAAAGGTACGCCCTGGGTCTCCTTTGTCACACCACCGGCCACACCCGATCGGAAACCGCATCCCGGCCCTAGCCTAGCATCGATCATGCATTGCCGCTTGGACTAGACACACTACTGGCCAAGGGTGGATCCAAGAGTTGACTCGGTCGGGCTGAGTTTTTAGAAAGACCCAAATACCCAGCCCAGTCCAGTTCTATCCCGTACGACAGCCCGCTCTGTAGTAGGCCCAGCCCAGCACACAACCCGCCAATACTAATAAAAAAACATGCAGTAAGTCAGTAACCCTATTTGCCGACTTTGAGCAGAATACATTACACCCCAATTCCTCTCTCTCAAATCGAAATCCCAATCCCCTCTCCCTCGATCTCCCCTCACCCTCGATAAAACTCCCGATCCCCTCTCCCTCGATCTCCCTATAGTGGCAAAGAGGATTCACAACAAGCGTGGAGGCCAGAATGAGGAGTAGCAGCCGATGACAATGTGGTGTGGTGGTGGACCTATCACCTGGTGTCTAGTGGTGGTGCTCGGCGGCGCCGGCGCTACTCAGAGAGGAGGCCCAACTCCCAAGCCCCCAAAGTCCGATCAGTCCCTCTCTTCCCCATTTTCTCTTTTTTTTGTTAATCGATTTGGACCACCCGCACACAGGACATCCACCCACCCATGGCGCTGTAGTTACCAACGGTCATTGGTCTGGTTGTCGGGGAGTCAGCGACTGGCGGCACTCAGTAGGGAGGTCTGGGTACTTCCAATTATTAAACTATGACAAGCAACATTCTTCAAACTTTTTGAAGCCTACATTGCTCTTATTTTTTATTTTGGTATTCAATGTAGTTTTTAAAATTAAAAACCCGAATTGGATTATTTGGGTTTAATTGTCATCGATGTTGAATTGCTCTATATCATGGATTGGATTAAAATCTGAATTTGATTATTTGGGTTTAATTATCTTCAAAACCAGTCCTGTAATTGATCGCATAACATATGAACGCAAGGAGGTCCAACTCATTGTTTGTATTACAACTTCAATAATGTATTATATTTACATTACGCGATTATTTCTTGCTTGTCGTTTTTTTAAAATTTATATATATTTTGTTATATTAATAAAATTTCCTCATATTGATGATGTTTGCTTAAAAAAATTTGCTTAATATTTCTTTACTATATACAGTAAAAGCTTCATTGTAGAAAAAAATTAGTTTAACTTCATTTCATCCCATCCCCAAAAAAAAAAATTAGCTACGCCCCTGCTACCATAAAATCACCGATCGGAACTGATCTGATGACCACAATCTCAACATGCAGACCGACGTTGTTTTAGGCAGCCCGGAACACCCCTTGTGACCAGCCCTTGGCCGGAGCCACCGGGATCAATGGGCCCCTACCCGCGGCCTTCTTTTGTGCCACCTCTTACAGGTGGTGCGAGGTGGTCGACCGACCACCAAGGTCGGTGCCCGAGGCTGCCGGAATTCCAATAAGCCAACCCTATTGCATCCTTTGTGAAGTGGAATTAAAACAAGGGTATCCCCATCAATTTGAATTCCTCATTGGGTACTTTTGGTATTTGAATTATAACACTAGTTATATCAATAAAGATTGGGTTGCCTTTAGATGGTTTATGTATTGATGCTTAGATTTGCTCTCGGTAATGTAACTAAGGGGCTGTTTGGCATAAGGCACATGTCATTTCTTTGTTTCTTGCCTAAGACTTGTGCCTCAGGCAGAATGTGATGGCACAATCTTATGCAAAACTGCGTTTGGTATGTGGCACAAAAATTTTACCGAACCCAGATTCTTTGGCACAGAAACACAGAAATAACGTTTGGTATGTAGTAAGATAGAACCTACGACAAAAAATTATAAAAATAATATTTTACGATTCAACAACTAAATTATTTGTCCAATAAGAGAATTAAAATATTATTCGATTTCTTAAAATATTTAATATTTTAATAATAAAATTTTAAAATAAAATATCTGTCAACATAATCAAATATTTTGACGATGTGCATAAAGAAGATCATCTATCTGGTCACGTTGCTGTGAGATCTCTAATCGTTCAGCTGTTGTCCCTATCTCAATAGGACCATTTGGGGGACCAACCGAAGGACAAGTGGAAGAACCAGCCTCAATATTATTATTGGGTACAATTAGATCATCGTTCTCGTATGCCCGAAAGTGACGATCCATGTGTGCAGTTCTACGAATAAAATTGTGTAATGCACAACATGCTATCACAATTTTAGTTTGAGTTCTCATAGAATACGTTTGCATGAGCTTCAAAATAGAAAATTTGCTCTTCAGGACACCAAAGGTTCTCTCGATAATATTCCGAAGGAAAGAGTGGTGATATTTGAATAACTCTTTCTTTCCTCGAGGTGATCTGCCTTCTCCCCTGAAAAAGAAAATATTGTATATTTTATTCTTGTGTGGCATAAGATATCCGGGCAATCTAGTATATCCTGAATCAACAACATAGTATTTACCTGCATTGAAAAAGATTATATTTTTTAGACTCAAAACAACATGCTAATTCTAAAGAACTTAATAACAATAAGAGATACCAATAGGCGGATGAGAAAACTGGAGTGCAGGATTTGTAAAAGCTTCAACGAAAACACGTGAGTCATTAGCAGTTCCCTCCCATCCCGCATACACAAACGTGAAACACATGTTGAAATCACAAGCACATAGTATATTCTGTGTAATAGTTGTCTTTCGTCCTCTAAATGGGTTAGTATGAACCGAAGCACTCACATGAGTACCATCAATAGCACCAATGCAATCCTGCATATAAATTATTTTTTCATAACTTTGAATTTATAAAAAATTATTAATAATAAAGAAGATAATTATATTTTTACCTTAAAATAAGGGTAATATTTTGGGTTATTGCGGATATGAGAAGACACCTCAGAAAATGAAGGTGGCCTTATCTCATGTCTCGCTAATTGTACCAAAGCATTTAGTACCCTGCGAAAGTGTCGACTCATTGTTTTCCCGGAATATTGGAATCTATCCGCTATATTTTGATTACTTCCTATGCATGCAACAGTCATGCAAAATATCACTAGTTGTTCCTCTACTGAGAGAAACTTTGAATCATAAAGAAGATTTTTTCTCCTGAGTGTGTAACATAAATTCCGAAAATACATCTTGATCCATCTGAAATAAGTCTTTGCATCTTCTAGGGTGTCTAGTTAACACTTTGAATACAAAATGGGCTCTACGTTCACCGCTGTCACGCTTAGGTTCTTTTGTTAGAGTTATACTTGCTCTGTTTAATAGTAGAATTCCTTGTAATTGCCTCAAAGAATCAATTCCACCATCAATGATGTCTTCTTCATTAGAAGATATGCGTGTAACTACTTGTGCATTGCTCTCTTCATCAATTAACATAATTGAACCTACATAATTTTTTATAAATAATGCTAAAATACACAATAAAATAAATATAAGAACCACATAACATAACTAAAGATAAAGTTAAATAAATAAGACATTAACTAAACAATTAACACCATAATTAATGTATTAAAAAAATAACACAGCTAAAAAATACTATAACAGTTAGAGAAATAAGATACATCTCAAATGTTATTAAGTTCAGAAATAAGATATATCACCATAAATTAAAAAAAAATAAACTTATTGAGTCTACAAAGAAAGTTATCATGATTGTCATTAATTATCTCCAAACATGGTACACAATAATTCTATCCTCCTTTCATCATTAAATGTGATGAAGACCTGTCGAAATGATGGATCACTCATGATTTGCTTCCCCACTTTCACCAACAACGACATAGGTAGGTCTGGTATCCCCATTAGTATTTTTGTAGCTTTCGGGACTGAATATAAATCATCATTATCTTCTATAACCTTTTCCTTTTTTGAGGGAATTAAATCAGCTCTCTCCTCCTCGGCTTGACGAAATGCCAACAATGCGTTGTCTAAGGAGCTTCCATCGCCTCTCTTTCTATGATGACTACTAGTAAGAGTTATTGATTGAGAATGTTTTACTGACACATCTCTATTGCCGTCGTCTATGTCGTCGTCAACCCCGACATCAAGTGGATTACGAGACTCCTCTCCTAGCTCCACTATATCATCATCAGAGTCCAAGGGAGGTTGCGTGGATGCCCTTGCTCCTACTCCAATCGCAGTGGTGTCTCCATATATCAAGTCCAGCTCATCAAACATAGGACATCCCTTGTTTTTGAACTACCTGGATCCGGGATTCGACTGTTAAAAAAATAATACAACGAATTTAATTATGCATATTAATTAAGAAATTACATATTATATTAATCATAATTTACAACACAAATAATTTATATTAGTTATCTTCAAATAGTTTTTCCAGACATCATCTGGAGCTGTTACTGTCTTCGTAATAGGATCCCATCCAAATCCTGTCTTTTGATCACGTAGTTTTTTGAATTCTCTGTATGACACCCTCAACTTGTTAAATTTGTTCTTAAATTTTTTCTTTGTCCAATCATGTTCAGTTTTCTCCTTAAACTCTGCAATAATTTCGTTTCATAATTTCAAAGAAAATGTGGTTGTCGCCCTGTTTCCTTTCCTAACATGATCTGCCATAATTTGGATGAGCACAGTCTCATCTCGGGAAAACCACTTCGCAACTTCGATCAGTAGCCATGTTAAGTCTACTCATCCACGAAAAACACAATAATAAATTAATAGCAACAACAAAAAGATGATAACATGCAGTTGTTCACGTAACCCTTAACATATGAAGTTTAAGATAGAGCCAATGGATCAATAAAAATTCCAAAATCTTATAGTTACTATTGTGTTTATTAATTATACAACTAAGATATATGAGAAAAAAATTGACAATCAATTTTGACAGGAGGTAACTAGTGATTAATCATATATCCTAAGTGGGGTTTCAACGGATCTCACGTTGGGGGCACTAGTGATTAATCATACAGTCTGAGTGCACATGATCAAAGCCATGTGTGTATATAAATTTTTTTATAATTGATCTATTATATATTTTATACTTTATGTAATGACCGGCATTACATGGTGTTTTCGCCCAGAGCAACCCAGTTACTATAATATTATTGGTTGTGATGATGTTTGGTTGTGCTTGAACGGGACCAGGCAGTGGGTCCCGAGTACAGGTCGCGAGGCTACGTTGGAGGTGTGGTTACACGAGCACGTGAGCACATGTATCGAGGCGAGGCATGAACGCTATTTTTTTTCTATAATATAATATTTCAACGGGTCTGTTGGACCCGGCGAGGTTTGCGTACCAGCTCGTCTCGGCGCGACCCAAGTCGAGGGCGAGTCAGGCTCGGCGCGAGCCGAGCACGAATCAAGTTTGACCAATATATAAAAAAAAAAGAGAAAAAAAAAACTAAAACTAAAACCCAGCCCCAACCCCACTCCTCTCTCTCTCTCTCTCTCTCTCTCTCTCTCTTTCTCTCTCCTTTTCCCTCTCAACCCAACCGAACCCAGCCCTTTCCTCTCTCTCATCTCTCTCTCTCATTCTCTCTCTCTTAAATCCCAAAACCCCACCCAACCCAAACCCATCCAAGCCCGACCCGACCCCAACACCCACACCCCCAGCCGACCCTCTCTATCTCTCTATTCCTCTCTCTTCTCACCCATTTCTCAGATCTTTCTCTCTCTCTCTCATCGGAGCTCTCCCTCTCACCCGATCTCTCCTTTCTCTCTCCCGGATCTCCCCCATCTCTCTCGGATCTCTCATCTCTCTCACCCGAACCCGACCGCCGCCTGGATCCCCGCCGCGAATCCCGCCAGCCCCCGATCCCGGGAAATCCGCCCCGAATCCCTCCAGTCACCGCCGCCCCAAATCCCGCCGGTCACCGCCGCCCCTCCCCTCCCTTTAAGACCCCATGCTAGCCCCTCCCCCCTTCCCTCCTTCAGCCCTTTCCCCCATCCTCAGCCCGACCCCCTCACCCCTTTCACCGAGCCCCTCTCTCTCACCCCTATCTGTGTGTGTGTGTGTGTGTGTATGTGTGTGACTCCTTCTGTCTCTCGGCTTTTGCCGGTGCCACCCGGCGGCTGCCGTCGCCCAGGTGAGAGACCCCCTTTGGCCTCCCTCTCTTGTGTCACCACCTGGCCACCGGCATCTCACAAACCTGATCCGGTGCCCCCGTCGTCGCAACCCGACGGCTGCCACCCATCAACGGTGCCCCATCACCTTGCCACCTCGGCCAGCCCCTCGCCTCGACGCCGTTCACCGTCGCACGGCCCCGACGCCGCTACCCGTCACCGACGGCCCGATCTACGGTGCCCCATCACTGACGACTCGAATCGCCCAATCTTCGACCTCCCTCTCTATGTTGCCAACCCGACCTGACATCCGGCACCCCGTCGCCGCAACTCGATGGCCGTCACCCTATCACCCCTCTCCCGTCGTTCGATCAACCCGATCCGGCGCCCCGTCGCACGATCCCGACGGCCCGATCCCTTATGCCCCGTCGCCGATGACCCCGACGGCCCGATCCCCTGTCCTCGTCATCCGATCAACCCTACCCGGCTCTATCACTGCCGGTCAACACCGACAGGCTGCCCGGCTATAACCCGGAGGCCTCCTCTCTCTCTCTCGTGTGACGGTGTGTGTGTGTGTGTGTGCCAGGCCATCGGCCACTATATCGGCAGGCTGCCAACCATGGCCCGACCTCGGAGTCCTCTCCTCTGCCTTTGTCTCTCTCTCTCTCTCTCTTTCTCTCTCTCTCTCTCTCTCTCTCTCTATTTATGCGTGGGTGAGCGCCTCCGACGAGCCTCACCGCCCAACGACAATGAACCCACCGGCCACCCCCCAACCCAGGGTTCACCTCGACTCCCCTCCTCCAAGAAAACGTGTGTGCGAGCGTGAGCGAGCGGGTGCAAGCACCTTGACCCCGGTAATCCTTTGGACGGCCGACGCTGACAACCCCAAACGTCCCTCTCTTTTTCTCTCTCTCCCCACGTAGGACTGATAGCGTGCATGTGTGTGCATATGCAATCACGAGAGCATGATCGAGCGGTGCAAGCACGAACTTCCATCCTGAATCAACATGACCCCCTCTTCCCACCGATATCCATCTCTCTCTCTCTCTCTCTCTCTCTCTCTCTTTCTCTCTTCCGATCTCTCTATATGTGTGGTTGCGAGCAGCCGATCGAAGCAGAGGCAGCCAGCGACGGAGAAGATCAGCCGACCCGAGGAGTTGCAGCAGGAGCCGACAACCCCCATCAGCAGGTCAGCCGCCCCCTTTCGTTTCCCTATTTTTTAGTGCTGTTGAGACCAACCCGACCCCTAGCCCTTGTGGCATAATCCCTTGTTGCGGCCAAGGCTGTCCGACAGATGTGCAGTCGGCAAATCCCGACCAAGACCCGGCCAGGCCCCCATTTGGGCTAACGACCAACCAGCTATCCAACCACTAGTCAAATCCAGTCCCCCTCTACCCTCACTATTGTGAGCCCCGATAACCTGTTGTCGGCGGTGAAGTAGCGAATGACTCCGACCACCCTCGGCCTAGCATCACCCCAAGTGCCTTATGATTAGTAGCCGAGAAAACCCACTTGAGACTAACCGATATTATCGATAATTGGTAATCGCCCATTTTGCTAGCGGTGAGCGATGATGCGCCTTGTGCATGGCGGTGAACCACCGTACGTTATGCAATTATACATCATCGATCACACCAATTTATGTGCAAACGATACGGTGCCCGATGGCTCCCAAAGCATCTTCCGATCAATTTCGGGATTCGACCGGTTAAGACAGGATAGTCACCGCCAATCCAGGTCTAGGCTCGGCAGGCTTATAATTGTCAATCTATCCCCTTGAGCCCACACTAGAGGTTAGCGGGCCCGATCTCCTCGGGTCACGCTCGTATCAAGGTTGAGGATACCGATGCGGGTCCAAACACCTTATGAAGTTGTTGCGCACGAGACTGACCATTTTAGCGACAACGAGGTGCTACTTAGCAACCTAGGCTGGTCACTAGTGCGACTTTCGAGCAAACACGTCCTTTGACAAATCAAGCCGATCGTGATCGGCTTTGCCGATTTTGCCATCAACCGACGCGATTATGACCATTTTGTCAGAATAGCGCCATTGAACCCTAAAATAACTTCTAACATCGGCGATACCGACTAACCAAGATTGTACCATTGGCGTATCGTTTTGTGAGCCAATAGATTGGCGTCCGATGATGCCTAAAATTCTTGACTCGGCCAACTTGGCCCTAAACCCGTATTACGCAGTAGCAAGTATTGACTATGGGTCTGCTATGTATGAATTTGGCAGTGCTAACCGGGATGATCCAGCCGTAGATGGAGCAGAGACGGATCAAGAGCAGTTAACGATAGTTTGTGCGTGATCGACAACCAGGTGACATCTACTCCCCTTCCCGTGGTCTTTGATAGTGAAAAATAAGAACAACTAGGGTAGGTGTCCATGGTACTGCATGCGAGTCCCTCCGGGCATCGCCGCATGTGGTCACGTAGACCTCGCCTTGCATGCGGAGTCGCGAGTCCGGCGACGCATGCTTAATAATATGATTAAATAATAAATTTTTTGATTGCTTGGACACCGTAATTAGGTATTCCCTTAAAATAAAAATATAATTTAATTAAATAATGATTATCAGGACACACCCTACTAAAAGGAGTGGTGACCCTAATATATTGGTCTTGGGGGAGTGTAGGTCGAATCGCTTTAAGAGCAAGGTGACCTTTAGCTGTAGTGCTATTATGGATTGTGAGAGTAGTGTGGGACCCGGGTTAATATGTTGCAAATTATCAATCACTGTATGCATTTTTATTTGTCTCAGTATGTGTATAAAAAAATTATTTAATGTGAAGCATTTAATACATTCTTAAAATGGATGAAATTAAAAAGATTTGGGATCCCGTGCGCGCAAGGGCCGTGAACCACCCTGCGCGCACAGCTGAAGATCAGTAGGCTAAGGGGTCACGGGCAAGGATTGTGGTAAAGCCAATAGGCGGTGCCCTCGAGTAGGGATTGGCCTAGCAATTTCTGTCCCGGGGTAGATGAAGACCCTAAAGAAAGCAAGCTGGGCGGTAGAGCTCCACCGTGAAAGACGGGAAACCCCTTATGATTGTTAAGTCTCCAAATAATGCATTTTATCACTTATTTCTTACTGCATTATCATCGCTTTCCTACGTAAAACTTGTCATATACTCGTAAAGCGCATCATTTTCTTTGCACCAATGCATAGTAGACTTTAATACGGACATAACGGTATATTAGTTCTCACTCATACGATACATGCATGAAAAATACGGATCCCAATAGTCCAAATTATCCTTTTATCGATAATCGCATTTGAATCTGATAAGTGTCATTTCATGTGTGTCTTTCAGGGAATGAATCCGGTTATTGGCGAAGCTAGCTCAAGAGCATCATGATAGAGTGATGAACATTTTCATGGAGAGTCGATGGAGCATGCACAGGCTGTTTGGAGGCTTTTCTGAAGATCAATGGGAAAAAGAATATCTATGATGATTCAGTCAAGGGAAGACTTCAACAAGCCGATCGATGCAATGCATGATACGAACTGGAGGAGGACTACAGACATACAAATAGGCGATGATGGGTTTGATGATGGATTCGGATTACGATGACCAAAGCCTGCTCAAGTTTCCCGCATGATCCCATTGCGCTTGAACCCAGTTGTACCTATTCCATTCCTATGCAAACAAACCCAAGCCCAACTCTGATCCACCAAGCCCATGCAAGCACCCACCGTCCGATCCATGACCTCATGCATGCAACCTAGCCGCGCAGCTCATCTCTAGAGTTGATCTCATCCATTGCATAAAATCGATCACAGCTGTCCATATACCCAGCTGTACCCGAGCCCCTTCTTTCCCGTTTCTCTAATTTCTTTTTAGTCCCAATTCATCCCAACCGTCCGATCAATGAACCCATCCGCAGCCCTCCGCCCAAGCCTCATCCCGACCGTCCAAACCCGGCTGTACCTATTCCGTCCATGCACATGCATGCATGCATGATGTGCCACGTGAAAACAAAACCAAGCATTCGATCACAGCAGCCCCTCTTCTTCCCACCATCGCAGCCGTCCTATCCAAATGCAAAACCCATGCATGCACCGATCCACCCAGCCACCCCTCTATCACCCTTTAAACCAGCAGCCCACCATCTCTCCTTCCCATCTAATCCTAGCCGTCCGATCCTAGAACCAGAGCATGCAGCCCTCCAGCACACCGGATCCCACCGAACTCAGCTCTCTCTTCCGTTTCTTTCCTCTCTTTCTAAAAACCGAAACCCAGCCCCGGACTCCTCTCCCTCCAACCCGATCACAGCCGTCCGATGCCATGCAACCTTTAAAACCGGATCCCACGTACCGAACCACCCAGCCATGCGAGCCCGAACTTTTCTCTCTCCTCCTGGTTTTTCTCTCTCTAAAACTCCGCTTCTCTCTCCTCGTCACAACGCAGCAGCTCAGCACCGATCTTCTCTGTCCTTTCCGACCCGATCGGCCTGCACCCGAATCTCTTTCTTTCTCTACGAGCTTCTCTCCCTATCTTTCCTTCAAACGAACCCACCGATCTTCTCTCTATCCTAACCGCACTTTTCTCTCTCTAAAACCGAACTTCTCTCCTCTCTCTTTCCTTATATCTCTCTCCACCCGATCGTTTCTCTCTCTCTTCATTACCATATCCGAGACCCACGACCCATCTTCTCTCTATCCCGTTCTCTTCTCTCTCTAAATCCCTCACGATCTCTCATCCGAACGTCTCTCTCTCTCCTTGCCTAAACCGGACCCCCTCTTCTCTATATATATAGGGGTGGCCGAACTTAACAAGGGGGAGGAACCATTAGCCGGACCAACCGAACCTTCATCATCTACCACCACCCGGACCATCACCCCGAACATCATCACACCACCTCCGAATCCGAATCCCGAACCTTCATCACCACCACCCGAACCATTACAACCCGAGGGGGGGGCGAGCACCACCATCTAATACACCCGGAACTTCCACCATTAGCCCGAACCACATCAACCCATAAACCCGGACCTTCATCATCCACCACCATCCCGACCGAGCATCTCCGAGCCACGCTTCATCCTCGCCGAAGTCACGCCGTACTCCATCGTCACCGTCATCGACGTCGTCACCGTCATCGCACGTCGTCATCATCATCGGAAGCCGTCATCCACGCTCGTCATCTTTCTTATTTTTCGTTAATGGAGTTTAACTGCATCTATGTTTTCATGTGGAATTTTATGAACATGCAAGGCTAAACCCCTAGCTAAGGCTATGGGGGATGCCTAGTAGTTATTATGTGGTTCTTTGATCAGTAATAATGTTTTAATTGTCTTATGATTGAATCCTATATGAATGACACTATTCTAAGATGTATGGCATCTAGCTTGCAAATTTGTTTGATTTCGTATCGACTCCGGGCTTACGTAATGCTTGCGAATCCCTGTGGCTTGATGACACGAGCTTCACGAGTCTCTCGTCATATGCTCTTTAATCTATTTTAGTATGATAGATGCATATCTTTAGAAATCGATGCATGTGTACAAGTCCTTTTGATTGCACATCGACTCCGGGCATGTGTAATGCTTAAAGACCTCTGTAGCATGCGTCCGAACTTAATTTTCATGCTATCATCATATATAGTTACTGATCAAAAGAATACATAAGATACTACTAGGTTGAACCCGGATGCCTTAGCCTCATCTCCATCGTAACCGGCCTTCTTTAATTAATTACAATATTTAGTTCTAGTTAATTTAGTAACGTAGTTTCATTTTCTCGTGCTCCACTCTCAGTGGAAAACCTTGAATTACATTCACATTCACGCACTGTCATCACACTAGTTCCAATTAGTCCTTCAGTCCCTGTGGAATCGACCTCGGACTCACCGAGATTACTACTTCGCTACACACCCTATACTTGGGGTTAAATTGCACTTTTTAGTCCCTTAATCAGGACTACTTAAAGTTGTAGCAATGATCATATGAGTGACTTTGCGCATGGTGTCGGAGTATGCGCGGCGAGAGAGTTGGCCCTCTACATCGAAATAAAAGGCCCTATAGTAATGCCCGACCGGGGGCAGGATGAACAAAATATCCGGGGTTCATATTAGGATAAATATTTTATATAATTGCTAATTAACAACTATGGAATCTTAATGTTAGATTATAGAATGGTAGAACATGATAACCTAGTAACATTTAAATGGTCATTTTACTTGTTGAACGAACTTTATGTTAGACAATCTAGTGACAGTAGGTATTGCATGAGAACATAGACTATTGGTAGGATTAGGTTATCTCTCTATAAATATTAATAATCTGTACTAGGGCTGTTAAATTTAATTCAATTAGCTCGGTTGTCTCATATTATAAAAGACTAATAGGATGTCACTAGCCATTAATTTGGCTAATCTCCTAATTTTCTATTGGGGGCTACTCTTTCCCACGAGTAGACTCTCCTGCAGGTGTGGAGGTTTAGGTGTTGCAGTGGGAGGCCAGAGGCGGAGTTAGAGTTGTGATAGTATTCCATCTTCAGTGTATCGTCTTGTAGCTTTTCCTATTCTAGCAGTGTAATCGATTGGATTTGAATAAAGATTATTTAGTTTAGTCAGTGTTTGGTGACTATTAGTGGTGATGGTCCAGCTGAATTCTTTTGGGTAGGCCTCTTCTCAAGGCCCCAAGCCTAGGATAGCTCACAATAAAATATAAATCTTAAAGTGACTTAATTGACTAGCCCTGTAGATAGGACCTCTAAACCAGTGCCCGAGTGCTAGAGAGTGGGCGAGGCTACTCGGCTCGCCATTAGAGGCTTGAGTCTCGTGCTCCCTTAAGAGGGACTTCTGTCAGCATGTGGGGCACTGGCAGGCCGCACATGCTGAAAGGATAGCCCGGTTGAAGGTCGAGCATGGTCATCTTTATCGAAAATTTTTAGCTCTCGGTTCCTCTTAATAAATTATTTTTAAAAAAATTAAATTTTAAAATACTCTGTTTTCTCCCGCATTATTCTTCTTCAGTTAAGAGAGAATCGTTGCCCTCTGAGAAACCCTAATTAGTGCATGTAGTTAGTTGACCAAACCCTAAACTCCCTTGGTTTTTCTCACCTCACACCCCAAGAGTCGGTTTCAGATTTCTGGGGCGTGACACTTTACCCCCCCTACAAACAAATTTTGGCTTCGCCACTGGTTAACATTGTTTTTATTTGAGTCTTTACATCAAAAAGAAAATAAGAAAGGGAATTGGAGGAAAGACAACGTTCGAAGTTGCACCTAGATCGAGGAGGGACGACGATCTACTGTCTAAAAAAAAAGTTCTATATGATCTGGGAGAAGAGAAAGAGAGAGAGAAGAGAGAGAAAGATAGAGAGAGATGGACATGCATGCTCTCAAAAAAAAAGAAAGACCTGGACATGCATGCTCTGAAAAAAAAATCTATGATCCTTATGATGAGAGAGAGAGAGAGATGGACATGCATGCATGCTCTCAAAAAAATAAAGATGATTCTGAGAGAGAGAGAGAGAGAGAGAGAGAGAGAGAGAGAGAGAGAGAGAGAGAGAGAGAGAGAGAGAGAGAGAGAGAGAGAGAGAGAGAGAGAGAGAGAGAGAGAGAGAGAGAGAGAGAGAGGGGGGGGGGGGAGAGAGATGGACATGCATACAAAAAATAAAAGAGACATGGACCCATGCTAAAAAAAAAAATCGGATCCTTGTGATCCGAGAGAGAGAGAGAGAGAGAGAGAGAGAGAGAGAGAGAGAGAGAGAGAGAGAGAGAGACCCGAATTATGCTTTAAAAAAAACCGAGAGAAAGAGTTGCTCTCAAAATATTAAAAAAAACATGTTTTGCATTATATGCGCGCGCACACACACACACAGAGAGAGAGAGAGAGGGGGGGGGGGGGGGGGGGAGGGGGTGGAAGGGAGGTGCACTATGCTAAAAAAAAAAAAACCGAGAGAGTGAATTGCTCTCTAAACAAAAAAATCCTATTTTATGTGACATGCAGAGAGAGAGAGAGAGAGAGAGAGAGAGAGAGAGAGAGAGAGAGAGAGAGAGAGAGAGAGAGAGAGAGAGAGAGAGAGAGAGAGAGAGAGAGAGAGAGAGAGAGAGAGACCTGGACTTTTGTTAAAAAAAGAAAAAAAAAATCCGACAGAGAGAGAGAGGCTCTCTCTAAACAAAAACCCTGTTTTGCATACATGAGAGAGAAAGAGAGATAGAGAGAGTGCATGTGTTCCTTGCTTCGCCCTCCTCTCCTTCGGCGCCTTGCCCGCCAATCCCGCAAGCACCCCAGATGAAGATCACCAGCTAGTTACAGCTGACTCGCCCCGTCGTCGCCACCGTCGATGCGATTTGGGAGTCGGATGCGGCAGCCATCCTTTACTCCTTCGAGACGACGGGGCGGGTGAAGGGCGAGTTGCTGACCCACCATATGACCGCCGCGGTACCATGCATCGTCGGTGGATCGGGACTATGATCTCAAAAAAAACCATCGATCCGAGAGATAGAGAAATAGAGAGAGAGAGAGAGAGAGAGAGAGAGAGAGAGAGAGAGAGAGAGAGAGAGAGATTTGCTAAAAAAACCTGTTTTGTATGATCGATTTGCACAGAGAGAGAGAGAGGACCTGAACTTTGATCTTAAAAAAAGAAAACCAATGATCAGAGAGAGAGAGATTTGCTTTAAAAAAAAAAAATCTGTTTTAACATGCATATGATCGATCTGCACACACCACACACAGAGAGAGAGCACCTGGAGGTGGAGGAGGGGTAACTCGCGATCGCACCTGGAGGAGGGGTAACTCGCGACGCTGGGAATCGCAATAGTGGCCGATCGGGGGGGGTGGGGGGGGGGGGGGGGGGGTAACTCGCGACGCTGGGAATAGCAATAGTGGCCAATCGGGGGGTTTTGAAGCGTCGGGCACGGATAGGGTTGGTTGTGCACGAATAAAGCAGATATGGCTCGGGGTTCAGCTATCACAAACCCACGGAGCGATAAAATATCGTTCTGTGATTTTTTGATCTGCGGCATTTAAAACCTCGGGCACGTGGAACAGGTTCAACAGCAAACAACAGCCAAACACATTTCTTTACCGCAAGCACAAAAATCATGGCTAGAATCATGCCCGCGACATGATACCAGACAGACCCCTAAAGTAACTTTTCGGTGCCCACCAAAAGATTTTTTCCGAGCCCGACCTATTGCCGGTTCCATAACCTAATTCTATGTTTGATACAGTAAACACCTTTAGCTCATAAGCTCTTCTGCTAATTTAACTATTATCTTTAAAATTGAAAATGTGATTCTTTGTTCAATATGTCATGTACAAAAGTTATTTAACCACAGATTATGTGTTCATTTACTATTATTTACTATATGTATTAATCTGGATCGTCGATTTTTTTAATTGTGATTATGGGTCAGATCTGCATATATAGATTTTGGATGTTCGGTACATTCCGAACACGTCAGTGAGGCCGAATTTTCTCTGTTTCAATTTTATATAAATGGAGACACTTCTGGAATTTTAGAATTTAGTTTCTGATTTTATCCATTGGCTGCTCTTAAATTGTTACTAGCATATACCTACTATGAAAATTATGTTATGTAGGGCTGGCAATTTCGGGCTAAACGGGGTCGGGTCGACACGATAGACCCGTTTAATAAACGGGTATGGTCCAGGTTTAGGGTCTGGACACGGTAGACCCGAGAAGACTTATTTAAAATTCAACGGGTTGTGTTGGGTCGGGTCTACTTGCAATCCGATACTATAATATATAGTATCAGTGGGTCTATCGGGTTAGGTCGGGTCGAGTCAGATTGGGTCAACTCAATAAACCCGTGTAGTAAACGGATCTAACGGGTCTTATCGGGTCTACCCATTTATAAACGGGTCGGGTACGTGTTTAGGATCTAGCTAGACACGATTAGTTAAACGGGTCGGGTCCGGGTCTTTGGGTTTTGGACACGACCTGAAAATAGACACGACACGAACCCCGACCCCGATCCCGACCATTGCCACCCCTAATGTTATGTGTCCAAACCCAATTGCATATTGTTAAGTTTACCCCATAGCCTCGGATCTAAACCACGGATGGCAGAGAGCAACATCATCAATTATCCTTTTCTTGGGATTGTACGTTAGTAAGTATGTTAGGAGGTCAAGACCATCCAAAGAAAGTGAACTGCGGGGGAACCTCTGCTGCAAAGGATCAGGCGTAGGAGTGGAATCTATATCTATACTATATACTAAAACGGAAGCCTCTCTCCCGTGTTGTGACACTGTGACATCTTTTAAAGAGCAATAATCATTCTTCATGTGTGAACATGGCTCAGCTTTAAATCCTATTAAAAATCTACCATAAAGATAATAAAACACTCATTCAATGGCATTTAATTATCATTTGATGTAATCTCTCTCCCTCTCTCTCTCTAATAAGTGAATCACACTCACTTTAGATTTCATACTTCTTCGAACAGTTGTGATGTCATCTGTGCCAAATGGTTGTGCATCAAGCTCATCTGGGCATTGCCCGGGTTTCTTACTAGTATCTATACTAAAATGGAAGCCTCTCTCCCGTGTTGTGACACATGGACGTCTTTTAAAGTGCTAGAATTCTTCTTCTGTGTGTGAACACGGCTCTCTTTTAAATCCATTTAAAAACTTACCACAAAGATGATAAATTTTTATTCAATAACATTTAATGGTCATTTGATGTTAATCTCTCTCTCTCTAACAAGTGAATCACACACACTTCAGATTTCACATTTCTTCGAACAGTTGCGATGTCGTCTTTGCCAAATAGCGTGCATCAAGCACATTCGGGCATTGCCCGGGTTTCTTACTAGTATGGGTGCTAATATGCGAAAACCTCTGCTCCAGGTAGTTGCTTCAGCTCCAGCCACGTCGTCTCATCGGGCATGCTAAGTACCTCAATAATCGAGTGGATCTAATCCATCTCGGACCTCCTGGGGTATAACGGCTTCTTTCCTAGGAGCTCGGCCATTATGCACCCCACTGCCCACTTGTCCACCATGGCCGAGTACTCTATTGCTCCCAGTAGTAGCTTCGGTGCGCGGTGCCACAAGGTCCCCACACGCTGGGTGTAGGGTTCCGGGTGCCCTCCTTTGGTGTTTTCTTTGATTATGGTTTTTTTCTTCATGTTAGGGGTCCGACAGCTGGTGTGTTCGTCGGTGCGGTAATTTGTGGTGTTTCGGGCGGTTGGCTGCCTGTGTTGTTCCCACCAGTTTGGGGTCTGGGCTTCGTTTGTTTGGTGTTCTTCATCAGCGGCGCCGACATGTGGCACCTCCCGGAGGTCCGATTGTGACCACCCCCTTTGAATGAACCAAAAAAAAAACAGCATAGCCTGAAATCGTAGATCTTGAGGTCTCCAGCACGGGTTACAAGTGTTAGAATTTGTGTGTTCTAACTTGTAAAATTATGTTTTTATCAATGAATAAGATTGAATATTAGTATATGAGTTGTATATTGGTACGTAATACTGTTATGTGTTATGACATTAGAACAGAGAGCCATGACTACATGGTAATCCACGTAAGTTGAAGGCTAAGTGGATTATTGGTCCTATGTAACCTAAATCAGTTAGCATCTATGATCAGGTTGGTCATCTCATTATGATAAGTTATTCGGATGACAGAGTATGTGTGTCTTCACCATGGTCATCACCAAGTACAGTGACTATGGTCAAACAGAACCAACACGGTACATAGATCGGTGAGCAAACACCGGTGCACTTAACTGCGTTTCTGCTTAAGGTAAAACGATCCAAAATCCTGAGGAACCACTATTGGTGTGCTAACCAATTGTATAATACTTTTGCGCACCAAAGTGTGAGGGTCTATTGTATGATCCAAAACCACGGTGTGCTGTGTTATCCGACTGACATCGCACCAACGTGCCACTCCTGTAGGTCATTCACACCGCTAACAGGAGGTGTATTCCTTGATTTGATTTACATCGTATTCAACCCAAGCCTGGTGGTCAGTAGTTGAGCTGTTGATTGGATCCAGTTACACGACAGAGTAATCGGAGATATGATGTATATAGTCAACTTGGAAGGAACCGATTCATATGACCACTCGAGTCTGACAGTGTTCTCCACCGCTCAAGTTGAGTCATGGAATCAAGTGGAGGGACAACGAGTTTACCACTACTAAGCGGAGATGAGGGGTATGCGAGAGAACATAGAGCATCTGGGAGAATTAGAGTGAAGTCTGCTTCACAAATTATGGTTAAAGGAAGAATGATTACAACTCTTAATGGTACTACGCTTCGTGTGTGCATCGCACTAGAGTACGGTAGTTTCGTAGGTGCGTGTGTTTACTAGGGGCAACCCTGGAGTAGTATAGGCACATATGAAATAGTCCCCTTAACTTGTGTGGGCTTCGCTACATGGGTGTGATGCACCGGGACATGTTGCGAGTTGATTAGTTATCTTTACTAGGGGCACCTCATGTAATTACCAAGGGCACCATAGTGAATAGTAAAATCACTAGTGGTACACCATAGTGTGCTAGAGTTTCCCTTGCACTAGATGGCTAAACATATCGACCCCACCCATAGGGGGCGTCCAACTAGATGCATGGGGGCATTTTGGGAAACCAAAATATCTCGTATGCCCTAGGGTTGCCGCCCCTAGGTTTGTGTGGACCCATATGGTTGCCTCCTTCTTCTTGCGTATAGGATTTGCAAAAAAGAGAAGGGGGGGCTGTTTTACCAAAAGGGGAGGCCGGCTATGCATCCCAAAAGGGCAAGGGAGAGCCGATCAAACACACAAAGAGAAAGGAGGGGGCCGGCCACAAACTTGCTCACGCAAGCCATGTGGCCGGCCACCATAAAAGTAAAAAGGGGGGGGGGGGGGGGGGGTAACCACTAGTTGATGTCCTAGTTGTCCCCTCTTCTCCTCCCTCTCCTCTTGCGTGTGTGTTTGGGTTCGGATGCAGCTTCGTCTTCCTCGCACGGTGAATCGTAGAAGGAGAAGGCTCGTTGCTTAGAGGCACTCAGAGATTCATCAACGAGGCTCCGTGCATCGTGTGAGATCGGGTGAACAAAGAAGGTCTCACGTGCAGAAGTCTCCTCCATCTTGGCTTTCTTGATCGTGACTATCTCGTCAGCCGCCTTGTCCCTTGCTAGGCCCACTCCGGGAGCTCCGCCTGACTGTGGGTGCCCTACCCGTTTTACTGTTGTCCATGTGGTTGTCCACGTGAGGGGGGGGTGTTGGCGTGTTTAGTCCCACATTGGTAATGGGAGCGGGTTTGTGCTGCTTATATACCCCGTTGTGCACTCTTCCCTCCAAGAGGTTAGCCTTTTTGAGTAAGTTGGGGCTGTCAATTTGGTACCATAGCACGAGAGAGAGCGAGTTAGACGGCTAACAGATAAAAGGTTTAAAGAAAGATGAGGAACATGTAGAACATAAACCTGTCTTTTGTCTCTCAAGGCTAAATCCATGTCTTCCCTCTCGCCTAAACCTCCATCTCCGTCTTCTAAGCCGGCAACTGATGCGAATGGGGTGGACCCAGGAGGTTCGGCTGTGCCACCCAAGACCTACTTAGCGGCGGCTAAGGGATCCGGCTCGACAGCAAGGAGAGGTAGGTCGGATGCCCCTCGACAGACCTCCGGTGCGATTGGTGGAGAGCAGATCGGTCCGTCAGATCCCCACAGGCCCTGTGTAGCTGCCGAGCTGGGGTCAGGATATTCATCTTGGGGAGGGCGGCTAGATGCCTCCCATTGCTCCCGGATGTCTTCTATCATCGATGGGTTGGTGGTGCTGGATAAAGAGCGGCTTCTTGCTTCTCAAGCCCGGTGGCGTCAAGCTCTAGTGGGTAAGTTTTTGGGACCGAAAATGTCGCTGGAGGCGTTGAGGAAGAAAGTGGATCAACGGTGGCCGTGTGCTGGAAAAATTCAGGTGATGGATTTACCTAATGGGTTCTTCTGCTTCAGGTTTGAACTGGAAGAGGATCTTATGGACGTGTGGGAGGGTAGTCCGTGGGTCTTTGAGGGTCGGGTGCTGACTCTGCAACGGTGGACTCCTTTCTTTCAACCTCTCTCTGATACGATCGATCGAACTCCAGTATGGATACGATTGCCGGGGTTACTGGTAGATTGCTTTGATGAGGGGCTAGTTATGGATATTGCAACGGCGGCCGGAAAGCCAATTCGAGTCGATCTGAAGTCAGTGGATGGCTCCAGGGGTTTGTATGTGCGAGTATGTGTTGAGGTGGATTTGACAGCAAGCCTTCCCCCGGGAACAAATGTTGGAACAGCAGACGGCGGGGTTCGTTTCTACCAACCTTTCGTTTATGAGAATCTACCGAAGATTTGCTTCGCTTGTGGCAAGGTCGGGCATTTCCTTCATCAGTGCAGTGCTGCCTATACTGCTGGAGCTGGTCAGGGGGCTAAGGGTGGTCCTCCAAGTGCGGGTGAAGAGAATCCTGCCATGGCAGGGATAGTCGAGAGGAGAGTTCCAACTAGGGAGAAGGTCGATGCCATGGAGCAGGATAAGGCTCATCCCGGTGAAGAACGCCCGTTTGGACCATGGATGGTGGTGCCTAGGCGGTACGGGCGGCGGGCTCCGCCGCTCCAGGCGACTTCAGGGCTGAACGGCGGCGTGAACGGTAGCAGAAGAGGAGGGCAGGCTGGTGGTAGGGGTGGGTCCCATCTTAAGACTTTTCGTCAAAATGGGACGGAGGACCCAAGAGAGTGTCTCTCGAGGGGTCGGCCGGAGATAGCACGTGGGAAGAGTGGATCTCGATTTGAGGATTTGCATTTACTCTCTGATGGTGGCAGGTCTGATTGCTATCTGTCACATGTAGTTGGTGGGGGCGAGTCTAATCAGAGAGATGGCGGTTGCATGGATGTTGAGGAGACCATCAGGTCACGTGATGGTGGGGTTAACTCTTCCGATATGCATACAAATGAGACTGAGTCTTGCCCGGCGGTGGTGGTCAATAATAGTGTCCGTCGGCCGGTGGGTGAGGTCAATCAGCCTATGGAGTGTCAAAAGGGGCCGGTGATGGGTGTTCATGTAGTGGATTCGCCGTCAACACCAGAATGGCCTCCTGGTTTCGATGCAGTTCCAGATGTGGAGACGAGGGGGGAGTTTCTTGATGGAAATGTCAAAACGGGTATTGATGTTGGTATGGGGTCGAATTCGGTGCATTTTTCGGAAGCCGATCGGCATGAGTTTGCTGTGTCTACTGCCCGTGCTTGTTTAGTGCTAGAGGGAACAGAGGTGATGGAGACAGCGGTGAGCGATGGATCGTCGGGCGACGGGGAGGAGGAGACCCTTGGATCGGAGGGGTCTATGGAGGGTGGTTCCAACTTGGCGGGCGAGCCTCGACATCGTGCACGTGGAAGGCATAAGGACCGGCTAGCTATTCGAGGATCTCGACTGAAACGTTCCATTAAGGGAGGTAGGCTCCCTTCTACACTTATTAATGCTTTTCCTCAATGAAGGTTCTTTTCTGGAACAGTAGGGGTATGTTACGCCCAGCGGCCGTTAGGCACTTACAGTTTTTGATCAATAAGTTGATCCCTGATTTTATTTTGGTGGTGGAAAGTCATGTCTTGCTAGCACAACTGGATAGAGTGGGTAGGCTCTTTCAAGGGCTATACAGGGTGGAATGTATTCCCTCTGATGGGTCGGCTGGGGGGATTCTTTGTATGTGGAAGCTTGATATGGGTTATGTTACGACCTTTTATAGATTACCGCAAGTAATGCACATGGTTGTGACTATTCCTCGGGCGCAATCAATTGTAATATCTACGGTGCATGCGAGTGCATCGGAGCGAGGTAGGCGGGAGTTATGGCGGGAGCTTCTCGGCATGAGTCAGATAAATTTCCCTTGGGTTGTGGTGGGTGATTTCAATTGTGTTTTGGGACAAGCTGATAAAAAAGGTGGTCGACCATTTACCTGGAATAGTAGTTCTTTGGCCTTTCTCCAAATGCTACAAGGTAGTGGGCTGAGGGACGTGTGCTTTCGAGGGGAGCATTATACTTGGTGTAATAACCGCCAGGGAGGTGATCGTATTTGGGAACGCCTTGATAGGTGTTTTGTGAACTCTAAGTGGTCGATGCAATTTGACGATACTTCGGTTTGCCACTTACCCCGATGTGTGTCTGATCATTCGCCAATCTTATTATCTACGGTTCAGGATACAAGACCACCTAGAGTGCCGTGGAGATTTCTAAACTTCTGGCTTAAGAGGCCAGATTGCAGGGATGTTATTCTGAATACGTGGATTAAAGGTGCGAGGTGTTCAGCTAATCTTCCGTTTGCTCGTTCAGCACTTGCGTATTGGAATAAGAACAATGTTGGCAATATACATGGGCACATTGAGGCATGCTGGAAGGAACTTGAAAGGTTGGGGAGGGTCTCAGTTAGCCATGAGGAGAATAGTGAGTATCGGGATTCAGTTCAGGCCCAACTGGAGTGGTATTTGGAGTTGGAGGAGAGTTTGTGGGCTCAGAAGTCTCGTGTTCAATGGCTCCGGGAAGGGGATAAAAATACCTCTTTTTTTCATCTTAGCACCAAAACTCGGAGGGCTCAAAATCGGATTCGTGGATTGCTTATTGACAGCAAGGTGGTGGAAGATCCAAATGCTATAAAAGAGGAACTTCTCAGGTTTTTTCAACAACGTTGGAAGCGAGATCCTGATATTTCTCTCCATGAGTTGGAAGATTTTCCGTCTTGCATCACTCCAGAGGCTAACGAATTTCTCATTCGGATCCCTGACCCAGAAGAAATCAGGCGGACAGTGTTTGCCCACTCGGCTAGCAAAGCTCCCGGCCCTGACGGGTTCAATCGGGAATTTTATCAGGAATTTTGGGATATCGTTGGTCCAGATGTTGTCCGGGATATCCAACAGTTTTTCTGCTCAGGTGTTCTAGATGTTGGGTGGAATGAGACTTTAGTGGTGCTCATCCCTAAGACGGATTCCCCGGCTACCCCTGCAGATTATCGTCCCATTAGTCTGTGTAATCAGAAATATAAATTTTTATCTTCGATTATGGCTAATAGACTTCGAGTGGTCTTACCAACTATAATCCCATCAACTCAATTTGCCTTCCTACCGGGACGCCGTATTCGAGACAATATACTCATCGCTCAGGAGATCCTTCACGATCTGCATGAAGCTCCTACGAGAAAGGGAGGTATGGCCATCAAAGTTGATCTGGCTAAGGCTTACGATCGTGTTCAGTGGAATTCATTGGAAGTCCTCATGCAGAAAATGGGTTTCCACCCTATATGGTGTAGATGGATATTGCAGTGTGTGACGTCGCCCTCGATGAGGTTGGTTATCAATGGAGAGCAGTCGAGAGAGATATTTCCGAGCTGTGGGATACGGCAGGGAGATCCTATCTCACCTTACCTGTTTCTTCTGTTTTCAGTGGTTATTCAGTGGGTGATGGACCGTAGTCTGGAAGCCGGCGACATTGAAGGGTTTTCGGTTGGGAGGGAAAGTCAACCAGTTAGTAATCTGGCTTATGCTGACGATTACTTGTTTTTCTCCAGGGCATCTATGCTCGATGCTTGGGGATTACGAGCGGTATTCTCTACTGTTGCACGGCTAACGGGCCTTCGGGTAAATCCGGGAAAATCCAGTGTCAGGTTCTCTCGGAGAGTTCCACAGCGAGAGAGGAGAAGGATCCTTCATACTTTGGGGATGAAAGAGGTCTCAGTTCCGTGGACCCATCTGGGGGTTCCGATTCATGGTTCTCGGGTACTATCCAAGGATTATCAGTTTCTGCTTAGCAATTTGGAAAGACGTCTCTCGGGGTGGAAATCCAAAATGTTATCGCAAGCAGGACGGGTGGTCCTTCTGAGATCGGTGCTAGCAGCTATGCCGGTTCATATCATGAGTGCCGGGGGTGTACCCGTAGGAATTCTTCATAAAATGGATAAGATATGCAGGGCTTTCCTTTGGGGTCATCCAGCAGGAGGTAGGAAGCTACACCTTCTATCATGGGATGTAATTACGAAAGATCGGTGCTACGGGGGTTTGCAAGTTCAGAGCTTCTTAGTTAAACAATTGCAACAAGATATAGCTACTCTGAGTTTTGTCTTGACAGGGCAACACAGTGGGGCTCTATGGATTCGGTCCAAATATCAATTGAGGATTGATAATTGGCAAGATTGGAGGGGAGGGAGAATGTCTCATTGGTTGAAGGCCACTCTCAGGAGACTCCGAAACGTTGGGCCATCGGAACTTCGTTTGCGACCGAAGTATCATAAGACGTTGGTTCAGATACGTTGTGGTGCTCACTCTGCTATTCAGGAGGTTGAGGGTCCGTTACAGTGGTGGGGAGCTGATTTATGGAGCTTGAGAGTGCCGCCGCGCGTTCATATATTCCTATGGAAATTATTCCAAGGTGTGCTTCCCACGGCCTCTCTTCTTCGTTATAGACTTGGTTGGGGGTTTACGGGATGTACATGGTGTGGGGTGGAAGATGAGGATTCCGCACATATTTTCCGGGATTGTCGTAGAGCTCGGGAGTTTTGGTTGGAATTTCTCCATCAAACAGGGGTCAATTGTGATGATATTGAAATTCTAGGGCATCCAGTTGAAAAGGGTACTCAGAAGGGGTCGCCCCAGCCTGAAGAGTTAATGGCAGTCGCTTTGTGGGCTATATGGAAAGATCGCTGCTCCCAGCTTTTCAAACAAAATGCGCCTCCTATAGTGCACACTGTTCAACAAGTTCTTTTCCTCTGTCATCGGTATGTCCGGAGCATGCCGCCCCCAACTTTTTTGGAGCCGGACTGGAGGTCAAGGGTTGATGTTATTATGTGGACTGATGGTTCCTTCAAACATAGTGACGAGTTCGCTAGCGGAGCATGGGTGATGGCTAATCCTGATGGTAATACTCGTGCGGCGGCTGCGTTTAGGCTCAAGGCTGATAATGCTATGTATGCAGAACTTTGTGCCCTTCGGGCTGCCTTTACAGAGCTTGTGAATGGGGAGTATGGGCAAGTGGTAATATTCACGGATGCAATGCAAGCTCGGGAGGCTCTTGTTCTTCAAAAAGGCGTTACGGAGGAGTTCAGCTCGATCATTATGGAGTGCAATAGTTTGTGGCAGAAACTTCCTGGAGTGACAGTTAAGTGGATCCCACGTAATGCCAATGGGGCTGCTCATTGGCTAGCGCATGATGCTCGTCTCAATGGTGTTACAGGCTATTGGGCGTCTAATTTCTCTGTACTTCTCACCTCCCTTGTGAGGGAAGCCTTACAAGTCATAATGTAATGACTACCTTCAGCTTACCAAAAAAAAAAAAAAAGTCCATATGAGAGAACTGCTTCTGACTAAGAGTAAGTTGAGACTGTAGGTGGTGAACATCTAAGGCACTAGTGTACCACTGCAGGACTACCACTTTGAACTCCAAGATGAGGATATGTACATGACAATGTGAGCAAGTAAGGCTAGCGGAGTAAAACTGCTTGGGAACACAATTTAAGTGCTTTTTGATGCATTGGTTTCATTTATAGAGCGACGCTTGTAAGTGCCATTGCACAAGAGAGAGGACGGTTCGAAACCTGCCAACAGCAGGAGCGCAAAGTATTTGTTTTTTTTTGCCAAGGACCGAGCCTTGTTTCTGCCCACAGGTGCACCACTTTATTTATACGGCACACGGCATAAGACAAGCACGGGATTCGATCCTACGACCACCTGGGAGGGAAACAGTGGGGCTAACCACTGGGATACAACCGTAGTTGTCTACTAACTGCCTCCTAGTACATTCATTTTCGTTTCAATGAAAAAGGCTAGTTTACTCAACTGATAATTTGTTAGGATATCCAGTATTAGCTGATCGTAGAAGAAAAATGATAACATGACTATAATTCAATTAGTCATGCCATTGATGGTGAATATCAATTCATGCATCTTCAATGTTTCTAGGGTCTTTTTCACTTATAATAGAGCTACACTTGCAAGAAATTTTTCCTTACCCACATTTTTTTTAATCCAATTATAGTTTGCTGTGGATCACAACTTTAGGCTGGGAAGTGATATTTCATTTTTTTTTTTTGTGTACACGAATATTAAATTGTTATACTTGTACACTAAGATGTTGGTGGAAACCGAAAATCCATTCTAGAAATGTTGGATGAAGCAAATCAGTGGGGTAGTACCACGGCTGCAATGGCTAGTGGGTTGTTGGCTCCGAGGATGAGGCCGAGGGTCTTCCTTCAAAATGTGGGCAGGCCTGGCTCCTGTCGAAGGGCTGTGGTGTGGTGCATGGTACAGTTGCAATATCGTGCTGCGGGATCGTGCTCCACATACTCCAGGTGAGGAGGTCTCCATTGCTGCCTAGGACGATCTAGACGATGGCAGGGTGGATCGTGAATGGTCCAGAGGCATTCGATCTCACGTGCAGAGGTCTCCTCCATCTTGCCTTTCTTGATCCTGACAATCTCACCGGTTGCCTTGTCCCTTGCTCGGTAGACGACCCGTAGGATCCCTTACCGATTCGTCTCAGTCGTAAGGAGTCGATGGTCTGGAAATTAGCAGGTGGATGTGGGTTGTTGGTCTCTGAGGAGGAAGGTCTTCCGTCGAAACGTGCGGGCGGCTGCCTGATAGCTGTCATTTAGCGATGAGCTATCAGGCAGCATAGAGATCGAGAGAAAGAAGAAGGCCGGGAGTGAGTTATATAATAGTGTCAATATCTAATCCGGCATGTACACGCGTACTGTAATTGGTCGGGAGTTGACATCCGTAATGAAAACAGTCCGCTCAATGCGGAATCAGTGGCCAGCTGAGTCTAAATGTTGAGTGACTCATCTGGACCGTTGATGGAAGAATAAAGAATCATCCGATTAAATTGTACAATCAGACTACACCCTTTTCTCCTGCATTCTAGGGAATGACACAAATGCCTCACTCAGCATCGGTAGAAAATCCCCCACGGCAACAAAAATTTTCTCGATTTGAGCTTAATTGATTAAAAAGATTTAGGATATTTTTGACCTTGACCCCGTTAATTGGGGTAATTAAAAAATACCCCCTTATGGTCTTGTTCAAGTCTTACTCCCTTGTTGACGGTAAATCCTCATGGCCTTTTGCAATAAAAAAGTGGTTTTCAGGGGGGTAAGACTCAAAAATTAAAGTTAGAGGGGATATTTTTTAATTACATAAATTAATTGGGGGGTAAGGTCAAAAAAACCCAAAGATTTATAACCGTGCCCATACCTGATCTCTAGCTCAGGCTCGAGCCAAGCGGACAATGAAAATCCCGATGGACGATTCAATCCCAGATATATTCTGGAAGGAAACACCCAACCTTAACTGTTAGCTAGCTATCACATGGGCAATTGATGTCCATCCTTTATATTTACGATAAATCACCTGGATGTGCTTCAATAGGTGCCTACAACCAATATTATCAAACCAGGACTGGACGTTGCCTTGGTCTAGGGCCCGGGTCACGGGTCTCTGGCTCAACCATCAGGTCAACCCGTTCAACCGGTGATATTTATATATATATATATATATATATATATATATATATATATATATATATATATATATATATATATATATATTAATATTAATATTAAAAATATTCTTTATTAAAAATATTTTTTATTTAAAAATACATAAGTTCAAAAATATGAAATACAAGTTTTGTACTATGTAGTGATGTGGTATATTATAAACTAATAATGTCCGTGCCTGTCGGCACGCATCTTCGGCAAGGGCGTGACAAAATTTTGCCCGTGCCTGTCGACACGCATCTTCGGCGAGGGCGTGACAAAATTTTGAGAGGGTGACTAAATTTTAAGGGAGGAGAATATTTTAAGGGTGACAATACTGATTTGATCGGCGGGGCCCTCATTCGACGGGAGCATCCATATTTAATCGTGACGCCCATTTTCAGCAGGGCGACAAAACATACATACTCGTCTGCCTTCGGCGACAAAACATATTTGGGAGACGGCAAAATTCATTGGCGATGCCACCGTCGACGAATTTTGTCTTCCCCGCCAAATGTATTTTGCTGCATAAGACGATCGCGACAGTGCCAACAGCTAGAAAAAATTATAGCAAGATAATCATAAGACATTCGAAGTGTTTATCGAAAACCTAAGCTACTTAAATTACTACAAACACACATATTATATAACACTGCACTCAAAGTAGCTTATCATCAACCAAAAACAATGATATCAAATCCGTACAGTATGCTTACAATGAATACCTCTTCATTATACTATTTGAATTGATTTTTTTTTCCTTCAATTATATAGTGCTAGACAACATTGTTTTTTCTAAGCTCTGTTCTTCCTTGAACAAAGAAGCAATAAGCAAAGAAGATGTTGGATCTATGAGGAACTCTACTCTCTCTCTCTCTAGAACAATCCCCTAACAATCCAAATTAGGGGGATTTTAGGCCAGGATTAAGGGCTAAATTTGGGGAAAATGCAAGGGGGGAGATTTGGTGAGAAGGTGAGGGATGGTCAATGCATCTGCAACCCGACATGGAAAGAATCCAATGATCCGATTGATTTGTTGCACTTGCTAAAGGCCGTAGTCGCTTGATAGCGTACTAAGTGATGGACGACTGTGATTTCAATCCGTGGCTGAGTGCTGAAAATTACAGCCTCTCAGCGGCCAACTAGCGTTTAATTCCTTTATTAACTCAAGCGGTTATTCAATTGGCGATGTTAAATCCAAGCCATCCAATTTTATTTCCTGTACAAAAAAGATCAATACCGTTGTTTTTACCCCCCATAAAACCGTCTCATATTATATAGATTGCAAATATCGATACGAGCAATGTAATTTCTAGAGCTGGGTGCTCTTGATGCCAAGAGAGGGGTGGGGAAACCCTAACCCTAGGGCGAAGAGGGAAAAAAAACCCAAAGATTTATAACCGTGCCCATACCTGATCTCTACCTCAGGCTCGAGCCAAGCGGACAATGAAAATCCCGATGGACGATTCAATCCCAAATATATTCTGGAAGGAAACACCCAACCTTAACTGTTAGCTAGCTATCACATGGGCAATTGATGTCCATCCTTTATATTTACGATAAATCACCTGGATGTGCTTCAATAGGTGCCTACAACCAATATTATCAAACCAGGACTGGACGTTGCCTTGGTCTAGGGCCCGGGTCACAGGTCTCTGGCTCAACCATCAGGTCAAACCGTTCAACCGGTGATATTTATATATATATATATATATATATATATATATATATATATATATATATATATATATATATATATATATATATATATATATATATATATATATATATATATATATATATATATATATTAAAAATATTCTTTATTAAAAATATTTTTTATTTAAAAATACATAAGTTCAAAAATCTGAAATACAAGTTTTGTACTATGTAGTGATGTGATATATTATAAACTAATAATGTCCGTGCCTGTCGGCACGCATCTTCGGCAAGGGCGTGACAAAATTTTGCCCGTGCCTGTCGCCACGTATCTTCGGCGAGGGCGTGACAAAATTTTGAGAGGGTGACTAAATTTTAAGGGTGACAATACTGATTTGATCGGCGGGGCCCTCATTCGACGGGAGCATCCATATTTAATCGTGACACCCATTTTCAGCAGGGCGACAAAACATACATACTCGTCTGCCTTCGGCGACAAAACATATTTGGGAGACGGCAAAATTCGTTGGCGATGCCACCGTCGACGAATTTTTTCTTCCCCGCCAAATGTATTTTGCTGCATAAGACGATCGCGACAGTGCCAACAACTAGAAAAAATTATAGCAAGATAATCATAAGACATTCGAAGTGTTTATCGAAAACTTAAGCTACTTAAATTACTGCAAACACACATATTATATAACACTGCACTCAAAGTAGCTTATCATCAACCAAAAACAATGATATCAAATCCGTACAGTATGCTTACAATGAATACCTCTTCATTATACTATTTGAATTGATTTTTTTTTCCTTCAATTATATAGTGCTAGACAACATTGTTTTTTCTAAGCTCTGTTCTTGCTTGAACAAAGAAGCAATAAGCAAAGAAGATGTTGGATCTATGAGGAACTCTACTCTCTCTCTATAGAACAATCCCCTAACAATCCAAATTAGGGGGATTTTAGGCCAGGATTAAGGGCTAGATTTGGGGAGAATGCAAGGGGGGAGATTTGGTGAGAAGGTGAGGGATGGTCAATGCATCTGCAACCCGACATGGAAAGAATCCAATGATCAGATTGATTTGTTGCACTTGCTAAAGGCCGTAGTCGCTTGATAGCGTACTAAGTGATGGACGGCTGTGATTTCAATCCGTGGCTGAGTGCTGAAAATTACAGCCTCTCAGCGGCCAACTAGCGTTTAATTCCTTTATTAACTCAAGCGGTTATTCAATTGGCGATGTTAAATCCAAGCCATCCAATTTTATTCCCTGTACAAAAAAGATCACTATCGTTGTTTTTACCCCCCATAAAACCGTCTCATATTATATAGATTGCAAATATCGATACGAGCAATGTAATTTCTAGAGCTGGGTGCTCTTGATGCCAAGAGAGGGGTGGGGAAACCCTAACCCTAGGGCGAAGAGGGAAAAGTCGCAAGCGCTAGAGGAGATGGCCGAAAAGTCGCCCAGGATTACATATCAATGGAATTTCTAGAACTGGGTGCTCTTGATCCCAATTGTGTTACCATCTGTTGATGCAGAAATTCATGGTTTCACTCATGAATCCTTGTTTATGTTTATGGGCAGGCGGGCCATCTCCGAATTCTATTGCGTAGCAGGATCAATGTAATAATCTTGCTCGGGAGCTACAAAAGTCCAAGAATTAGGGAAGCCCTCACCGAGCTACAAAGGTCCAAGGATTATGGAACCTCTGCTGCAATGGTTGCGGTGTCGGACTGAAATATGGGTACCGGAACGCAAACACCTCTGCGTCTGGTAGCTGCTTCAGCTCCGGCCACGTCTCCTCATCGGGCATGCCAAGAACCTTGATAATCCCAACAGTAGCTCCGGTGCGCGGTATCAGAGGATCACCACCCGTTGGGTGTAGGGGGCACCCATCGACAACACCCAACCGACATAGCCCGAGGTCGCAGATTTTGAGGTCTCCGTCGCAAGTCATTAGTAGGTTGGCTGTCTTGAGGTCTCGATGGTGGACGCGTCGCCCAGGAGGTGCGACATGATCTCACGTAAGGGTGAGACTTGGGCGGGTTGAAGGGTCTCCCCATGCCCAACCCGACCTACACACACCTCAACCCGTTTTGCCTAAGGAACCCATGGAAGCTCAATCTGTGCTTGCCCATGTCAGGTTGCTCGGGTTACCCGGGTTGCCCAATTTGCCAAAAAATAAGCGGGCTGGACGGATTTAATTTGATCACAATAAATAGAAATACTTGATCACTTAAAACTAAAACAAGAAGAAAAAAAAAAACTTATTCTATTAATCAACAATTGTCACCACTACCAAAAGTAAATCAACCAACACCACTCATTCTCTCTCTCTTTCTAAAACATCCATCAAATGGTTATGGTGATGAATCAACAACAACAGCCCTATAAGAATGTATGTCATTGTACTCACCTACTCGGGTTCCTCGGATTGGGAAAGATGATGTCCAAGCCCATCCAAATTAAAATCGGGTTGATCTTCTTTTGTCCAAATCCGTCCAAGTTTTTAACCAACTTTGTCCATAATTGTCCATTGTTCGGGTTGGGCGGGTCGGGTTCGGGTCAGACCCGCCCAAGTCCCACCCCTAATCTCATGAGCCCGGCTCCTCTCGAAGGGCTGTGGCATGGAACACAATCGAGATGCGAGATCCTGCTCCACGAATTCCATGACAATGTAGACGGCGAGGGGGTCGTCATCGCTGGTGCCTAGGACAACCTCCTTGAGTTAGACAATGGTGGGGTCACGGATGGACCAGAGGCTTTGGATCTCACATGCAGAGGTCTCATCCATCCTGTCATTCTTGATACCGATTCTTTCCGGCCGTAAAACTTAGTTGATTGTCCGGAAACGAAGTGGTCGCCGCCAAGGGTCTTCAGCCGGGAGCTACTAAGTAGGTTCTGAACACGTCAATAAACCCCTGATGAGAAAGGGGATTTGAACATGTTTCTCTCTATCTCTACGATATCCAAGAAGATTTGAACATGTTTCTCTATCTTTACAATGCCGACATGTTTCTCTTTATCATTTGTTTGGACCGGAGCTAAAAGAATATCGTTAAAATGCGTTTCCACCAACTCCCCCTATAAAATCTCTCTCTCTCTCTCTCTCCTCTAAAGCCGCCGGTCGCCACCTATCTACATAGGTCAATAAAGGCGGCACTGATGCGGTGGCATTGGCTGCGGTGGCGATGGCAGCAGCTGCACGGGCATCACCTGGGTTTCGCACTATTTGATCTCCATGTCTAGCATTAGGGCTGGCAATTTCGGACCCGACACGGCAGACCCGACACGACCCGACACGAAGTTAGCGGGTCTGGGTCAGGGCTAAACGGGTTCGGGTCGTAAACGGGTCGACACGATAGACCCGTTTAATAAACGGGTCCGGGTTTAGGATCTGGACACGGTAGACCCGGGAAGACCCGTTTAGTATTCAACGGGTCGTGTCGAGTCGGGTCGGGTCGGGTCTACCCGCAATCCGATACTATAATATATAATACCAGCGGGTCTTTCGGGTCAGGTCGGGTCGAGTCGGATTGGGTCGGATCGAGTGCTAGTGCTTGTCGGATTGGGACGGATCGGGTGCTAGTGCTTGTCGGATCGGGTCAACTAAATACTATAGTACCAGCGGGTCTTTCTCCATTAAAAGCACACCACAAGCCGACTGATTTTAGAGAGAGAAAGAGAGAGAGAGAGAGAGAGAGAGAGAGAGAGAGAGAGAGAGAGATGGGGGTGCTAGTGCTTGACGGATCGACGACGGTGCAGGCGTTTGTGGGGGACGACCCGGACGAGGGAGCATTTCGGAAGAGCGTGGACGAGCGGTTCGCGGCGCTGGACCTCAACGGAGACGGTGTGCTGTCCTGGGCGGAGCTTCGGCGGGCCTTCGAGACCTTTCGCCTCACCGAGTCCCACTTCGGGGTGGACGTTGTCACCCCCCCGGAACAGATCGCCGCCCTCTACGACTCCATCCGCAGCGGCACCGTCGACCTCGACGAATTCCGGGCCGAGATGCAGAGGATCATGCTCGCCATCCTCCCCGATCCAGATCGCCGTCGAGGACGACGGCAACAACTTTCTCAAGCAGGCCGCCGATCTTGAGGCCGCCAAGATCGAAGCCGCCGCCGCGGAACAGCAGAAGTGAGGGCTTGGCTTGTTGGGATGTTTGGTAGGACTGTAGGAGTCCGGTGATAAACGGGTCTTACCGGGTCTTATCGGGTCTACCCGTTTATTGGCGGGTCGGGTACGGGTTTAGGATCTAGACACGATTCGTTAAACGGGTCGGGTCCGGGTCTGAGGTTTTTGGACACGAACCCGACTAGACACAACACGAACACGACACGACCCGACCCATTGCCACCCCTATCTAGCATAAACACACTGACATGTTACAAGCCGAGTATAAAGCTTCCTACAAATTACAATTTCTAAAAATCTAAAAAGCTAAAAGATAATAAGTAAATTAAGGTGATGAATTATAATTATGTTAATTGCTAGTGTGAAACCCAGACCATGCTCCAATTTCATGTAATGCGGATCTGAATAGCGAGTGCTCTTCGGCGCGGACCTATCACGTGGCTGTCCGAGCGCTAGTCTACTAAATATTTCCTATCAACCATTATTGAATTAAATATTTTTTGGGTTAACTGGTGATTAATCCCAAACAAAACAAATCTCGAAGGTGCAAAACAATGAAACATTTCTGTTAACGTAAAGTCCTTGATTTTCATCAGAAACCCACCCAAAAATGCACACACCTCCCAACTCCAGCTTTGAGCACAAGGACAATAGCGATCTCCGACGAAAGTAGTAGAGTCGACAATGGCAGTGGGCGCGATCTCGAGGTGCTGCTGCCCGAATGGGGGCCGAAGGGGATCAGTTAGGTTTAGAATTCCTAGGTCTAGGGTTCCTCTCATAGCCTGTAGATCTTAGATTTAGGTTAGGTTTAGGTTCATTTCATCGGTGATGGCGAGCAACACCAACAAAGGTTCGGTTAGTTCAGAGAAAAAGATATTCAAAAAAAAATCTAAAATGTTATGAAAGGCATTTTTGTCCACAGTATTTATTTGTCATATATGTTTTAGTATTCTCTTGTCGGAGACCACTCACCAACTCTCATATATATATATTTTTAATATTATTTTTAAAAAATCCCTAGATAATGACGATCTTGGGCATTCAATTTATTTAGAGCATGCCTAACATCCTCCTAGTGGTGACCTCCTAGAATTATCTTTCTAGAGAGCTCCACATCCCACGCAGGATATGTACGGGAGCGGAAGTGTGTTCCAATAGCCTCCCAAGACCACTCCCTAAATCCAACTGTTGCGAGTCTTTCCAAAACAAAATAAAAAATAAAAAATAACCAGAACCAAGCGGTCCAAGCGGACATGGAAGCGAACGGCCGCCCATCAAATTTGACAAGCAAGATCGGAGGCTGTTGGTGTGGGTTAGCATCTCACAAGCATATTGGAAGCATTACAGACAGCAATGACTCCAATCACCTAATAATCAGATAGAATTGTTGGGTGCCTTTTTTTTTTTTTTTCCTTTCTTTCTTTCTTTCTTACAAGCCAGAGGAAACTAACAGCTGTTCCCCTCTAAATCAAGAAGCCACTAATTGTAATGCACTTATGAGAATAATTTTGTTCACCGAGGGTGAGCATTACCCTCCAATGTGAACCGCTGGATGCAAGCGATACATGCTTTTAATCCCGCCAAAACTGCATCTAATGGTTCACAATGGAGGGTAGTGTTCACCCTGGGTGAACAAAATTGCTCCCTCCACTTATCCTCAAAATGCCAGAGAAGGAACAAAGATAAAAGGGGAGACAAGCTCGTGTCAGTAACTAGCCACCAACACCAACCAATCGCTCCTCATGCCGACTTGGGTTTGATCCCCTTCACTCTCGAGTACAAGAAAACACCAGCTAGTGCCACACCGGTTCCTGCAATCGGAGAACACGGGGCTTAAATTAACGGTCAAGATGTTGCGACCGAGACGAACACACATTTGATCATCATCAAAGTCTCAATACACAGGAGGAGATGGGCGAGAACGGTCGGTTACCGAGGGAGTTAATGAGAGTAACAGGCGTCCGGAAGAAGAGAACCGAGGTGGTGATGACAACCACCCGCTTCACGCAGTTGCCTACAGAGTGGGTGACAGGCGATACTCGGGCCAATATCATGTATGATACCTGCCATACTCAGATCACACACAAGATTAGCCCCGTGTTCCGTATAACAATTCTCAGAATCAACTATGTGAGCTATTTGTCCTAGAAAATCAAATACAAGTACCCAACTGTTAGCACAGTTGGTGCTATGTTGCACCCTTAGGGCCGCGGGTCCTCTGTTCGAATCCCGCGAGCCACAGGTGCCGCCGTTGAGCAGGAGTGGCCATGTCAGCAGTAATAACACAGTTACGAAGGTATGTTTCGAATCTAAGTCATGGGGTTGGTACCCGTGCAGTTGTACTGGTAGGTTGTAACTTGACTTTAACAAAAAGAATTTAGCATAAATTTGAAAAAAGATTGGATTAAAGAATTGAGCATAAATTTCCAGATCGTCGAAGCAGCCTAGTAAGCCAGGATTTGAAACATATTTTTTTTTTCCTAGCTGCATCCGGGCGAAGTCTTTATCAGTCTCCAAAAGGTTTCCTGCACCTCAGTTCCTTCACTGGCTTCAGTATGATGATATTCAAACTTCCAAAATGTTCAATAGATTGCTCTCAACCTCATATGAATGCTCTACTAGGTTTGTCTTTAGTAAAACCAACATCAGTTATACTGCAAGTCTAGTTACACTGACAACTTGTGTACGAACCTTTGGACCTTCGAATCTCAAAAAGAAGCTCTATCAGACGAATAGGATCAACATCAAACAAATCCATCCTGAATCTAATCCCTAACCACAACCATGCAATCAAGGCATGCCTAAGATCTAATCCCTAACCACAACCATGCAATCAAGGCATGCCTAAGATCATGTCCTTTCCCAAACTAAAGTTTTCCACCAGACCAGATTTTTCCATGTCACCAATAACCCTAGGGGCTTGTTTTCACAGATTACAACACCTAAGGGAAAAGCAATCCCGGGAGTAACATTCCGGGCATGTTTGGTTAGAGTTTTGAAGTGGGGGCTTGGGATTCCAAGCCCTGGGTGGTGTTTGGTTGGAGTTTTGAAAGTGGGGTTTGGAGTGGGGAGTTGGGCACAATACCAAATTTACCTTTATACCATAGCAGTTGGAGGGCAGAGAGAGGAATAGCAGAAATATTGATCAAAGCCCCCGGGGCTTGGAAAGCCCAAACCCACCTCTCAAGAGAGAGAGAGAGAGAGAGAGAGAGAGAGAGAGGGGGGGGGGGGGGGGGGGGGGGGGGGGGGGAAGCCTTGAATTCTGACGATGTCAAAGCCTGGGATGAAAACGGGGAACCAAACGCTCTTAAGATGAACAGTAGCAGGGGTTTGGGAAGTCAAGCCCCGGAAATCCTTGAGAAAATGGGGAGCCAAGCAAGCCCTAGGAGAGAGAGAGAGAGAGAGAGAGAGAGAGAGAGAGAGAGAGAGAGAGAGGCTAGGGTGAAGTAATGTCTTCTCATTAGGACCAATGGGCCAACATATATAGTTTCTATAAAGGATATGTGCACAACTGGTATGTACATAAGATTAACACCCCCATCAAACTCACGATGGATCAAACACCAAGAGTTTGCTAGCAAAAAACCGAAACCGAGGAGTCGGGTGTGACCTCCTAAAGAAGTTGATGGTCTGCTCTGCAAATGAAACATAAGAGAGAGAGATAATCATGGTTTCATACTTCTCTCGGGAGATGTAGCAGTCTAGTTCAATGTGCTTCATCCTCTCATGGAACTTCTATTCGCATGTCACTCAATGTGCAGAAGAGGGCCAGTTCGTTCACTCGCTCTGATACCATGTCATCAATAACCCTAGGCTTCATACTTCTCTCGGGAGAAGTAGCAGTTTCTCTGCTTTTCTTCTTGTTCCTAATATACACATCTACAACTACTGATCTTAGTAGCATCTTACAATCTTTGCATATTGATCTCTTTTCTTCTTAAGAAAAACAAGGGGAAAGCACATGTGAGGCATGTGTGTGAAGAGTAGAGAGAGAGAGAAAGAGAGAGTATCTATGTGTGTGTGTGTTTTCTTTTATTTATTTATTTATTTTTATTTTTATTTTTTGGGTGGGGGGGGTGTGACTATGATAAGAGATCGTGAGGAATGACTGTTTTCTCAATTCGTGGATTCCCGAGGTTTTTTTCTACCCAACTAAATTTAAAATTTCCCCTGAGAAGACTAAAAAACCTCTAATATTTTCTCATATACTACTATTTTTTACTCAAGTTAGGGGCCATAGGGGGTATTGTTTGGTTTGTCAGTAGGTTCAAGTCTCTTTATATGGTCAAGATATTCCTAATGACACAGTTTATCCACTTTTCAAAGGCAATCAAAAACTAAAGTATCAAATCTCAAATCGAACTAATAAACTCTCTCATAACCTCTACTACTTCTCCAATATGACAATTCAAACCACCATTAATATCCTTTCTCTCGGCAATTTCTTACACTAATCCATCCATCTCCTATCAAAATTGCTTCTTCACCCTTTCATCCAATCGTACTTGTGGGGCATATGCACTACAACAATAATATCCCCACCTAAAACCAATTTTATAGCTAAATAGTCTTATCACTTATCCGTTAATATCAACAATGTTATCATTCATATCTTTATCCATCAATACTTCAACTTTATCCCAAATATTCTCTTTTCATACATATTTAAGCTTTCATGATTTCATCCACCAATAATTTCCTTAGATTTCCTGCTTTCCATTTGATTTTTTATAAATCAATAGTTGATACTCTTTATCATTTGTATCCACCAATTGGTTACTCAATTGAAGTCCCAATGTTCCAAGTGGACTAATCATATTCTTTCATGGTTCTATTTCCTCTTATTGCATTTGGTATGTAAACCCCCGCCTCCTTGTCAATCCAATCGGTTTCCATTGCAACAACCCACCAGTAGAAGACACCATAGCCCTATCTAACCTTGCATATTTCTCACAAACAACGGGTATTATTGGGACGTGCCACTTACTGGTACGTCCTTGCCAAACCTTTCCAATTTCTCACAACAATAGGGCTAGGTTTTGGCACATTGCTTATGGGGGATGTGCTATGAAACCCATGTCCATTTTCTCACCTTGATTTTGTTAGGTTGTGGCATCTTACTTACAATGGGGGATACCCTAAGGATTTATTTCATAGTTTATTCCAACTGGTTATCAACCTAACATCAACCGTCAACATTTTCCATCAGGGCTTGGAACGGTAAAGGAACATACAATTTATAGTTCCACCATTCAAATCTACCGAAAGTTGGCAATCCGTCTGAAAAGAAGAAAACCATAATAGCAGAATAGTGAAACACATTTTATTACTAAACAAAATCCATCAAATTCTGAGTAAACTCGACAGGAACCATGGTACGGTTAAACAAACAATGAAGAATTATGTTTTCCTAGATTTGTAATAGGGCAGCCAGAGTATCAGAACGAGATGTATATTACTCTCTACGTTTGGATATCAGGAATCTGCTCAAGGCCTCATTGCAATTTCTCTAGTTACTAGTTACATGCTATGCAAAACACAATTATATACAAACAACAAGAGAAGCAATGAAAGAATTGGAATGTCTCACTTGTTGATATGCATGAAAACACAGCCCAGCAATGAGGGATCTCACATAAACCTCTCTAAGATTCAAACCCTGCAATGCTCAGAGAGGAAGGGGGTGAATCAATGAAATACCTCTAAAGCACTATGTCTATGTATTTATGAAACAATGTGCATTAAAGCACCACTCACAGAAGACTGCACATATGAAGGAGTGAACTTGATCCCTTCCACAAATAGAGTCACAGGGAGTGACAGGAAAAGTGACATAATTGTTATTATTGAAAACAGAGTTATGTTGTCCAGAGATTCCTGTTTAAGAACAAATTGCTGGTCAAGAATCAAAATTACTGGGAGTAAATTGTTGCACCAAACTTAGCTCAATGCAATCACCTTCATCCGCAATAGTTTAGTAATAATAGGAAAATCTTATTAGAATAAATAGCAAATAGAAGTTGACAAAAAGGTAAACTGGTACAGTGGTACCTAGTTTTACTTCTGTGAAAATATAGATTACCTCTTTCCTAGACATGAATTTTTTGCTGAGTACATTACGGGATTGGTTGGTTAGGTTGGAAGCCATGGCACTCCAAAATCCAGCCCTGTCATCAGCAGGGTATAAAATTAGAACCCACTCAAAGTATAAATAAAAAACGAGAAATTTGAAAGCATGTAAGTGGTCGCACAGACAGTTGCAAAGCTATCTGAACAGAGACGCTGACAAGGCATCAAGTGTTCTATGGAAAGAAGTACTCATATTGCACTAATCATTAGCCATGTTTTTAATTATCTTCGCAAACTTCTTACCAGTTAAAAGAAGCTTCAGTGAGGGATGCCAATGCCACACCACCAACGATAGGCACAAGAGAAGACAAAACCCAGAGAGTCGGAAACTGCATACATATACAGTGCAATATTTCAATATAAAGAGCAATAAATCATAGAACTATGGAATAGAAAATCCACTTCACATGAAAAGTAGTTTAAACCATGGTTGCACAAGCTACATGATTACCGTCAGCATGGAAACGAATCTCTTCTTAATAAATAAAATATGTACACCATTCAAATGTTATACCATGATATATCTTGACATATCCAAATTCAGATTATAATAAAATACAAAAATTGAAAAGGCATAAAGGATTATATGAGTGTCCCTCATGTCAGCATCATTGACAATGTGACCTTCAAATTCAAATTGACATAAATCATGAAATTGGGCAACAACTGAAAAAACAGTAACAGTCATTGTTACCATACAGATCATGGCTCAATAGCAAAACAAAAGGCTGAAAGTGCAATAAACATTTTGCAATAACCTGATGGTTGAAGAAACCAGAAAAACTATGACAGAAAATAACCTCTCCAAGGAACATGGCAGACAGGAGAACAGAGAAAAAAGGCTCCATAGCTTTGATTGTGTGCGTGAACGATACTGCAACTTTTCCAAGACTCATATTGGTGAAAAGGTTGCCCAACGTGTGGACAATAGCAAGTGGTAGAATTGTGAGAAGCTGCAAAATATCCACATGATTGTTATACCAGATACATAATTAGTATAAACATCTAATCATGGTCTGAAGATACCTGAGAAGAAGAGATCTTAGGTCTCCTGTAAAGGTTCGTACTCCACATGAAAAAGATAAGGACAGTCCCAACAGCAAATTGAACTGTTGTGAGCGTTAACGGGTATGGATAAACCTTCAAAACCTGCGAAACATTTTCTCACTAAATATGCTTGGCTTCCATCTAAAATCGTACTACAACGAAGGCAAAATACAAGTTGAAAGGTTTTTTGAGGAATTAGCCTCAGCTTTTCCTGATACTTCTGCAAATCACCAGGATGAAATGTAATTGAGCAACACGTGGAAACCTTTTTACAGAAGAACTTTGATGAGAATTCTTTCTCTTGTGCGTACCTGTTGGCAACCGGTTCTGCTTTAAGTATGTTAATAATTTGGTCACAAGTCCTGCTTTATGTCAATTAGTAGTTTTGGCCACCGGTCCTGTATATTATCAAAGATCTATGTATACCTTTTAGTCACTGATCCTACTTTATGTCACTTAATAGTTTTATTTGGAAGGTACTTGATACTTAATAGTATTCAGCCATTGGCAACCAACCGTTTATTATTTGTGTTGTAATCCAGTTAGCTCCGACACGTTTTACACATACAGCGTTGCACAAAAAACACAAAAATAAAAATAAAAAACGAAAAAAATAAGAAGAAGAGCAAACGACTATCAGTGTAAACGTGGAAAATAAATTGCTAATGTAATATAATCAAACATTGGATGCATATTATAGATACTTTTCCTTTTCAGATGGCTACTAGCAGGTAATTAGCTTCAACCATTTGAGACATGGAGGTTGGATTAACATACATATGCTCAGTGTTAAAAAAAAATTCATCATGTGTGAAAGAAAACATTTTTTTAATTAATTTCAGTGTATATGATTAATATCATAACACCATAACAAACATAAAACGATTCAAGTACATTGTATGTTTTTGGGAAAGGATTTTCCAGATTCTACTTTAGTCTAGCTAAGGGTTGGTATCACATAGCATGCTGTGAATCAACCATTTGTTCCAATTTTCAACATGGCCCTTACCTCTGCTTCAACTACATGCAGATATCAAACCCTTATTCGAGAAATTTCTTCTCCCTATCAGTTACAGTGCACGTTATAAGACCCTTTTTTTACTCCCGGCATCTTGGATAAATCCTATTATCTATTTGATTGGACTGGAATTTGAATTGGAATAAGGTTTATCGCTTTCGGGAGTGGGGTTTTCACCTTTTGCTTTGGTCAACATAAGAGTCATGACCCTTCTTGACTCTTAAATTGTAGATACCACCTAATATTTCTTGATCTTTGGTACCTAGTACCTCACTACCCTCATTTGTCTCTAAGAAACCATAACATCGCTTTCTTCAGTAAGATAAAATCTAAAAATAAGAAAAATACACTATTCAAGACTAACATGGTGGTTTAAAGTAGTGAAATGATACATTATTCCATGGTGTTTTGATGCTTCACTGTTCATCAAGTGCAAGAGGTGGTAGGCCTCCTTTGGCAGATGCAACAAGTGCAAGAGGTAGTAAAAGGAAATGTAGTGTTTGTAGGAGAAGGGGGAAACATGTATGCTAAGAATTTCCATCATATGAATTAACATACCTATATTTGATTAAGTCATCCATCTTATGAATTTCTAACCTTATTTTGCAGTTGGAGCAAGGTGCATCTTCCCAGCCTGCAGTGCTGTACATATAGGATGGCCCTAGTACTCAAAATGGATCCCTACGGTAACTCATATGTTTTTAACCTTTTTTCTTTGCTGATGACATGATGCTGGTTATATATAGATTTTGGTGCTGGTTCTGACTTTCTTCTTTGCTTATATATAGATTTTGGTGATGGCATGATGCTGGTTGTACGGATTTTTGTTGGTGATGACTGCTTTTCTAGTGATGGTCTGTGATGATGCTCTTTTGCTAGTGATGACTGGTTGGCTGGTTATGATCTGTGAGGTTGATGTTCTTTTTAGAATGTGGTGGCCTCTTTCTGGTGTTGAGGGCTTAGTGATGGTTGTATGTTGTGATGGTGATGATACTCTTTATATGGTGATGATTGAGGATTATCTGTTCAGGGTTGGGGTGTTGTAGACCATAGTTACCAAATCGGGCATTTTTTTGAAAAAAAAACGGGTATAAAACGCGTATCGATCTGAAGTCGTAGTAAACAGGAAAAAAACTCGTTTTTTTGAAAAAAAACTTCCGTACGTGTTTTATACGTGTTTTAAACGGGAAAAACACGTATAAAACGCGTCGGATTTAGTCCGGGTTTAAATTGGGTTCGGGTTTTATTTTCTTCGTGCTTAATAAATTCATATGCTATATATTTTGAACTTTTGATTACTTAATGTTGGAAAATGACATATATACATACTTGGTATAATTTTTAAGATTTTTTTTTATTTTTTCCGATGTTTTCTCATTTTTTTCCCGTTTTTTCTGATTTCATCGTATTTTTCCGATTTTTTCCCGTGCCGTTTATTTCCCGTTTTCCGACTTGGTAACTATATTGTAGACCTTGATAAACTTCTATTTTGTGTACTGGTTATCTAGGGTATGACTGTTTTGTTTGATAGGCCTTGATAGACTTATGTTTTGTTGTTGATGTTGATGGATATGACTGATTTTATATTGTAGCCCTTGATGACTGATTTTGTGTTATAGGCCTTGTAGCACTGTTTTGGCTATCTAAGATTGTAATCTTGTTGTGTTTGTAACTCAATGATGTTAACTGATTTTTGCTACCTTATTAAATGTTTTGACGACATTTACAATGATGTTTACTCTTTATGGTAACTTTAGTAATGTAAAATTATGGTTCTTTTAGACCATAGTGTTGTGTTTGTAACTAAGTGTTGTGTTGAATGCATACATGACTAAGAATATAAATGAAGTCAACAATGTACCTCATAGAATACACTAAACAATATGATAGATTGCAGTACAACACTCAACAACTACATCTTATCACCCTCAATACTCCTTCCTAAAAAACTCAAAAACACAAACATCACCCCAAATACAACTTCTTCCTACTTCGCAAGCTTGAGTTTTCAGTCTCCAAATCCATAATCCTCGTCCTTGACTCATCATAATTCTTCATTAAAATGCAACTAAAATCCTTTCCTCTTTCACATATCTCCGGGTCATGCCAAACGAAGAACCCAAATAAGCCGGTCCTATAGTTAGAAGTTAGGACATCCATAGAATCTCCGTCCTGGATTAATTTTTGTTCAAGATGTCCGGAGTGGTGCTTTTATTCCGCAATAGCAATTTAGAATGTTTGGGTGACAATGAGCTAAGAAGTGACTTACTGGTGATGAACTAGATGATGATGACATATTTGAGGATTACCTATTCAAAATCAAACAATAAGAACATAGGGAGAGACGAGAATGAAGAGACTCAAGAGAGAGAAAGAGTGAATGAACAGCGGGAGGGAAAGAGAGAATAAAAAGAGAGAGAGGGTGGCTCTTACTTGTAAGTAAGGGGAAGAAATGGGGCATGGGACTGCATAGAAGCAAGAGGAGAAGATGGACAACATTCATAAAAGGGCATGGGCAGTGTTGTCAAGGCGCAGTAAGGCGCACGCCTCGAGGTGAGGCGTAGGTATGCGCCTCAGACGCATGCTGGCGAGGCGCGCGCCTTTGGCACAAGACGCAGGGCGACCGAGGCGCGCGCCTTGATGCATTTTTGGGTTTTGGTCTTCAAGTTTTTTGTTTTTTTTTTTTGTGATTTTGGTTTATTTCGGATTTTTTTCGCTTTGTTTTCAGTTTTTTGGTTTTTTTTTGGGTTTTGGTTTTTTTCTTTCGATTCTTTTCGGTTTGAATAAAAGAGCGCAACTCTCCTTAGAGTCAGACTCTTTCATTTTGTTACTCAACATTGTTTATGAGTTCTCATTTATCAGTTATTACTTATGAGTATTGTATGTATTTAACTTATGAATATGATGTTGGCATGTTGCATGATAACTTGTGAATTATTATTTTCACTCAAATTGTTCATTTGATGGCCACTAGTTATGAGTTACAAGTATTGTATGCCTTTATTGTGTTGATTTAATTGAATAGTGGTCATATTTCTTTTTTTTCATGAACTATAATTTTTTTATAAATTTTAGATTTTTTTTACAATTATTATTAATTTTAAAAATATATATATATATATTTTTGCGCCTTACACACTAAGGCGCGCGCCTTATTTGCGTCTTGCGCCTCAGGCTCCAGCGGCATCTTGCGCCTCAAGTGCGCCTTGTCGCCTTGACAACACTGGGCATGGGATCTGCTAACAAGGAACAACCAAAAGGGTAAAATAGGAAGTAAAAAGTCCAACGGTCTTAAAAAACAACTATCTGGCCCGTCACCGTCTAAACAACTAACGGAAGCTGGACGAAGTCGGGTTAAGTGAAATAAAAAAATCTGAAGTTCAGGAGATATTTTGACACTTTTTATATAGTCCAGGGGGACAAATTGAATTTCGAGCATAGTTCAGGGGGTTCTTGTAATTTACCCTAATTTTAAAGGCAACTATTGTTGTAGCTCCGATCACTATATATATTTATTTTGAACAATCTCCATCAACAAAAACTTGGACAGACCAGACCCATGCCCCGGTGGCGGGGCCCAGGGCTCAGTGCATCCAAGTGGGCCCCGCTACCAGGGCAGGGGTATAGTTTGTCCAAGTTTTTGTCGATGGAGATTGTTCAAATAGTATTACTCTATATTTAATGATAAAAGCAGCAGAAGAGGAGAAAAAAAAAAAAAAGGAAATATCAAGGCATCAACCAAAGAGCATTACTCCGGCCCTAATTCCGATTTAAGATTAAGAATTCCACGAGGAATAGGAACAAATCCATCATCGAATCCACTAAACAATAGAAACTCGTCAGGGATTATCGGACAACAAGTGCAGATACAGTATAGGACGATCAAAGACAGAAATAGCATGGCAATCAAATCCAGATCATGGTCAACCAGATAGGAGGGGAGGGGGAACCTGTTTGTTGTAGATGTTGAAATAGATGTTGAAGAGATTCCAGAAGGCGAACAAGGATCCGAGCTGCAACGTCTGCAACCAGGCCCCGTCGGGCTTGGCGGTGATCTCTCCGCCGCCGGCGCCGAGGCTATCCGGGACCGAGCTCGCCTTCCCGGCCGTGAGATCCCCCGCCGTCGTCCGCCGATGATCCGAGGATGGCAGGGGTGGGCGGGCGGAGATCCAGCCGACGGGGCGAGGGGAGGGGGAGAGCCATTTGGGGGAGGGATGGCGGGAGAGGCCGCGGATCGAGACGGATTTGGCGGCGGTGGGCCAGCGTGATCTCGTAGCGGCAGCCGCGAGGGGGGTAGGGTTAGGGCGCCGCCCCGTAGAGTTTGGGGCGTTGGAGGGCGAGACGGCGAGTGAGGCGCTCGCCATTTTTTTGTTTCAGTTTCTCGGGCGGAGTGGGTGTTTGTTTGACTGGAGCAAGGCGTTTGTGTGGGAGAGAGCGAGTGGCGGCTTCTAAGTTTAGTTCAAATAAAATTTTTCTTTCTTTTTTTTTTTATAAAAAACTTTTTATTACTTCTTTTTTGGATTTATTTTAGTAAAAGGAGGAGACGCGCTGACACTTGAGATTCTCGGTCATACGGCTAAGAGTAAAGCATTTTGTACTTTCTTTCCTCTTCCACGTTGGAGTATAGTGGGCGCACGTGGGACGAAGATTCCTAAAAAAAAAGAAATTTTTTTCTTTGGTATTTCATATATTCAAGAAGAATCATCTGATTCAATATTGATATATAGTGAATGTCTGTGCCTGTCGGCACTTGAACGGCCATCTTTGACGGCAACATTGGTCCTTCAAGAAGAATCATCTCTCTCTCTCTCTCTCTCTCTCTCCCCCCCCTCCTTTGTTTCGTGCTCTGTGCATCACACCCCATGTGGAGAACGATTTTGTTCCAACCTCCTTAAAGAGGTTGGAGCATCCCGCTCTCTGTCATTGGACCATCTCGGGGGCTTTTTGTCATTTCACATGATAAACAGTATGAAATGACAAACATACCCTTGGAAAGGACCAATGAGAGAGCGGGATGCTCCAACCTCTTTAAACAAAATCGTATTCACCCCATGTTGTCCAGCTTGCAAGCAAAGTGTTGGGTTGTAAACAATAAACAAATGTAGGTACAAATGATTGACCATCTCCATTTGCAGAAACATTACAATTGAATAACACTTGGAATTTGAATGTTTGATCTCACCAATGAAGCTTCTCTGCGACTTCTCACAAACTTCTCTTTGTTATGGATGAATGGTGAATTGATGGATACCCAACTATCGCTAGTTGGGGTCCATGAAACTTTAGCTATAAATAAATAGGATGAGAGAGAGAGAGAGAAAGAGAGAGAGAGAGAGAGAGAGAGAGAGAGAGAGGTGGTCTTGGGTGGTTCTCGGGAGGTGTATTTTGGGTCCAACGAAGTTAGCCTGCACTTGCCGAGGTCAGTGATCAAACGCTAAGAGTTCATTCAAAAAAAAAAAAGAGATGAGAGAGAGAGAGGATTTCCATTTATGCATGGTAAGTGTGGGGCTGATATAACGGACGACTATGATCGCGAGGTGCAATGGGTTGTGATTGTTAGGTGTTTTGCTAATTCCATGTATGCTTGGTGAGGGAGAGGTGTGCTAAAATCTCTCTTAAAACTTAATTGATAGTAAGGAATGGTGTAATTAAGATTCCCCTAAATCTCATTGATATGATAAAATGCATTGAAGGAGGGAAATCATGATTCCCTTTTTTTTTGGTAACAACTATTGCCAGGCAGGGATAACAAGGGAATTAAAGGGCTGTGATCGTGAGCTGAGTGCATGGGCCTTTCCTTGCTGTAATCGTGGTAGCCTCGGGGAACACCATAACTGCACACACATACACAGAGACAGAGAGAGAGAGAGAGAGAGAGAGAGAGAGAGAGAGAGAGAAAGAGAGAGTTTTGTGGGGCTGTGATCGTGGGAGCGGGGGAGAGAAAAGGGAATTTTGTCTCCGTTCCTTTTTCTGGTAAACATGTAATTAACATATATTCCCTCAGCATGTTATATATAGTTTTTATTTAAAAAATATTTTATTTCTTTCTAAAAAATTTTGAGCTGCTAGATAAGGAAGCAATTGATCATGGTGATAGAGAGAAAGAGAGAATCAAGGGGACGGAGTTGTTTGAAGGGAGAGATAGAAATCGCGTGTTAATTTTTGAATGAATGGTTAGATATATTCGGTCAATTTTGTCTAGTCAGCTTGTTCGTTTTTGTCTAGTCAGCTTTTTGTTCCATTTTATCCTAGTCAGCACAAAACCGCCGTGCCATGTTATATAGATATGACCACCACAAATTATTCAAGACCTTAATACTCCTATATTTTTACAACAGAGTCTTCCTTTGTCCTTTGTTTTGTTTGAGGGTTTTTTTCAGTTTTTCTCCGGTCAAAGATGCTCGTCAATGTACCCGCCCTTCTTCTTCCTCTCTCAGGACATTAGAACCCTCACCGGCAAGCGAATCCTCCCTGGAGCTTGCTTTCTCGTCGGCCAAACATCACCAAGCTCTTCAAGGATCTTATTTCTTTCGGTGGATGTTGTCATATATCGTCGGAACGTCTTCGTTGGTCCCTAATCTCGTCGATGGTTGACATCTTGACTGGAGCTTGCTCAAGAATAGGCCGATATTACCAAGCCCTTGAATGTCCTCATTTCTCCTCGCCGAACGTTGTTATAGCTTGTCGAAGTTTCGTTGGTAGTCCTAAATTTTGCCAATATCACTATCAGAGCTCACAAAGTAAGTATAAACCCTAACCTTTCTCAAAACCCTTAATGGAGGTCTAAATCTACCTACGTTTAGCCCCTCGTAGTTTATAACCCCTCATTTTTTATAAACACAGATAACCACAGAAAATTCTACAATTAGCCTCTACGCCATAACAAAACTGTATTTACTATTTCAATTTAACTACGTTTACTTATCTCTGTTTTTAATTGTGTTTATACCCTAACTAGATTTTATTTATATGAATTTACATTGTAGTTTTTATATCTTTCTTGATTCGTTTTGTTTCACATAATAATTCATATTATGCGCATTTTCAATGGAGTTTGGGTTTGAGTCAATGATCAATAAAATACATGTTTTTCAAGAATTGAAAAAAATTTATATTGTATCTTTAAATTATGATTGAGATGTAATCTAAGTAAAAATAATTTTTAGGTACCACTAAAATATTTTCTGTAAAAGATTTTTAACTTTTTTTTTAAATATCAATAAATTTTAGCACTTATTTCATACATAATTATGGTTTATTTATTAGTGTTTATACAGTTTCTTTTGTTTCTAATAAGGTATAAAATTGCTACCTATATTATATATTTATGATGAAGAATTTGTGTGCATAAATAATATCTATGAGTACAATGGCGGAATACCCAAAACCTTTCGTTTGAATCTGTTCATCACTTTTGACTAACTTATTGACAGAATATATCATATTACGAATGATATTGTCAAAGACTACAATATGACTACGAATGATATTGTCAAAGACTACAATATCCAAATATAATTATGTGTCCTCATATACAAATTCAAGATGATAAAGACGTTGTCGTGTTTATTGCTCATAACGTTCGTAATATTAATAGAAGCATCATATTGCTAATAACTAGGATGTCAAAAACTTCTACCCCTACACCACCACCTCTTTTTAAATCACCACCCCTTTATAAGAAAGAACTAGACCTGACGATGATAAATTCCTCTAAATGTACTCGTGGTCATCATTTTGTCACTCCACTAGTTATTATGGTACAAGATTCAATAGTATTCTTAGAAGAAGACATAAATTTTGCACCGTACAGTCTAGATGTTAAGATAAATATCAAGAAAAAAGAACTTGCATAAGACCCTCCCATCTCAAACATTAACATGGACGGCAGAAGGTATGATTAATTATTATATCATATTTTTAATATATTATTATGCTTTTGTAAATATATTTACTATTATAATAAATGTATCCATGTACTTGAAGGTTTTCTCCTAATGTATATGTCAGACATGATACAATCACTTTAAGTGTTGATGGTTTCTCTAGCAAAAGGGAAATATATCTGAACGCCAATCCTATTAATGATGGTTGCGGTATACTAAAATCATTCATGGATAGCTCTATTAATCCTATATTTCTACATTCGAAGAATCCTCTTGGAGATAGCAAAGTAAAGGATAGATCTATCGATCTTGTATTTCTACATCCAAAGATCATTTTTATTATAATGATGAGAAAGTGATATCCATGATAAATACCGTTGACTCTCTTGATGTACATTCGAAACATATATATATGTGCTTACTCACTCCTAAGATAATCAAATATTTTCATCATCCGTCTTCGGGTATAAATGTATTGATTATATTAAAATCATTAATTCATATATGTTGTTCTATTTATTAAGTTTGTTATTCTTTTTTTTAGAACTTTCACAACTACTTCGATACCTAAATATCAATTCAAGGTTAAAGCTCCAAAGCCTTCATCATCTATCTTTAAGAATGAATGTATTTATTTATGCTTTGAGTAATTCATAATGTGAATAAATTTATTTTAATTCTTTAACAACTCATATTTTTTATTTTAATTTTTAAAACTTCCATAATTTGATTCAACACCAATATGTTTAGCACTTGATTATATTGGAAATTCTAATTTGCTAGAAACAATCAAACAAACAGAATTAAAATTGGTGGTGATTGAACCATCAGCAATATCTGATCTAACATAAAGATATGATGATACTTATGACACAATGAATTTTCGACTAATATAGAAGTCAGAGATAATTATCATGAAGTGCCCCTCTATCAAATATTTAAGGATAAGAAAACCATGATAAATATGTTGAGCAAATTTACACTATATTCAAACTTTGAATATAAAGTTTTCAAGTCTACGACTATGAGATATACCATCATATGCAAAGCTAATAAGTGTATATGGAGATTACATGCATCTTGACAGAAGAGTACTAATGTGTTCATGATTACTTCCTTATATAATCAGTATCACTGCTGTTTTAAAAAACATGATGATGATCAATGTCAAGCAAAAAGTCATTTAATCAGTGAGTTTGTAAAACATAAGTTAGAGGCATATGTTGCATATGCTTCGAATGCTATTATATGTGATGCACAAAAAGAGTTTGGTATTAATATTAATTATAAAAAAAGCATGGAGAGCAAAGAAAAAAAACAATAAGGGAATTAAAAGGGACATATGAGGACTCATATAACATACTTCCAGCATATTGCCATGAGCTTAAGAAAAAGAATCCGAAAACCATTACCAAGTTCTTATGTGCAGAAGGAAGATTCAAACGTTTTTTTTTGTGGCCCTCGGTTCCTGCTTAAGAAGATTCCAAAGACATATCTTAAGATCGATATTTTCTGTTGACGGGACACAACTGAAGAAAAAATATAAGAGCATTTTATTTCTTGCGATAACGTTAGACAGTGATAAATCATATTTTTTCTATCGTTATGGGTGTTGGAGAGTCTGAGAACAGCTACAGTTGGATATGGTTTTTGATAAAATTGTGTGATGTCATGGGTCCTGTTGAGAGATTAGTGATTATATCAGATCAACACAAGACTTTATTACAGTAAGTTCCTCAAGTATTCTCCCATGCATATCATGTGTATTGTGTTTTTTACATAATACAAAATATTTTTGCCAAATTCAAGCAGAAAGAGTTATATTCATATTATTATACGGCCGCTAAAGCAACACGACCAACTAAATTTTATCTATTAATGAAAATAATTAAAAGGATGAATATTGATGCTTACGGATGGCTAAATGATATAGTGAAAGAAAGATGGATTACGACATACTTTTCTGAAAGAATATATAATATAATCACCACAAATAGTTTTGAAAACTATAATAACATCCTGAAAGAGCTCAGAGAAGATCCCATCACGACGATTGCTTATGGATTTTATTTAAAACTTCAAAGGATGTGGTACAAGCAGAGAAAAATGGCACCAACATTGACCACAAGGCTAACAAATTGGGCCAAGAAAATATTAAACAAACAAATAGAATTTGCTCGTAATATGACTTGTCATCCGATTAATCATAATAAATTCATGATTAGATTTTCAGGATATGGGGATCAAGTTACATTAAGTCGAAGAAAGTGTATATGTTATAAGTTTGATTTGATGACAATGTCATGTTTACATGCTTTACGTGGAATTACTAATTATAATATAGATCTTTATAAATATTGTGCATACTACTACTCGGCCGAGAACTATATATTGACATATAAAGAATCAATCTATCCAGTAGTTGATAAGATACAATGAAAAACTCTAAAAGACAATTTTCAAACTGAAAAATTGGGAATACCTTTAGGTTGAAATCCGGTAGGAAGATCAAAGAAAAAAACGGATTCTATCACAGGAGGAAGAATGCAAAACTGTCAAGTACTAAAGATGTAAGAAGACTAGGCATAATAGAATAACTTGCAAGCAACCAATTCAATAAGTCTAGTGACATCTATCTTTTTCTGAAGAGATTTTGTACTATTTGGTTTCTTATGTAATATAATATTATATATTTTTGTTAGAAAATGATATATAATTTTTATTTTGGGCTTATAGTGCTGGATGTTAAACTAATATTTAAAATAAAATGATATGAAATTATATTTTGAGTAGATATTTGAAATCAATGTTTTTTATATAGAGTTATTTTTATGTAAGTGTTTGTTAAGCGTGAAATAAACGTAGCTACGCGTAATATTAACTATAGATGAAACATAGTTCCTGTATTTACTATATTCTATAGAATACGAGAAATAACATAAGTCATTATGTGTAGTATAGACGCAGGTACATACAGAGTTAATGCAGAGAAAACGCAGACTTGCATTTACCATATTCTATATAGGAGCAGAAGTAACAAAAGTTCCTATACGCATAATAGATGCAGGTATATGCAGAGGAAATGCATACATGTATTTAACATATTATGTACAACAGAAGTATACAAGACTTTATGTGCAGAATAGAAACAAGTATACGCAGAGTTAATATAGAGAAAACGCATATATGCGTTTACCATATTCTACACAATAACAGAAGCAACAGAAGTCTTTATGCGATGATAAACGTAGGTACACACAGAGGAAATACATATATGTGTTTGCCATATTCTATACAATATAAATATGCAATACTCAATGCGCAGAATAGACGCAAGTACATACAGAGTTACCGTATATATACATTTATCATATTCTAACAACAGCAGAAGTAACAAAAATCTCTATGTACATGATAGAAGCAGGTACACACAGAGTAACAAAAGCAACAGAAGTATACAAGACTCTATACATAGAATAAACGTAGATACACGCAGAGTTAACGTGGAGAAAACGTATATATGTGTTTATCATATTCTACACAAGATTCTACAGTCTTTATACACATAAATGGTGATTATTGAAAAAAAAAATTCAACTCCCTTTTGTAGAAGGAACATACACGATAACATTTTATCCATACAAGCTAGATTATGTACAAAAATTTCTTTATCCACCAAAACACTAATCCAAAAAATATTACATACAACTATTATGTCTTCCTTCCACTAAGATACTAATCTAAAAGATATTACATCCAATTGTAATGTCCTCCCACCAAAATATTAATCCAAAAAAGATTATAATCAAATATTATGTCTTCATGCCTCTAAAAATCATCAGTCTCTGTCATCCAAATATGAAACAAATATTGACTTCAGTTAAATTAATTTGACCTCTTTTTTTATCAATTGGTATACGATTCGTCTTTTAAGCACCGGCATATCTTGTTGTATTTATACACAATGGGTTAGATATGAACATTATAACGAATATATATATGTATATATAGGATAATTAGCACTATTAAATTTATAAATATTTGAAAATAAACTTATTAAACAAACCTGATTAAAATCAATGGAACGATTGTATGTAGCATAATTTGCATAAGTTATTGTGAACACACCACAATCATACCTACAAAAATACTTATTACTAATTAATTGAATCATAGAATAATTAGGATAAAATTATTAACTCTAGTAAGTTACTCTCGAGTTTGTTTGTTTAGAAAGATTTTGATTACCCAATAACATCTTTCACTCTTTATTAAAAGTATCTTTATCCTCCAAAGTATAAAATATCAAGGGCATAAGGTATGGAAACATATTTATCTCTTCTGCATACATTCCGAGTGGCTTAGTGTAGAACAAATCAACTACAGCTAATATCTGTGACTCATTGTGTAGGATTGCCAACCACCAATGCATATTATCGTAGTTGATCGAGATGATAATAAACTGACAATCCCACATTGATATAAGTCTCCCCGTCTTAAAATCTATATCCAATTATCCAATTTTTTCAAGTAGGCAAGAAGGTTCTCACTCATTAATTCAGATTTATAAAATAATTTTTTCACATCGGACAAAGTATGACCTTGTATCTTGTCACTTTTCATAAAAGTTTGGAGTTAGATATATACAGATTAAACTAAAGACTGCTCATAACAAGAACCATTTATTAATAAAATAAACATATGATATAATAGACACAAATGGAAAAAAAAATTGTTTTTAAAGAAAAATACTCAGAAAATTGATTTGGCTATAACAATGTTAAACTTATTGGGCTGGTTTAGCTCGCGAAGTGCCAGCATTCTTTTCTCAAGTAAGATACAATATGCATCAACATGCTGATTATGATAATTTTTATATTAAGTTTCTTTCAAGTATAAATATAGTAATAAGAAAAATTTAAAACTAATGTCTTAACTTACATCGCTCGCAAACCATCCTCTGCAGTCATATATCTCCAAAACAATTTTTGGAGTAATTAAAACTCCATCAAAATTACTAAGGGACCTGCAATACAAAGTACAGATTTTATATATAGTTTACTAGTTAGACTAATATTGAAAATTATATATTTGAAACTTACAATTGATTGTAATTCACTACAAAAAAAACATTTTTTACCGACAGAATAAATCCGTCGGTAATAACATAGTTCCGTCGGTATTAATTTATGGCGACGGAACGAATTTTTGTCGCTGGCCGTTGAAAAAAAAAGGCGTCGGGAAAAATAACGGCGACGGAATCAAATATCCGTCGGTATTAATGTAATACCGACTAATACCGAATATTGTCCATCCGTCAGCAATTTGTAAATATTTTAAAATATATATAATAGCTTATTACCGAAGGATACAGTGTATTCCGTCGGCAAAACTAAATATATTACCGACGGTAATTTAATTTCTGTTAGTAATATATTTATATTTTTATTTAAATAAAATTTATTTGTACCGATGACGAAATTCGATCCATCGGCAATAATATTATTACCGACGAAACCTATACTATCCGTTGGTAATAAAACATGAATTTTTTTAAAAAAAATTCTAAAATATTTGGCTATTTAATTCTTGTGATTTATAACAATACCACAATATATTCAAATATTACCACATCCAATTAATCAAATATTACCATAATTTATTAAATATTACCATAAATTACCAAATATACCACAATACCATAGACAAGACTAAAAAATTATCACATAATTATTATAAAATTATTTTTACATAATCCAAAACTGAGGGAAGCTGCGAGCTCTAGCTCAACCACCCCACGCCACCCCGCACCAATACTAGTGCTCTCTTCCCCCGACACTGCACATTCTGCAATTAACATGTATTTATTAAAAAAATAGTGTACATCTATATATATAGAGATATAAAAAAATAGTTTATATCTATAATTTAGAGTCGAAACGTTGGAAAATCACAAGTTAGCGTGTTTCAGATTTGAAATTGGTTTGGATTCGATCGGATCATCATCGGATCGCATTCGATATTTCGGACTTGGATGATTTTTTGTATTTCGAACTTGCGAGCAAGTCCTAATTAGATATTTTAACAATTTACTCTCCGATTGACCAATTTATAGTCGAAGCGTTGCAAAAATACAAGTTAGCTTGTTTTGGATTTGAAATTGGTTTAGATTCGATCGGATCGTTATCGAATCGCATCCGATATTTTGGACTTGGATGATTTTTTGTATTTCGGACTTGTGAGCAAGTACTAATTAGATAATTTAACAATTTACCCTCCGATTGATCAATTTAAAGTCGAAGCGTTGGAATATCACAAGTTAGCGTTTCAGATTTGAAATTGGTTTGGATTCGATCGGATCGTCATCGGATTGCATCCGATTTTTTAGACTTGGATGATTTTTTGCATTTCGGACTTGCGAGCAAGTCTTAATTTGATATTTTAATAATTTACCCTCCGATTGACCAATTTAGAGTCCAAGCGTTGGAAAATCACAAGTTAGCGTGTCTCGAATTTGAAATTAATTTGGATTCGATCGGATCATCATTGAATCGCATCCGATATTTTGGACTTGGATGATTTTTTGTATTTCGGACTTGCGAGCAAGTCCTAATTAGATATTTTAACAATTTACCCTCCGATTGACTAATTTAGAGCCTAAGCGTTACAAAATCACAAGTTAGCGTGTTTCGGATTTGAAATTGGTTTGGATTCGATCGGATCGTCATCGGATCGCATCTGATATTTCAGAATTGGATGATTTTTTGTATTTCGGACTTGCGAGCAAGTCCTAATTAGATCTTTTAACAATTTACCTTCTGATTGATCAATTTAGAGTTCAAGCATTGGAAAATCATAAGTTAGCATGTTTCGGATTTGAAATTAGCTTGGATTCGATCGGATCGTCATCGGATCGCATCCGATATTTCAGACTTGGATGAATTTTCATATTTCGGACTTGCGAGCAAGTCCTAATTAGATATTTTAACAATTTACCCTCCGATTGATCAATTTAGAGTCCAAGCGTTGGAAAATTACAAGTTAGCGTGTTTCGGATTTGAAATTGATTTGGATTCGATCGGATCATCATCGGATCGTATCTGATATTTCAAACTTGGATGATTTTTCGTATTTCGGACTTGCGAGCAAGTCCTAATTAGATATTTTAACAATTTACCCTCCGATTAACCAATTTAGAGTCCAAGCGTTTGAAAATCACAAGTTAGCGTGTTTCGGATTTGAAATTGGTTTGGATTCGATCGGATCGTCATCAGATCGCATCCGATATTTTAGCCTTGGATGATTTTTCATATTTCGGACTTGCGAGCAAGTCCTAATTAGATATTTTAACAATTTACCCTTCGATTGACCAATTTAGAGTTGAAGCATTGGAAACTCACAAGTTAGCGTGTTTCGGATTTGACATTGGTTTGGATTCAATCGGATCATCATCGGATCACATCCGATATTTCGGACTTGGATGATTTTTCATATTTCAAAATTCCGAGCAAGTTCTAATTAGATATTTTAACAATTTACCCTCCAATTGATCAATTTAGAGTCGAATCATTGGAAAATCACAAATTAGCGTATTTCGGATTTGAAATTGGTTTGGATTCGATTGGATCGTCATCAGATCGCATCCGATGTTTCGGACTTGGATGATTTTCGTATTTCAGACTTACGAGCAAGTCCTAATTAGATATTTTAATAATTTATCCTCCGATTGACCAATTTAGAGTCGAAGCGTTGGAAAATCACAAGTTAGCGTGTTTCGGATTTGAAATTGGTTTGGATTCGATCGAATCATCATCGGATCGCATCCGATATTTCGGACTTGGATGATTTTTCATATTTCGAACTTGCAAGCAAATTCTAAGTAGATATTTTTATAATTTACACTCCGATTGACCAATTTAGAGTAGAAGCGTTGGAAAATCACAAGTTAGCGTGTTTCAGATTTGAAATTTGTTTGGATTCGATCGGATCGTCATCAGATCGCATCCGATATTTCGGACTTGAATGATTTTTTTGTATTTCGGACTTGCGAGCAAGTCTTAATTAGATATTTTAACAATTTACCCTCCGATTGACAAATTTAGAGTCCAAGCATTGGAAAATCACAAGTTAGCGTGTTTCAGATTTGAAATTGATTTGGATTCGATCGGATCGTCATCGGGTCGCATCCGATATTTTAGAATTGGATGATTTTTAGTATTTCGAACTTGCGAGCAAGTCCTAATTAGATATTTTAACAATTTAGCCTCCAATTGACCAATTTAGAGTCCAAGCATAGGAAAATCACAAGTTAACGTGTTTTGGATTTGAAATTGGTTTGTATTTGATCGGATCGTCATCGGATCACATCGGATATTTTGAACTTGGATGATTTTTTGTATTTCGGACTTACGAGCAAGTCCTAATTAGATATTTTAACAATTTACCCTCCGATTGACCAATTTAGAGTCGAAGCGTTGGAAAATCACAAGTTAGCTTGTTTCAGATTTAAAATTGGTTTGGATTCGATCGGATCGTCATTAGATCGCATCCACTATTTTCGAACTTGGACGATTTTTCATATTTCGGGCTTGTGAGCAAATCCTAATTAGATATTTTAACATTTACTCTATGATTGACCAATTTAGAGTCGAAGCGTTGGAAAATCATAAGTTAGCGTGTTTTAGATTGAAATTGGTTTGGATTCAATCAGATCGTCATCGGATCGCATCCGATATTTCGGACTTGGATGATTTTTCGTATTTTGAACTTGCGAGCAAGTCCTAACTAGATATTTTAACAATTTACCCTCTGATTGACCAATTTAGAGTCGAAGCGTTGGAAAATCACAAGTTAGCGTGTTTCAGATTTGAAATTGTTTGGATTTGATCGAATCGTCATCAGATCGTATCCAATATTTCGGACTTGGATAATTTTTTGTATTTCGAACTTGCGAGCAAGTCCTAATTAGATATTTTAAGAATTTACCCTCCGATTGACCAATTTAGAGTCCAAGCGTTGGAAAATCACAAGTTAGCTTGTTTCAGATTTGAAATTGGTTTGGATTCGATCGGATCATCATCGGATCGCATCCAATATTTCGAACTTGGATGATTTTATATATTTCGGACTTGCGAGCAAGTCCTAATTAGATATTTTTATAATTTACCTTCATATTGACCAATTTAGAGTCCAAGCGTTGGAAAATCACAAGTTAACGTGTTTCAGATTTGAAATTGGTTTGGATTCGATCGGATCGTCATCGGATCGCATCCGATATTTTGGAATTGGATGATTTTTCATAATTCGAACTTGTGAGCAAGTTCTAATTAGATATTTTAATAATTTACCCTCTGATTAACCAATTTAGAATCGAAGCATTGGAAAATCATAAGTTAGCATGTTTCGGATTTGAAATTGGTTTGAATTCGATCGGATCGCATCCGATATTTCAAACTTGGATGATTTTTTGTATTTCGAACTTGCGAGTAAGTCCAAATTAGATATTTTAACAAATTACCCTCCTATTGACCAATTTAGAGTCAAAGCTTTGGAAAATCACAAGTTAGCGTGTTTCAGATTTGAAATTGGTTTGGATTCGATTGGATCGGCATCGGATCGCATCCGATATTTCGAACTTGGATGATTTTTCGTATTTAGGACTTGTGAGCAAGTCCTAATTAGATATTTTAACAATTTTCCCTTTGATTGATCAATTTAGAGTCGAAGCGTTGGAAAATCACAAGTTAGCGTGTTTTGGATTTGAAATTGGTTTGGATTCGATCGGATCGTCATCGGATCGCATCCGATATTTTAGACTTGGATAATTTTTCATATTTCAGACTTGCGAGCAAGTTCTAATTAGATATTTTAATAATTTACCCTCCGATTGACCAATTTAGAGTCGAAGCGTTGGAAAATCCAAAGTTAGAGTGTTTCGGATTTGAAATTGGTTTGGATTCGATCGGATCGTCATCGGATCGCATCCGATATTTTGGACTTGGATGATTTTTCGTATTTTGGACTTACGAGCAAGTCCTAATTAGTTATTTTAATAATTTATCCTCTGATTGACTAACTTAGAGTCCAAGAGTTGGAAAATCACAAGTTAGCGTGTTTCTGATTTGAAATTGGTTTGGATTCGATCGGATCGTCATCGGATCGCAATCGATATTTCGGACTTGGATGATTTTTCGTATTTTGGACTTGCGAGTAAGTCCTAATTAGATATTTTAACAATTTACCCTCCGATTGACCAATTTAGAGTTAAAGTATTGGAAAATCACAAGTTAGTGGGTTTCGGATTTGAAATTGTTTTGGTTTCGATCAGATCATCATCGGATCGCATCGGATATTTTGAACTTGGATGATTTTTTGTATTTCAGACTTACGAGCAAGTCCTAATTAGATATTTTAACAATTTACCCTCCGATTAACCAATATAGAGTCGAAGCAATGCAAAATTACAAGTTAGCGTGTTTCGAATTTGAAATTAGTTTGGATTCGATCAGATTGTCATCGGATCGCATCTGATATTTCGAACTTGGATTATTTTTCATATTTCGAACTTGAGAGCAAGTTCTAATTAGATAATTTAACAATTTACCCTCCGATTGACTAATTTAGCTTCGAAGCGTTGAAAAATCACAAGTTAGCGTGTTTCGGATTTAAAATTAGTTTGGATTCGATCGGATCGTCATCGGATCGCATTCGATTCGATTAGATCATTATCGGATTCTATCGGATTTGAAATTGGTTTGGATTTGATTGGATCGTCATTGGATTCGATCGGATTTGAAATTGGTTTGGATTCGATCGGATCGTTAACGGATTCGATCGGATCATCAAATGTACCATGACATCAAAGAAGGAAAGTGAAAATATCATCTCTAGCTTGCATAATGTGATTACAATATCCCTCTCCATCTAATCAAGTTTGTCCAGTCTAAATACCTTTGAGCACAACTGTCTGAAAAATATACTGAGCTCAATTAACGGACCGGACTTCTGTTCGGTTAAATTCTCATGTATAGCAAGAGATAACAATCACTGCATAAGAACATGACAATCGTGGCTCTTTAATCCAGATAACTTCCGGCCGTTCTCTTGCACGCATCGTACGATATTCGAAGAGTAACCGTCCGGTATTTTCACAGACCGTAGGAATACACATAAGGCTGTCTTCTGTTGTGAGCTTATTGTGTAGCATGCAACTGGCAACACATACTTATCCCCGATCTCTTGGGGATGAAGTGATTTTCGGATACCCAACTTCTTTATATTGAGATGAGATTTAAGATTATCCTTCGTCTTACCGTCGAGATTCAGCAGTGTTCCTATAATATTGTCATACACATTTTTCTCGATATGCATGACATCCAAGTTATGCCGCAAGAGAAGGCTGCTCCAGTACTATAATTTAAAAAAAATACTCTTCTTCTTTCAATTATGCTTATGCACAGATTCTTCATACGTTATCTTATTTTTGCCTTTCCCAAGTGCCACCGCATCAAGCTGATCCAATTCACACAAGACTTCTACCCCCGAAAGCTGCTCTGGGGCCTTTGCAAGTTCCTTCTTATCGTTGAACATCTTTTGTTCTGCCTCCACTTATGGACGTCAATAAGGAATCGTCGATGGCCCATATAACAGAACTTGCCTCCGTTCTTTAACCGTAATGAATCTGTCTCCTTATTGCATGTAGGACACGTCAATTTTCCTTTAGTACTCCACCCGAATAAGTTAGCATATGCGGGAAAATCGTTGATGGTCCATAGAAGTACTGCATGCATCCGAAAATTCTAGCGCAATGAGGCATCATACGTATCGGCCCCAACTTTTCACAACTCGTTTAACTCCTCAATTGCTGTAAGTAAATGTCAATATCATTACCAAGCGACCTGGGTCTAGGAATAAGCAAGGAGAGCATTGTGTATGGCTTTTTAAAGCACATCCAGGGAGGCAAATTGTATAGAACTAGGACAACTAGCCAAATGTTGTACGACACACTCATATTTCCAAAGGGATTGAAGCCATTGCTAGCAAGCCCTAACCTAACGTTGTGAACTTCATATGTGAATTCAGGATAGGTCTGATTAAAATCTTTCCACGTTAGAGAGTCAACCGAATGTCTTATAAACCCATCATCTGTACGTTCTCGTGCATACCACCTTATGTGCTCAGTAGTTTTCGATGACATAAACAACCTCTGAAGCCTGTCCCTAAGCGGAAAGTATAGGAGAACCTTTGCAAATATATTTTTCTTTCTTCGATTGGTACTAGACTCAGCATCTGCCTCTTTATATCTTGTTGCTCCGCATATGTGGCATGGCCGCGTATGTTCGTACTTCTTCCAGTACAACATACAATCGTTCACGCATGCATCAATTTTGTCATAACCAAGACCAAGATCTTTAATTGTCTTCTTCGCCTCGTAGAATGATTTCGATATTGTCTCACCTATAGGAAAAGCCTCTTTCAACAACTCTACCGACATATTAAATAACTTATTACTCCAACCATTGAGGTACTTCAAATGAAGAAGCTTTACAGTGAAAGAGAGTTTTGAAAACTTCTCACACCTCGGGTATAGTGGTTGTTCGGCATCCTTAAGCAATCTGTAGAACTTGTCCGCTTCAATATTGGGCTGATCACCTGACAGTGTTTCTATACCTATTCCACCTTGCAAATCATGTATCATACCCTGTATGTCATCGCCATCGTCCGTATTAATATTATCATTATCGATCATTGTGTTCGTATTTTTACCGTGAACTGTCATGGGGACTGCAACTAGCTCCTCATCGTGCGAGAACCAACAGGTATAGGTAATGTCAATGTCACGCATTACCAAATCAACCTCATATTCCTCTTGAACCTTCCTAGTCACCATTCCACAGTCTATATAGGGACACACAATTTTTTCATCAAGTGATGCAAAACGCTTAAATGCAAAATTCAGAAATTTCCTGACTCCTTCTCTGTACTCTTGGCTCATCCGATTCGAATTACGCATCCAACTTTTATCGATCGAAGACGTCTTCGTCTATCTGGCCATACAACACCTGCAGTAATTTCAAACCATGTCTATGAGACTCCGTACAATTTTAGTTAATGGAAAAATAGCGATAGCTTCTGCCCAATTTTAGTTAATAAAAAATTCCCAAGCCCGAAGGTCAATCATCGACTTTGACAATCTATACCAGTTCTTAGAACCTAAAATGGCTTAACTGATTGATATTAGGATTTCATGGTAAGTACACACCAGTTTTTTTTTTAGCATCACACTGCATCTCATATGTGGGGGGTTAAAGCTGAGCCAAGCTTTGGTTGGCTTGACCTTGTTCACGAGCCTAAACTTCAGACTAGGCTATGCTCAATTAGTGATTGAACAGTCCCTTATCGAGCTTGTTCATGAGCTTAAACTTCATACTAGGATATATGTTAGGCTTATTCAAGTCATTTATGGGCCTATTCATGAGCCCTTTATGAGCCTATCAAGTTTGTTCACAAGCTTTGCTCACAAGCCCTAAACAAGCATATTCGCGAGCCCAAACGAGCCGAGCTTTGGTCTGCTTAAGCTTGGCTTGTTTATTAAACGAGCCTAAACTGAGCTTTGGTCGGCTTGAGCTTGTTCATGAGCCTAAACTTTAGACTAGGCTATGCACAATTAGTGATATAACAGTCCCTTATCGAGCTTGTTCATGAGCCTAAACTTCATACTAGGATATATGTTAGGCTTATTCAAGTCATTTATGAGCCTATCAAGTTTGTTCACGAGCTTTGCTCACAAGCCCTAAACAAGCATGTTCGTGAGCCCAAACGAGCCGAACTTTGGTCTGCTCAAGCTTGCCTCGTTTATTAAACGAGCCTAAACCGAGTTTTGGTCGGCTTGAGCTTGTTCACGAGCCTAAACTTCAGACTAGGCTATGCTTAATTAGTGATTGAACAATCCCTTATCGAGTTTGTTCATGAGTTTGTTCATGAAATTTAACTCAAAAACACTTAACCCCTCTATAATCTAAAAACTACATTTTGTCACTCATTCAATTCAGTTTTGATCAGATAAAAATTACCAGATAAGGGAATTAAGTAGTTGACTAAACGGGGTATTGTGCTAACATTTCAAATTTTAGGGAGCAATTTAGAACAATATAACTGGGTATTATGATAAAACAACTTAACCCCCCTATAGTCTAAAATCTATATTTTGCCCCCATTCAATTCAGTTTTGATCAAATAAAAATTATCAAATGAGGGAATTAAGTAGTGACTAAACGGGGTATTGTGCTAAGATTTCAAACTTTAGGGAGCGATTTAGAACAATATAAATGGGTATTGTGCTAAAAATTTCTTAATCCTGGTCTAAAAACTACATTTTGCCCCCATTCAATTCAGTTTTGATAAGATAAAAATTACCAAATGCGGGAATTAAGGTGATGACAAAAGGGGTATTGTGCTAACATTTCAAACTTTAGGATACGATTTGGAAAAAAATAAACTAAAGGGGAGAGGGAGGAGAAGGAGGAGCTCATCGGAGAGGGAGAGGGAGGCCTCGAGGAGGAGGAGAAGCAGCGGCGCCGACGGAGGGGAGGTCGAGCAGCGTCGCCAGTCGATAGCGCGCTGAAGGGGAGGGGAGGGTGACAGGAGGTGCGAGAGAGGGGAGGGGTGGCCGGAGGCGCAAGGGGGGGAGGGATGGCCGACCGGAGGCACACGAGGGAAGGGAAGAAGGCCGGGGAGGGGGGGAATTAGATCGAGAGAGAGAGAGGGGAGGGAGGCCGGGGAGGGGGGGTATTTAGATCGAAACAGAAAGGGGGATCGGGGACCGACCGGGTTAAAAAAATTGCAGGGTTTTTTACCGACGGAACGTATATATTCCGTCGGTAATAAGTAGTGTTTTACTGACGGTAATTAAATCCGTCGGTGTAAATATTAAACCGATGGATATTCTTTTCCTATCGGTAATTAAAATGGTAAAAAAAAATAAAAATTTATATATTAATACTACCGACGGAATAAATGTATACCATCGGTAATATTAATTATGCCGACGAACATATAGTTACTGTCGGTAAAAATAAACAAAAAAAATAGTAAAATATAAAATATATTATACCGACGGACTTATATATATATCTATCGGCATTAATTTATTTTTATCGATGGCAATTAATATTACCGTCGGCAATAAACTAGTTTCTTGTACTGATTGTTATCCATGAAAGCCAAAATGTCTTGTCTCTCACTATTCGAGAGCCTTTTTAAGTCTTTCACACCCACCGATTGATCTAATGGTTCGATATAATATCATCTAGAAAGCTATTTCTTGATAGCATCCGTATATGGGGATGAAACATGGGGCCCGTGTTTTCTTTTACACTTAGACACATTTTCTCACATTCTATATACAAACATCACATTATGATTGACAAAAAAATTAATGAATAACAATTAGAAATCATTTTATAACTATAATCTATATTAGAATAATATATTTTAAAATCTTATTTAAATTATTTATTTTCAGTTGGTTCTTAGGATGATACCATGATATAAACATCATCCTTTTCCTTCTTATGGGCCCCTTCACTCTGTACATACCAAGTCAAACATAAAACAACATAAAACAATATGTAAAAGCTTATAAACTATTACCGATTTCTAATAATTGATAATTTTTTATAGTTATAATCATACAATTATACAGTTTTGTTTGAACTTAGACATGACCATCGCATCATCATTCAAATCATATGTAGAGTCTATCCCCTCTTGTTCTACTTCTTCCTCCTCATTGTCCTTCTTGTGCAAAAACTTGATAATTGTGGACTTGTAGGGAGTGATAGCTTATTATAATAGCAACAAAATAATAGTGCTTAGTATCCAATATCGTGCAACAAATAGAAATGAAGATAGTAACATATCAAGTAATTAATTATCAAACAGGAATATAGTACGTAATTATTTTAAAATACCATGCTCATATCTTGATGCTCTTGAGGCGTAGTCACTTCTCGGTAGGATGACTGCATAGATAGTCTAATCCTCAATTCTAAAATTTAATCCTCCAATGACTTTATTTTTGTATCATAATTCTCTTTCATTTAGATAATTATTTTCTAAATTAAGCCTTTTAGGTGGTGGGGGTACTCCCACGTTGGGTATGAGAGTGACTTCTTGTGCTGACTTAAAAAATATAGATCAGATACCATTACCCTAATCAATCTCTTGTTCATCTCCCTCCTCCAATAAACTATCTCCCTTTTGCGCCCCCCCCCCCCCCCCCCCCCCCCCGTCCTCCTCAAAAAAATTGTCTCCCTTGTTAGCTCCATTCTCTAAAAACGGTTGTAAAAACTCCAAACCCATCTCGTGTTCGGTTGGAGCAAGACTCTCCAAAATTAGACACTACAATATAAAAAAAGACAAATATATTAGTTCAAACTAAAATGAACATGAATACAAGTATGTCATTGAGAAATTTAACTTACTTTATCTTTCTCAATTTCATGTTTGATATTGACATAGGTCAAGCCTTTCTTGAAGACGAATCATTTTAGGATTCTCGGAAACGTGTCTTTCAAGCTCATTTTAGCAACATAGCGGCCCAAGTGGGGCATGCACTCACAAGCCCAAGCATATCGAAAGTAAGAATGAATATGAACTAAGTAAACAACAAAAATAAATGAAGAAAAAAATTTACATAAATATGTTGGGGATGAATACGTGTAGAGCATAGGGGCATCCTGTGATGTTATATTTCTTCGGATTCTTTCCCTCTTTGATAGCTCATTCGAAGCTGGCTTTTAAAGTGTTAATAAACCAAGTTACCCCATGGGTATTGATTGAATCCTTCTAAGTCCTAAGCCAGTTGAAGATACTTATTCTGGACCCCGCTAATTTTGTGGGATCCCAAGAAATAGCTGACATGGTATTTTTGGCTTACCAAATCTAGATTTGAGGTAGGGAGGTCGTTGGAGATGCTCTTAGAGAAATGCTATTCAGCCCGAAGGTTTTTCCGATTTCGCCGGCCGGATTGACATGGCAGCGTGCAACTGGTGGCTGAAACCCACTTGGGACATTTAAGTCTTTTACACCATCAGTTACATGCTACCATGTCAATTGGGCTGAGCGGAGTCGGGAAAACCTTGGGGCATAATAGCATTTATCTTTCTTTCATTTGGAAAATTATACTTTGCTCCCTGAAGTTTAACTCAAAAACACTTAACTCCCTATATAGTTAAAAGGCTACATTTTGCCCCCTTCAATTCAGTTTTGATCATAAAAATTACAAATGGCTGACAAAAGGGGTACTATGCCAACATTTCGAACTTTCGGGAGCAATTTGGAACAAAAAAAACTACATAGGGGTTAAATGTTTTTGACCTAAGCTTCAAGGGGGCAAAGTATAATTGACCCTTTTTAATATATGGAGTCCAATCTTTGATCACCACATCAGCTATTGGAGCCCGTTGCTCCAACAGCCATTGGAGCCAAGTATTGTTCTTACAACTACCACATAAGCTTGGGGGTGTAAAAATAGACCGTAGGCCTGAGCCCGGTCCTAGAGTCAACGGCCCGAGCCCGACCCAACCTGATCAACAGCCGGACCTAAGTACTCTGTGGGCTAGGCTCGAGCCTCTACCTTGAACGCAAGGCCCGGCTTAGCCCGACCCGAAATTAAGCCCGATGACCCGGCCCGATGGCCTGACCTAAAAGCCAGAACAGATAGCCCGATCCGAAAACCCTTTTTTCAAAATTGAAGCCGGATTTTTTGAAAACAAATAATATTTTTAGTTATTTTTTAATAAAAAATAAATTTTCAAATTAGAGATTCCCTCTCTTTCAAAATGACTATTATACTCATAACCAACAACTCTATTATAGAGATACTTTGATATTTTAGACCCGGATTTTTCATATAAATTGGACCCATTTCTTATCCATTCTCATGACCGAAAAGACCCGAACAGCCCGGCCCAACCCGGAAGCCCAAAATGTGTACACACAGACCAGTCCCGGGAGGGTTGAACCAAGGCCCAAACTGAGGAGCCTGATGGGCTTAGATGGGCCTTGTTTTCTTAGGCCCGACCCAGCCCGGCCCGAGATATATGAGACCGGGCCGGTGTTACCACATCAGCGATGCCCGTAGCTCCAACCATGGTTGAAGCCAAGGTTTTTTTTTTTTTTTTCTTGAGCTCTTTTTACATCATGTTGCAAGATCTAGCATAGCCACACAATAATCATAAATAAATAAATAAAGATTTTTTTGTCCGAACTAGTTTTCTAAAAAAAAATTCAAACATAATTTTTTTATAAAAAAAACCCATATAATCAATTTTGAGGTTAAAAAAAGCCAGAAAAAGAAAGAAAAAACAGCTGATCAATTGCTAAACGAAAGACTCTAGAACAGTGGCTACATATAATGGGAACCCATTAAGACCCCCCCAAATATTGTTGGTATTCTTATTAGGACATGTAAACCTCCACACTCGCAGTCTTCAACAACAGGCAGATGGGGCAGGCATCCACAGACCCGTTGCAGTCCTTGCACAAACACAGGTGCCTGCATGGCAGCAGCAGCATGCACGCCTCCTTGCCCCTGCAAACCCTGCACGCCATCGTCCGCGCCCCGCCCCCTCCCGCAGGGGCCAGAAGGGCGTCGGGACGGTACGATGAGGCGGTGTTGTCAACCTCGCTCTCCCCGCACCCTTCTTTGGCTTGGCCGGGCACCGCCGACTGCATGATGTTGCTCCTCAGCGCATCGACCATCGACTCGCTGCACTGGGCTCTGTACTGCCACGATAGGATCTCCATGCCCACTAGCTTGATCTGCTCGGCTAGTTCCTCGTTCCTCTGGTTCAACCTCTCAAGCTCGAAGTTCTTCTCCCGAATCCTCCGGCTCACCTCCTTCTCGGTGCTACGTAGCAAAGAAGCCATGTGCCTCTGCTTCATCTCTTTCACTCCTTTCGCAAACTGTTCCTCCTGTTTCAAGCCAGATTTTTAATCAAATTCTCCCCCTTATTAACATGCAGCATTGTCATTGTATGCAACCAACCAAAAGAGAGAGTTTAGACCATGTCTTTTCCTTGGAATTGGAATTCCTAGGAAACTGGCACATTCCCACATTTTTCCCATAGAGCCACCAGGTACACAGGGGTTCACAAATCTTCCCATATCTGTCTTGCATACAGATACAGATAGGTACATGCATTCCGCATGATGATGGAAATACAGTGGGATTTACAGATCGTAGGTGTTTGGTTGAGAAATGAAATCCCCACAAAAGGTGGGCTTTCTTTTCCCAGCGAACAAGCAAACATCCAACCCCTGTTATGGAAAGATGATGGGAACAGGATCCATTTCCTAGGAATTCCAATTCAACAGGAAAGAACACAGCCCAAAATTGATACCTGGATTCTTATATAATAGTCGAACTCTTCCTTTTGACGTTCAGCCTCAGTCCTCAAACTGTCGCCAAGAGACATGATGGGAAGCAATGGCAAGGTACCGGATGAGGATGTCACACAGGATTTATGTTCGTCGTCGTCGTAGGACAGCCTCAGGCCAGTCGACACAGCATTCGGATTAGCGAGAGTTCCGGACCTATCACCCTCATCTTGATAGAAATTACTCAAGGAGATTTGCAGATTGTGCTGCATTGGATTGTCTACTGCCTCCTTACATCTTTTGCTTGGTTGGTTCAAAGCAGAAATAGTATCAGTTCCGATATATTTTGCTGGATCAGCCTTACAAGCAGCAGGAACTGCAAAAATAGATTGGAGACTTAAGTGTCACAAAAGACTGTAAATGTGATGTGGCAGATAAATCAGTCAACAGATAAAACTTAAGAATCCAAAAGAAAAGTCCTGGATTTGACAAAATGCATCAAACGCCACATACAGAACCCGAGGGGGGTGGTCTCTAACTGATGTTTTGTTATGAAGTTTGGAAAAATTGATAAGAGAAATATACAAGATAGGAAGATTGGAGATTGCGAAGGCCATGGTGATTAATGAGTGCCGTTATTTACCCTGCAGAAGGATTGCTATATCTCATACAAGAACGAGGTTAGAGACTCCTACTCCAACTAAATGATTATGACCTGATTTCCCCTGCCAGCAAATGAGTACCAAAAAATCGATGTTTGGGCTATCCATTGTACATGTGACAATTTTACAAAGAGCAAAACCAGGAGACTCTAGCTGATTGTTACCAAAAACTCCACTATTTTGAATAAGTCGCAATTGAAACATGCCTAATTCAGTAAACGTTCGCTACAGGACTCTTCCCCGTTTTTAAAAAAAGTCACGATTTAGTGAAAAAGTCATGATTTTCGTATTTTAATATAATCCTGTCATGTACTGCTCAAAAAATCTTTTGGAACATCTATAGATAAATATATTTTCAAATACTAGCATTTGTTCCCCAATTAAGTCCTAACTTTCCTGAGATTATTCTGACTTCTCCCCTAGCCGATTTTTTCCCGATATCCGACTTTGTAAACTATGACTGAGATCACTCAGATCAGTATCACAATACTTGAAGAGTATTCTAATAGAAAGTTCCAATCAAGTGAAAAACCTCTTATATGCGAACCTACCAAGAGGTTTCAGAATTAAATAAAACATGGTGGGTGCGCTATCTATGGCAAGTTGATCATCCTCACCAAAAATTACCAAATTTTAAAACCACTAGGAACATCAAATTAGAAGATTTATTGACCGTTTATTAAAACCGTTAATTTGAATAGCATATTTGATGCCCTTAGAGGCTTTAGAATTTGATGGTTTTTAGTGAGGATGATCAACTTGCCATAGAGAGCATACTCACTCTAGGGGCATCAAAAATCATCAAATTCTAAAACCTCTAGGGGCATCAAATGTTAGAAGACTTATTGATCGTCCATAAAAACAGTTAATTTGAATAGCATATTGGATATGCCTAGAGGCTTTAGATTTTGATGATTTTTGGTGAGGATGATCAACTTGGAATAGGTAGCACGCCTATCAAGTTTCATCAAATTCTGAAACCACTATGTTGCTTTTGCACAAGGTTTCACATATAAGAGGTTTCTCACACGATCAGGACCTTCTATATATATATATATATATATATATATATATAATATATATATATATATATATATATATATATATATATATATATATATATATATATATATATATATATATATAGGGGCATGCTATAATGTGGCATGTGGTAAGTGCGGCACCGCACTACAACCGTCTGATGCACCACTGCATGCATGTGATGCACACAGCGGGTGCATCAGACGGCTACGGTGTAGTGACGCACTTACCGCATGCCGCATTATAGCATGCCCCTATATATATATATATATATATATATATATATATATATATATATATATATATATATATATAGCATAGCATAGCATGACCCATGAAACTTTGACCCATTATCCTAATTGTTGGATTCGGGTTTTAGAATGTGCTAATTTTTTGTGAGGATGATCAACATATCATAGATATCATCCCTCAAAATTTTAGTAAATTCTAAAATCACTAGGGCCATCAAATGTCATAAGTTTTTTCAACCGTCAATTTCAATCGTTGATTTGAAGAGCAAATTTGATACACCTAGAGGTATTAGAAAGTACTGATTTTTTGTGAGGATGATCAACATACTTACATACCATAGATAGCACCTTTATAAAAAATCAGCACATTCTGAAACCCGAATCCAACGGTTAGGATGATGGGTCAAATAATGGTTAGCTGATCCTAACCCATATATATATATATATATATATATATATATATATATATATATATATAGGGGGGTGCTTAGGTGCGGTCTGCAGCCGTCCGATGCACCCGCCGTGTGCATCAAATGCACGGAGTGATGCATCGGACGGCTGCGGACCGCACGGACCGCACCTAAGCACTCCCCAATATATATATATATATATATATATATATATATATATATATATATATATATATATATATATATATATATATATATATAGAGAGAGAGAGAGAGAGAGAGGAGTGATCAGGTGCGAAACCCGGTTAAGATGCGAAAACCCCCTTATTTGCGAAATTAAGCCACATCCGTCTGATCAACCGATCCAACGATTGGTATTCACCCCGCCCACCGACCGCAGCTGTTACTGTGGCGGGCACAGTAACAGCGATTTCGGTGGCGGGGTTGAACCCTGGCCATCCGATCGGCGTGAATCGAACGACCAAATTTCTTTCCGGCCGGTTAAAATTTGTAACCGTTCGATCAAATGATCGAACGGATGAGATCCCATGGGAAACAATCAAATAGGACAAAAAGTAATTATTGTAATCATTACTTTTTGTCCTATTTGATTGTTTCCCACGGGATCTCATCCGTTCGATCATTTGATCGAAAGGCCAAATTTCTTTCCGGCCGGTTAAAATTTGTAACCGTTCAATCGAATGATCGAACGGATGAGATCCCGTGGGAAACAATCAAATAGGACAAAAAGTAATGATTGCAATCATTACTTTTTGTCCTATTTGATTGTTTCCCACGAGATCTCATCCGTTCGATCGAATAGCTACAATTTTTAACCGGGCGGAAAGGATTTGGGCCGTTCGATTCAACCGATCGGACGGTCGGAGTTCATCCACGGAACACCAAACCGGGGCGGAAAGAATTTGGGACGTTCGATTCAAGACGATCGGACGGCCGGAGTTCGACCCCCCACCGAAATCACTGTTACTGTGCCCGCCACAGTAACAGCTGCGGTCGGTGGGCGGGGTGAATACCGATCGTTGGATCGGTTGATCGGACGGCTGTGGCTTAATTTCGCAAATAAGGGGGTTTTCGCATCTTAACCGGGTTTCGCACCCGATCACTCATATATATATATATATATATATATATATATATATATATATATATATATATATATATATATATATATATATATATATATATAGGGTCAGGTTCAATGGACACTGTTTTTGCACTCAATTTTTTACACCGATTTTCAAACCATTAGATAGAGGTTTCAGAATTTCTTGATTTTTTGTGAGCATAATCATCTTGTCTTAGATAACACATCTACAAAAAATCAGCACATTCTAAAGCCTCTAGACTTATTAAATGTGCTCTTCAAATTAAAGATTAAAATGGACGGTCGATAAAGCCTTTTAGTTTTGATGTACTTGGAGGCTTTAGAATGTTCTGATTTTTTGTGGACGTGCTATCTAGGATAAGGTGATTATGCTCACAAAAAATCAAGAAATTCTGAAACCTCTATCTAATGTTTTGAAAATCGGTGTAAAAAATTGAGTGCAAAAACAGTGTCCATTGAACCTGACCCATATATATATATATATATATATATATATATATATATATATATATATATATATATATATAAAAGGGCTGTTACAGTGAGCTGTGGGCTACCGGGGGGGGGGAAGTGAGCTGCGGGTATTTTGATCCCCCAAGAAGTAATGGAATTTGATGAAATTTAGTGAGGTTGTTGCCTAGGATAAGATGATCATCCTCACCAATTTTCATCAAATTCCAAAACTTCTAGGGGGGTCAAATGGTCGAAGCAATTTCTGTCGTCCGCAGTCACCGTTAAAATTGTTTCGACCATTTGACCCCCCTAGAAGTTTTGGAATTTGATGAAAATTGGTGAGGATGATCATCTTATCCTAGGCAACAACCTCACCAAATTTCATCAAATTCCATAACTTCTTGGGGGGTCAAAATACCCGCAGCTCACTTTCCCCCCCGGCAGCCCACAGCTCACTGTAACAGCCCTCTCTCTCTCTCTCTCTCTCTCTCTCTCTCTCTCTCTCTATATATATATATATATATATATATATATATATATATATATATATATATATATATATATATATATATATATATATAAGGGGTCTATCCGTTGAGAAACCTCTTATATGCAAAACTTTCTGCGAAACCTACCTAGAGTTGCAGAAGTTGATGAAACTTGGTGGGTATGCTCTCTATGGTAAGTTGATCATCCTCACAAAAAATCATCAAATTCAAAAGCTTCTTTGGGTATCAAATGTTAGAAGATTTATCGACCATCCATTAAAACCGTTAATTTGAATAACATGTCATATTTGATGCCCTTGAGTTTTAGAAATTGATGATTTTTTGTAAGGATGATCACCTTGCCATAGAGAGCATACCCACCAAGTTTCATCAAATTCTGAAACCACTAGGTCGGTTTCGCACAAGGTTTCACATATAAGAGGTTTCTCAACGGATCACTTGTGGGTGTAACTTGAGCGAAAAAGAAATGGCAATGAAATGAAAAGTACCAAATCTCATGAACTTCATAATACGCAAAAAAAAAAAAAACATTTTTTGAGTGAAAAACTCTTCCTTCCCCGACATAAATAAGTTTGCAAGTTTTATTTCACTTCAGCGCTTTGGCTTATAATGTGTGCCACAGAGAGGAATGCAATTCCTTGCATCGAATTTGGTCGTCTACGTAACCAATGTAGGTATCCCTAATTGATCTTTGAGGTTACTTCGCATGAATCCTCTCTTTGCAAGTGGCAAGAGAGGATTACGAGACAACAGGATATTTGTGGTACTGCGAGAGCGATCAAAACATGCCCACAGTTGTAACTTGTAAGAATAAGATCGGGTATATCTACACTCTACACTATGAGATTGCAAATTTAAGTGACTGAACATTGCTATTCCTTTTTATAATCAACCGAAGAGAAAAAAATATATAAGCCTGACGCTGTTTGGTGCATAATCATGGTCAGGAACTTGTATTTGCAACCATTTCTATTTCCCTCTGATTCACGTAATAGAGCTAGGAAAAAATTACTATTTAACACTCATCGCAATGGTTCTAGCCATCTAGGTCGTATCAAAGTGCATGGGGAAACAAGTAAGACTAACAAAACAACCGCAGAAGCGCACAAATTCATCAATAGGCACTCAAATCGTAAAAAGAAACAAACAAGGCAAATAATTAAAAACACGTACTAAAACTACTTGGAAGAAAGAAGAGTCGGTCGAAAATTTAGCATCAATGTAAGCTGAAGTCAAATAAAAATTAAGACCAAATGATTCCATTTGCATGTCATACATTTATCATAAGGCAGGTTGGCAACAAGTTCAGTAAGAGCATGACCTTAACATGAGAGAGAGAGAGAGAGAGAGTCTCACACTCACTGTATCCAAACAGCTGCAGCTGCGTAGGTGCATTAGAATCATAAGGGAACTGGCTATCCTCCAAGAAGACAGGAAACGCCTGTTTAGCACTATTGCCCACCATCATTTCCCCTATAAAAAAAAACCCTAATTAACCCTCCTTCATGAATGGACGATCGAGGCCGCAAACAAACATACCTAAAATTTCCAGGAATCGTAGCGGCGGTTGATCAACAGGCCAAACTGCAACAATCAAAATTGGATCAAAATCAAGCCTTGGAAACAATCAAGATTTGATTCTGACCTAATTAGAGAAAGAGAGAACGAAATCAAACCCCAATTATATTAAAAAATGGAAAATTCTGACCTAATTAGGGAAGAAAAGAAACAATCCTATCGGATTATCCCCTTTCTGTATCTGACCTAAATTGAAAATTAGTCAAGAGGAACCTGATCGGGTCTTTTACCTGCTTGCCCGATCGATCGGTACAGCTCTCTCTCTCTCTCTCTCTCTCTCTCTCTCTCTCTCTAGATTCCGCAAGCTTTGATTTCTCTCGATAATTCTCAAAGCTCTGATTTTTAAAGAGAAATATCAATAATGATCTGCTAATAATTTGTTAAGAAAAAATAATCAAAGATTAAAGGGAGGGATTTAGGGACGAACCTGCCGATCCTATGCGGATGAGGACTCGGCTTCCAGAGCGTTCGGGTGTTGATCGGGATCACGATTGTGAACCAAAGTCACCGGTGGTAAAATCCTCCGCCTGATCGGCCGTGATTGCGTGATGGACGGAGATCCATAGTTCGCACGGGGGGTTAGAGCCGGTGTTTTTTGAAAACCGGCCAAGATACGCCATCGGAACCGGAGGAAATTGCGGCCCGCCCAAATTTCGAATCAAACCGGTTGTTAGCCAGCAAGGATTATTAACTCTGTTGATATAAAATCTGACCCGTTGCGCGATCGAACCGGTTGGTAGCTACTAGCTAGCAAGAATCAACTTTTATTATTGATGAAAAGTGCTACAATAATTCAGATTAAATGCATTATTATTGTTTGGTTCAACAACTTTCCGAGGAGCCAAATTCTGGTCCGGTTCTCAACATCGGTTGGAGGAGGCGGTCGGCTAAGCTGGACCCAACCGGCACATTTGGGTGGCCGCTGAGCGGTCCAGACAGCGGCTGGACTATCGATTTTGGCTGTGAGTGAGGAAAAATACAATTCCACAAAAAAAAAAACATATGGCAGCCTATTTATTCTTGTAATCAGCCATATGATGATATTTATTATTGTTATTATTATTATTATTGAATTCCAATGGCCAACTGATAGCTCGGTTGGTAAGACATGCAATATGTGGCTTTTGTCAAGAGTTCGAATAAATGCTACAGTATAATTTCCTGCTCAGTACCCCGCTTTAGTGAAAAGTTCATAGGGTTAGGGTCTGTTCTTTTAGTTTCTAGGGAAATAAAATAAAGGACGCCACAAAATTTATGTCGTTCTTTTGAATAGGGAAATGGATCGTGGAAATCGACTGAGATCGAGTGGTTGACCATGGTCACCAGGGATCGAGGAGGTCCGTCGGAGGTCGAGGAGGGTTGCTGAAGGTCGACGAGGTCCGCTTAAAGGTCTGTCATGGTTGAGGAGGTCGAGGAAGTTCGTCGGAAGGTCGACGAGGTTCGCTTAAAGGTTTGTCATGGTTGAGGAGGTCGAGGAAGTTCTTCGGAAGGTCGAGGAGGTTCACGTGAGGTCGACGAGGTCGTTTGGAGCTCGGACAAAAATCGTCTGCGAGATTAGGGTTTTGGAGCAGAGAAAAGGAAATAGATTTTTGGCAGATTTTGAGTGGAAACTCATTTCCCTGATAGCAGGAAAATTTCATGGAAAGAAAATAAGATTTCATCGTAAAAGAACACCGGAAACCGATCAGGAAATTCCATTTCCACTCACTTGTTAATTTCCTTGCCCCATTTTTGTGCAAAATAACATACCCTCATTAAAAGTTGAGATAATTCTCTTACTCGTGTGGCGAGTTTCGATCCTTGATCTATCTTCTGCCGGCATACTAACAGATGGTGTACTAACCACTTGGTCATTTCTTTTAAATAAAAAAAAAACAACTCTGGAGAACTTGGGAAGCACAAAATAAAAACGTGAACAGATTAATCTCGATATGCCCCTTCGGTAGGAATCTATTACGTTAATCGGATAAATTAGACAGCATTTGTGTTGATTAGATCAATGGAAAATTCTTTGGTATCGACCTGTAGGCTGTAGCTTTTCGATACAGTACTGAAATCAACATCAGCCATACGATGGGATCACAGTGAATCCTATCCATTGAAAGAACTTGAAAGGGAACCTATAACCGATTCCCGTATCCCCAAAGGCTGTGAATAGTGAATGCAATCTCTACAAATCCAACCACCCTCCTCTCATCAGTTGGCCGTCTCCACTCCAATCTCCCAATCCCAGTGGAGCACAACTATTCTGCCAATTGCTTTGCCAACCTTACGTGGCACCCGATCACAGCCGAATTTGGACCGTTATCGAATCAACTAACCCAATCAATGTCAGTTTAAGCACTGATCGTGGACAAGAGTACATCAGACGGTTGTGATATTGTTGAGCGATAAATCTATAGAAGAATAATCGATTCCGAACTTGAAAATCGGATGGACCAAGATAAAATCTGAGTCTGAATCGGAGGACCATGAGAATATTTTTACGTTTATCCTTAGGGCCTTAAAACGAAAGCAATCTAATATAATCTTATCTAACAATGAATAAAATATGATATATCATGTTATAGTTTGTCAGATCAGCTTCTTAACGGATCAGATTGGCCTAAATTCATATATGATTTGTTAAGCCTTGGTTATCGGATTCAGACTGTAATCGGATTATCGGATCAAAAAAACCTATCCATACCCGACTTAAAGGATTGGATACGGATCAAAATACGCTCCAATGACAGGTTTAGTTGGCAGAATAGTATTTTCCATAATTGCAAGTTGTCTTTTTTTGTCATAATAATGACAAATAAAAGCATTCAGTTAATTGTAGGGGTTTTTGACCTTACCCCCCAGTTAATTGGATTAATTAAAAAGTACCCCTTTGGTCTTAATTTTTGAGTCTTACCGTTTGTTGACCATAAATGCACATGGTCTTCTGCAAGAGAAAAGCGTTTTTGGAGGGGCAAAACTCAAAAATTAAGGATAGAGGGGGTACTATTTAATTACCCAAATTAAGTGAGGTGTAAGGTCAAAAAAAACCCTTAATTTATATGAAAATTAAACTCCCATTCTGCATATATCCTCTATAACTAACAAAGTGGAAAAAAAAATTGTACCCAAAAAAAATAAGTGAAAATATCTTCCTTTTCCTAAAGATATTCAGAAGGTGTGTAGCCTCTACAAGGATAGCATGCTCAGGCCATTACACTTTCAGTGTCAAAACATTTGAAGAATTAGCAGGATGGTGATGTTGAAGAGTAAAAACTTTATAGGTTTCAAGCAATCCACCCACATCAACAGCACTCAACCATCACAGCACACAGCATGCCAACACAGAAAAACAAAGGTCATCATTAGTTCTCGGCGAGAAAAACAACAAGCCCCGGCCACAAGATCCGAGGGCCTTTTCAAGGCTTCGCATGCTCCCTGATGAACTGCTCCACCTGAGACACCTCGCCCGTTAGGCCAGATGCTTCAGCGACAGCCACCTTGTTGTGGCACTGAGAGAAAACAAACGGCTCTCCGGGCACCCCGAGTGTGTACTCATCAGCGATGTCAGCACTCAAAACGGCGGTTCTTGATGACCGAAGCTTGTCTCTGCAAATTGGTGAAGCCTGATCCTTGGTCAAGTACATTGATGAGGCATAGAAATAACATGATCATGTTTTGAGCCGTATGATGGTCCATATGTGAGCTTAATCCATGTAATTACAATATGAATGTGACATTCAACTTTAATGCCGTATATTATGCTTGTGGCTGACATTCAGATAAAGTACTACAATAAGATACAAAATAAATACAAGAAAATTTTCATATTGAGCTTAAGGCTAAGATAAGTTGATCTCAATGCTAGGTATATGACAACTGATAAGTTATTTGTCATCTAATATGTTGGATTTTTATATATTGTTCTGATGATACATGCCGGATCAAGGGTTTGTATATTGATTCCCATTACCAAATACTGGATCGTGAAAGACTAGAAAACATTCCCGTGTTATTGGGAGTATTCTAATCTAGGAAGTGCCAAGTCGAGTTGGCGGAGCGGGAGCGCCATGTGATGAAAAAGGTCCGAATCTAAGGTCAAAGGATCGTTTGTCGTATATCAATTATAATATTTGAATGCCCCGACTTTGCATGCGTTTTACGCCTGCAACTTTACTATTTTTGTGCCATGGTTATCTCTAAGTTGTGGCATCGTAGTCTAGGCCAATCTCTTTGTTTCATCTTCGGACTTAAATATCGTAGACATTCATTACGTGCAAAGAAGTCCATTTACTACAATATCTCTGCGGAAGCATGATTCGAGGATTTCATCGAACCCAAACCGATTCGGGTTCAAGCTGATCCCGAACCGATTCGAGTTCAAGCCGATCTGAACCAACACATGCCTTCAAGGCTTGAGCCCGCAACTGAGGCTTCATCGCCCGAGTGGATTTCGATTCGGCCGAAACAGTCGTTTCAGATCCAAAACACGGCCAAATTGGATACGAAACAGCCAAATCAGACATAAATTAAACCCGATTTTCTGGGGTTTTTTTCTTTTTCTTTTTCAGTTTTAATTTATTTTACTTGTTTTTGTTATTTTTGCCCGAAATGGTTGAATCCAAACCCAATGGAACTATTTGTTTTCCGCCTGGTCCAAAGCCAAAGCTAAACCCGAACCCAAACACGAAATGGTTGAATTTTTACTTTGATGTTATATGAAGTTGGTTGTATGTTTATTTGACAATGTTATCATTTGGTTACATAGTTGTATGTTCGAGTAAGCAGTTGCTACTTTTTATTGGTTATTTAGTTCTATATTTAAGATTGTCAGCGATTTGATTAACACATAACTAAACCAAACCGAATGGTTCAAATTTTACCAAGGAATGGTTTCGTTTGGTTTGTTTTTTAGAGAACTGATCAATTTCGATCCAGTGTCAAATTTCTCAAAAACCGAACCAACCCGAACTATGAACATCCCTATGATGCATGATCTAAGGTGGCTTGGCTTTGCCTCCTCTCTCATTTGGGAGTTCATAGTTATACTTACCTTACAATGTGACAACCGGATTGCTATTTAGATTGCCATCAATCAGATGTTCCATTGTGGTTACCTAGAACATAAATATCTACCATCTACCTCATTGGGATAGTGATCAGACTTTCATCTACCAATCAATAATTAGAATCCAGGAAATTTCACACTATGTGGCGGTTTCCCTCCTCAAGAAATACTATTGATGATGAGCCTCTCATTTCACTTAATATTATAAGCATGTTGGGCTTATATACCTGATCTACCCCAGTCTGGCATTGTGCATCTAGTGCGTGTGGTAAACCAGCTTATTAACAGTCCAAACTATTTTCATACAAACACTAATAATCTCCCCAACTGGAACTAGTCTTTCATAGATGTTGGTTTAACCATTTGCTTTTGTTTGTTTTAAGATGATTACTTGAATCTCCTAGTTGAGCGAGAAGTTGGGCATTGACCCCTCCAATGCAGAGGTCAATATTGCATTATCCTTTCATGGCTTAATCACAGGAGGTGAACCAAAGTGGTTGTCAACCTCTATACGAGCAAATGAAGCACATCGAGATTGACTGCAGCATAGGTCAATTAGTGTGATGGGGCATATTACAATGGAAAAGAACCAAGGTGCTTCTCAAATTGCAAATAATTGTGCAACACAAATGAACGAAGTACATCAAGTTTGAATGCCACTTCTTCTGTTGCTTCTATCCTATCACCTTATGCCTAACTTGCAACTTGCGAATTTCTTTGCAAAGAATTCTTTACTAGGTGAGCTCTCAATGTTTGATCCCATGAGTTAGACGGTATTAGAAATACTAGTAGTGTGTAGTGATTTATAATGTATCTATGTCCTTATTCGTTCACCCATGGTGGGCCATAGGCTAGTGGGCAATTGCCACTATATTGTAACATTTGCACCACATCAATACTAGCGCCACAAAATTCAACTTAGTTATCCTCCAATCTCCCACCATGGGAATAGTACTAAACATCTTCATATATAGGAAATTTCCTTATTGCTTGAAGACAAAATGTGGTAGCAGTCATTACTATAACAAACAGTTATTATAAACTAGAAAATTAGTTACCAAAGACTAAAGAAATATCCACAGGTTAATCCACTAAGTACTGCTTTTTCATGAAAGCATCAAGGCATATAGGATAACACTAACACATACACCTTACTACATGGTCGAATGTTGATAGCTCAATCCAAAATTTACAAACCTCTAGCTCTAAGTGACCTATCGATATTGAAAGTAGTGTTTTAAAACTCACCGATCCGACTCGACACTCGGCCGATATCGGCTGAAAACCGAGAAGACACGGCCAGGAAGTCGGGTTGCCAACATATAGGACCAATACTTGGTAAACTCGGATGAGAAGTTCACGTTTCGGGTCAGCTCGTCTTGGATCGGGTCGGATCCAAGGATTGTATGGTCTTTTGGTCACTTAAAAGCCCCGAGATATTGCAGGGTAAGGGTTCGAGTTTCATTCGTTCGAAACAAAGCTCGAAAAGGAAGCGAAGGGCCAACGGCACCTCCCACCTTCTCCTCCGACCTATCTCGCCGGTGATCGAAGCCAGAGAAGGAAGCGACGGGCTGACGGCACATCCTCTTTTCTATATGGTGACCGATTGTGAGGAGAAAGAGCAGCGACACAGAGGAGGAGCTCGCATGGAGAACTCAGGTCAGCCTTCCTCCCCTCTCGAGTTTTGGGTGTAACTTCTCAACCGAGTTTTGGTTGTAACTTCTCGGCCGAGTTTTGACCGAGTTTTCGAGTCAACTCTACTCGGGTAGGTTACGAGTCGAGTCAAGTCGAGTCGAGTTTTCGGGTTCGGGTTTTAAAACACTGATTGAAAGTACCATTCACTCTCGCATGTTTCACAACCATTAAGAATACATGATGTTGTTTCCCATGCATATATTGTAGAATCACAAAAATAACACCACCAAAAACAAAAACACCATGTTTCCAAGAAACCTTAAAATATCAGATCATATTAACACATTTTGATGTTCACATAAGTGTCATTTCACTCCTTTTTTTTTGGTAAGAAAAAGTAAGTAGAATATATATACTGACCAAACCTAATGTCTTTAATTCAGTGTAGAAAGTGCCTGATGATTCTTGCCAGATTGTGAAAAAAGGTTAAGGTCTTACATTTCCTTCTCCAGTTGTTTCCGGATGAAATCTTTTGAGTGTGCCGTCACTTTATCAGTCTTGTTACACACTATGAGAATGGGTATTTTCCTCTTCACAACATTTGTCTTGGTAAGAATATCAAAGAGATACCTACCACACCAGAATGAACGTAAGCATTAGAAAGTAGGTATAACAGTTATTGACAGATCAGAAGGCAGTCAGGGATTGATGACATATAGCTCTTATTTAAGGCTGACAGTCACTAATATAAAAGGGGCAAATTACAAAACCTCCCCTAAACTATACACCACATTTCATACTGGCCATTCAACTTTTTTTTTGAACAATTTGAACCCTGAACCATGCTCCGTCCACATTAACCGATTTTAACCCCCACCATCAACTTTTATTCTGAAAATACCCTTGTCAATTTTCAATAAGTTAAAATATTTTTTTAAAAAAAAAGAGTTACTGAAAATTGATAAGGGTATTTTCGGAATAAAAAGTTGACGGAGGGGGCTAAATGCAAATGGAGCATAGTTCAGGGTTCAAATTTGAGGGACCAATATGAAATGAGGTGTATAGTTCTGGGGAGGTTTTTGAAATTTTCCCTATCAAAAGATGAAAACCTGACCAAGAATGAAGCCTGCTGCCACCTGCTAGAAGCATAGTGCTACTTTTTGCAACCATCAGGTCACATTGGAAGAAATTATTTCCTTTAAATTTGGTCGTCAAGCATATAAATTAAGGATTTTTTTAAAATGATAGCCACAAGCCGCCAATTCACATCAAAAGAAAGCTGGAAAATTGCAGGTAGAGAATTACTCAGCAGCTGCTCGGCAGTTCGGCAAGAAATCTAAAGCATCGACCATGAAAACAAGTCCAGCTGCTTGCGGCAAAAATTCATCAAGTTTGGGTCTAAGACGGGAATGCCCAGCAACATCAACCACATGGACAGGTTTTACTTTGCCCTTCTGTGAAGAGGATATAATACCTAATTCAGAATTATACGAAAACCTATAGATCCTTCTCTTCTCTGTTGTGAATGAAGTGTGACAATTTATTTTACTACATTGTCCAGTATAGCAGAAAACTTTATCTTACACATGCAGCTAAACTAATTATATAGGATATACTTCTTTACCTTCTCGGATTCAGAATGCAACACAAAACTGCCTTCATTTGGTTCGATTGACGTGACAGTACCTTGATGAGAGGAACCATCACGAAGCTGCCATATGTAAGGAAACAAAGAACATAGCAGTCAGATAGCAGATTCATGGATAACTAACTAAATTATTGGTATCATAATGTCAAATTGAACACAATGAATATCCTTTGGCCACTAGATGATCAGCTCAGGCGGAGAGGCAAACAAAAACAAAATAAAATAAGAATTGGCATCCATGGAGGCGTACCTTTTTCTTCAAGTGGTACCTTTTTCTAACCTTACCCCATTCAAGATACACTTTGACATATACATTTTTGTTCGTATTGATGTTTGCATAATACTACATCATATGATGCAAAACTATTTTCCGCCTCATTGGCATGATGATAAACAACCCTGACACAAGCACGTGTGCGCGCACACACACAAAAGAAAAGGAAAGGGGACTTGTGTTTCTCTTATTCTAATAAATGACTGAAGATGTTATTCAGCTAGCCTTTACAACAAGATATATACCGAGGTATTGTGCTCAAGAGGAGACCAATTCTCTAGAAGAATGTGGACTTCATTCTTGGAGACTTTGTGCTTCCACAGCACTAATGATGACTACCCAAAATACAGAGGTACTGACCATAGCTGCTTAGCATAGATCTCGCTCATTGGTAAGTAAAGCAATCATCACTAAGACTGCCAAATTCCCTCGGAATTATGAGCCTTCACCTTAAGCACTGATGAGAATTGAATCAACTTCTGATAGCATTTATCAGATTTGTCTTTAATCATGTTCAGTATATTTTTAACACACCCAACAAACTACCATGGAGTCTCCGTCCGATGAATGAATAGATCACACCATCATAGGGAGGTCGAGTGTGTTACAGTCATGCAGAAGAAGTGCCCAATCTTATCAATGACTAGAACCAAATACCAATGCAAGATACATGATACTGGTGATGTACGTCCCATGCGCATGAATGATGCTCATTTTATATACCATTACCTACAGTGCAACTTGTGGACCCACACCCACCTAAGTATGTCTACTGTGAGTGAGACATAATACCGATTCACCTCTATAGAGTACATTATACATATGGAAACACATGATCCTCTAAAAAAAAATTATTCATTAAAGTTAATAATTGCATTGGCTTTTAGGGCATAGTTCCCAAGGGGTACAACTCATGTATACTTTCTAGTAAAGCAATTCCAAACATTTTCCAAAGATATGCACAGTATGATCTAAGAAAATTTGCAGGAAAATGCCCTAAACAAACTAGGTTGTAGGAACTAGGAACAAACCTTACAAGTTCTCACCTACTTGGAACGTAACCACAGTGGAAAAGGCAAAAATGGCTTAAAGGCTAATTATTATATTCCCGTACATCTCCCATCTAATGTCATCTCTTTCTTATTCTAACATTGAATTAATAAGTAGTTTCTACTATAAGAGGTAAATCTACTCCTCTTGTTGAGACTTCGTGATGGGGACATCGAGTCTCGGCCCTGGCGGGTGTACCAGCGCAGGAGGCGACACCTGAGCATGTGGTTCTGAGTCTAGCCATGTTGACTGTTTATTTTTTATGTTGGGCCAAGCCCGCACTATTAGTGGGTTGTGGTTTTGATTAGAGTACTTTTAGTCCCACCTCGATTAGTGGGCTGTTTTGTTTGTCATTGTAAGCCTATTTATAGGCCTACTGTCTTTTCTTTCATGATGCAATGAATAAACAATTTTGTTTCCCTCTACATGTGTTGAGAGAATCAGGGTGAGGCGTGTGAAACCCCAACCCAAATTTTAGGTGTGTGAAACCCTAAGAAAGAGTTAGGAGTGTGAAACCCTAGCCCCACTTTACCCCACCCCGTGCAGCCGCCAACCCCCCCCCCCCCCTTGCCCTGTCCGTGTGATACCCAATCCCAGCCCTTCCCCCCCCCCCTCCGTTCGCGATCCCCAGACCCCCCTCCCCTCTCGTGATTCCCCTCCCCCTCTCACCCCGCGCGCGCGACCCCTTCCCCCCCTTCTCTCCCGTGCCCCGCAGCCCACCCCAACCCAACCCGACCCCTGCCCGCCCCAAGCCAACCCGACTCCCCTTCCCCTCCGCTCGCAGCCGCCCCTCCTCCCCTTCCCTCCCTCTTTCCGGTGGCCCGATCCCAGCCCCACCCCGCCAGGCCCCTTACCCCCTTCTGCATCCCGACCCTAACCCCGGCCCCACACCCCCATTCCCTTCCCCTCTTCCTCCTCCCACCGACCACCAACCCCTCATCCCCTCCCATTGCTGCCAGCCCACCCGACCGACCCTCTTCCCTTTCCGCCATCCCGATCCCTCCCTTTTATCACCCCTCCCCTTGTCCCAACGGCACACATCCCACCTCCACTCCACCTCTTCCTCGGCATGTCGGCATAGCCGATCCAGATGTCGACCACGGTTTGATTGATGACGAAGACGGATTTCTCGATATCCGGTCCTCATTGCTCGACTTCCAGTTCAGTGCCGACGAGAACGTGAAGGAGTACGTGGAGCGCATCACCTACCTTGTCGCCAAGAACGCAGAAGCTCGGCTGGGAATCACTGAGGACCATCAACGGTGGCATCCCGGCGCATCCGTGCACCCGAACATCTTGGCACTACGGGCCCTCGTCTTGGCCCCGCCACCACCAGAGACCTCTGCACCAGTCCCACCGCCACCAGAGGTTGCTGAGGACAGCCCTGCTCCTCAGTAGGTGAGTTTTCTTTTCCCGGTCAATATTCGAGGGTAGCACCAGTAATCAACTCTCCTAGATTTTATCTATGCAAACTGTTGTCCATCATAAACTGTGAGCTGTGTGATTCTGATTAACCCTGTTCGTTATTAGACCTGGTATTGTCTGTGGAACCCTGCTGATATAACCAAGTACCTGTTGTTCAATTAATTAGGATTGGAATAACTGATTGCATGCTTGTACGGTTTTGTTAAACCCATTAGTCACAATATCTGTTTAAATTAATTTCCTGCTTAAGCTAGTGACAAATTGGTGAACCCTGTACCTGCTCAACGAATCTTGAATTCCCTGTTAACACACATTGTTCCACATCATTTTGGTATCAGAGTATGGTCGTAGTCACATTCAGCATCTGGTCCTGCATCTTGCATTCATTTTAGCTCTTGTGCATTAAGGTAAAAAAAAAAATTGGTATCATTTTTTTATTGCATGCCAACCCGTAGGGGTAGGCCATACCTGTTAGGAGAGTCTAGCGAATCGGACAATTGCAATATGGAACCCGAGGTTTTGACTAGAGCATTTGCTAAGTTGACCCAAGGTATAACCGCCATGAACCAAAGCCTCGCCGTGTATCAGCGGGACACCAACGCCCGGTTAGACCGGATGGAACAAGCGCGGACCGATCCGCATGTTGAGTTTCCTGATCCCCCTCAAGGGCCCCCGGCCAACTGGCAAAACAATCAGAACCCCGATGATCAGTACCTTCGGAATATCAGGTTAGAGGTACCCTCTTTTGATGGTAGACATGATCCCCAGTTTTTCTTGGACTGGCTCCAATCCATGGATCGTTATTTCATGTGGTACCCGTTAACTGGGGTTAGGAAGGTCCGCTTTGCAGCCATGAAGCTCAGCGAAACCGCGAGCCAATACTGGACCAACGTGGAAGCTTTGAGAGTTGCGCGAACCCAGGACCCTATCGATACTTGGGTCGCCATGAAAAACGAGCTGAAGGGTAAGTATGTGCCCCCGTCGTACCAAGCACGACTGTTAGACCAATGGCACCAATTTACCCAAGGTAGCAAATCAGCTAGAGACTATGTTGCCAAATTTGATGAATTCCTTACTCGATGCAACGTCCTTGGGACCGAGACGACTGTCCAAGTCCTTTCCCGTTTCCGGTCTGGTCTGAGAGAAGACCTGAGAAATGAGCTCCTTGCAAGGGATGTCACGGAATTAGAAAGAGCCTACGCTCTAGTACAAGACCTCGACACCTCTAGGTCTAGTCACTCCTACAAGCATCATGATTCTAGGAGCTACCACACCAGACCCTCCCCTAGCAATTCCAATCGAACCTACCCCAACTCATCCCAGTCAAAGCCCAGCATTCCCAATAAGAATTTTGATAGAGATTCCCGAGGAAAGAGTGTCGAGCAAGACTTCTCCAAAGTCAGCCCTCTCACAAAATGTTACAAGTGTCAAGGGCACGGCCACATAGCTGCCAACTGCCCCAGCCCTGTCAGAGTTAATATTGTTGATGGCAATCCCATTGAAGCGGCAGATCTCGGAGAAACAGAATTCATCTACCAAGTAGAGGCAGAAGATGGAGACTTTGATGACGATGAGGACGATGTCATTCTGAGTTGCCTTAGGCAGTTGTCGTCTCCCATCATGTTAGTTGTTAGGTGTGCCCTATCCCAACCCAAGGATCAAGATGACTAGAGGCGCACCGCTATTTTTCACACGTTCACCAAGATTGGGGATATGAACTGAAGGTCATCATCGACAGTGGTAGTTGCATCAATGCCGTGTCATCCGTTGTAATCTCCAAAACTGGCCTCAAGGCCGTCCCCCACCCTCGTCCCTATCAAGTGTCTTGGATCAACTCCACTGCCATGGAGGTCAAGTAGAGATGTCTAGTGCCCATCAATTTCAACATCTACCAGGACAAGATCTGGTGTGATGTCCCGACCATGGATGTGGGCCAAGTCATCTTAGGAAGACCTTGGCTTTTCAATAACGATGTTCTCATTTATGGGCGCTCGAACATGTGTCTGTTTGAACATGAGGGCAAGAAAGTCAAGTTGATCCCCTCCCCACCCAAGAGTGCTCAAGCGGAGCAAAAGACTGCCCTCACTAAGAAAATCAAGAGCGTCAGTTTCGTCAGTGCCAAAGAGCTGAGTCATGAAGTAGAAAAGGGGACCCCTATCATCATCCTGGTAGCAAGAGAGACCCCTAAGGACTCCAGCCAGTCGATCCCTTCCAAGGTCACCCCGGTGCTTAGGGAGTTTGCTGATGTTTTTCCAGAGAATCTCCCTGACCAACTGCCCCCGATGCACGACATACAGCATGCCATTGATTTGGTCCCTGGGGCAAGTCTTCCCAACCTGCCACATTATCGAATGAACCCTACTGAACACGCGGAGTTGAAGAGGCAGGTTGACGAACTCCTACAAAAGGGTTTCATCAAGGAGAGTATGAGCCCTTGTGCGGTCCCCGCCTTATTGACACCTAAGAAAGATGGATCATGGCGTATGTGTATAGACAGTCGCGCCATCAACAAAATAACAGTCAAGTACCGTTTCTCTATTCTGCGATTGGACGACATGCTGGATATGATGTTCGGAGCTACCATCTTCTCCAAGATTGACCTAAAGAGTGGCTATCACCAAATTCGTATCCGTCTTGGCGACGAGTGGAAAACTGCGTTCAAGATTAAGGATGGACTATATGAGTAGATGGTTATGCCCTTTGGGCTGACCAACGCCCCGAGTACCTTTATGAGGGTTATAACGCAAGTACTCCGACCATTTATGGGTAAATTCCTTGTGGTGTACTTTGACAACATACTTGTCTACAGTCAATCTCGAGCACAACATTTAGACCACCTGCGTCAAGTCTGTACTGTACTGAGAAAAGAAGAGTTGTATGCGAATCCGAAGAAGTGCACGTTTCTCACAACTCAAGTCCAATTCTTAGAATTTGTTGTCTCTACTGAGGTCAGAGCGATCGAAGAGTGGCCCGAACCCAAGAATATTCGCGATGTCAGAAGTTTTCATGGGCTCACTACCTTTTACTGTCGATTCATTAAAGGGTTCAGCACCATCATGACCCTAGTGACTGACTGTTTGAAGAAGGGAGAATTCACTTGGTCAAGTGCCGCCACTAGAGCATTCATTGAAATTAAGAAAATGATGGTTGAGGCCCCTGTCATGCGTCTCCCTGATTTTTCTAAGGTTTTTGAAGTGGCTTGCAACGCGTCTGGGCTCGGGATAGGTGGAGTCCTTTCCCAGGAAGGCCACCCGGTTGCCTACTTTAGTGAGAAGCTAAATGACACTCGACAGAGGTATTCTACCTATGATAAGGAGTTTTATGCGGTGATACAGTCGCTTCGCCATTGGCGACATTACCTGTTGCCTCAAGAATTCGTCATTTTTTCTGACCATGAGGCCCTTCGATATATTTACTCCCAGAAGAGACTGAATGAGCGACATGGTCGATGGGTTGAATTCCTCCAGGATTACACTTTTAGTCTGCGCCATAAAGCGGGAGTTGAAAATAAAGCTGCTGACGCGCTCAGCCGCCGTGTGTTTGTCCTCTCCAAATTAACTACAACAGTTGACGGGTTCGTGAAGCTAAAAACCGAGTATGAGTCATGTCCCGATTTTAGCGAAACCTATGCTTTATTGAGAGACGGGACCCTTCCAGAAATTGATGGCTATCCCAAGCACGATGGATATCTATTACGGGGGCAACGGCTGTGCATCCCACGAACATCCTTACGCGAGTTTCTCGTATGGGAGTTGCACGCTGGAGGTCTTGCTGGACACTTTGGGAATGAGAAAACCATCAAGGCTGTGGAATACCGGTTCTATTGGCTAAGTCTGAAGCGCGATGTTGCTAGGCACGTTGGTAGGTGTCATACTTGTCAGCTAACCAAACAACAGAAACAAAACACTGGCCTATACACCCCGTTACCGGTCCCAAACTGTCCATGGCAAGACATTAGCATGGATTTCATACTGGGTCTTCCGAAGACTCTGAGGAAGCACGATTCAGTTCTAGTCGTCGTCGATCGTTTCTCCAAAATGGCCCATTTCTTACCTTGCTCCAAAACGTCCGACGCTTCAAGAGTCACTAAGATTTTTTTTGATGGTGTCGTCAGATTGCACGGTCTGCCTAAAACTATTGTTTCTGACAGGGATGTCAAGTTCACCAGTTTCTTCTGGAAAACTCTGTGGCACAAGTTGGGCACTAAACTCCAGTTCTCTACTGCTTGCCATCTACAAACCGATAGTCAAACCGAGGTAGTAAATCAAAGTTTGGGTAACCTTTTGCGCACCCTGGTAGATGAACATGTTAGGATTTGGGATCTGAAATTGTCCATCGCTGAATTTGCATACAATACATCTGTCAATAGGACCACTGGTTTGAGTCCCCATGAAATCGTGCATGGTTTTAAACCTAGGCAGCCTATAGATCTCATCCCTATGGCTGACTATCATCGAATCTCTGAGTCAGCATCTGCATTTGCATCTTATGTCCAAGAACTACACAAGGAAATCAAAGATAAGATTGAGCAGAGCAATGCCAACTATAAGCTACGAACTGACCTCAGAAAAAAGTTTAAAACATTTCATGTTGGCGATTATGTAATGGTCCAGATCCGTCCGGAACGGTTTCCCTCGAGAACTGTTAAAAAGCTGCATGCACGCAGTGCGGGCCCTTTCCAAATCTTAAAGAAATTGAATGACAACTATGTTATAGATCTCCCTGAAGATTTCGGCATCAGTTCCACCTTCAATATCGAGGACCTAGTGGCCTACAAGGATCATGATTTTAACCCTAGTAATCCTCTCATAGGTGAGCCTTCTCATGACCCAGTTTCTGAGAGCCCCTCCCTACCTCCACTTCCAGAAATTCCACCAAACTATACAGTAGATAAAATAGATAAAATTGTGGATGATGAGATTGTGTCCAGTACGGACGGTGGCACCCGACGGTATCTGATCCGTTGGAAGGGAAGATCCACCTCTGATGACACCTGGCTTGACCGCAGCGATCTTCAGCAGTTGGATCCCGACACCTTAGAGCAGTACAAAAGCTTTACAGATCCTCACTCGACGGGGTCGAGCACTTTCCTACCATGGGAGAATGATGGAGACATCGAGCCTCGGCCCTGGCGGGTGTACCAGCGCAGGAGACGACACCTGAGTATGTGATTCTGAGTCTAGCCATGTTAGTTGTTTATTTTTTATGTTGGGTCAAGCCCGCACTATTAGTGGGTTGTGGTTTTGATTAGAGTACTTTTAGTCCCACCTCGATTAGTGGGCTGTTTTGTTTGTCATTATAAGCCTATTTATAGGTCTATTGTCTTTTCTTTCATGATGCAATGAATAAACAATTTTGTTTCCCTCTACATATGTTGAGAGAATCCGGGTGAGGCGTGTGAAACCCCAATCCCCAATTTTAGGTGTGTGATACCCTAAGGAGTTAGGAGTATGAAACCCTAGCCCCACTTTACCCCACCCCGTGCAGCCGCCAACCTCCCCTCGTGCCCTGTCCGTGTGATACCCGATCCCAGCCCTTCCCCCCCCCCCCCCTCTGTTCGCGATCCCCAGACCCCCCCTCTCCCTCTACCCTCTCGCGATTCCCCTCCCCCTCTCACCCCGCGCGCGCAACCCCTTCCACCCCTTCTCTCCCGTGCCCCGCAGCCTGCCCCAACCCAACCCGACCCCTGCCCGCCCCAACCCAACTCTCCTCCCCTTCCCCTCCACCCGCAGCCGCCCCTCCTCCCCTTCCCTCCCTCTTTCTGGTGGCCCGATCCCAGTCCCACCCCGCCCGGCCCCTTACCCCCCTCTGCAGCCCGACCCTAACCCCGGCCCCACACCCCCATTCCCTTCCCCTCTTCCTCCTCCCACAGACCACCAACCCCTCATCCCCTCCCGTTGCTGTCAGCCCACCCGACCGACCCTCTTCCCTTTCCCCCATCCCGATCCCTCCCTTTCATCACCCCTCCCCTCGTCCCAACGGCACGCATCCCACCTCCACTCCGCCTCTTTCTCGGCATGTCGGTATGGTCGATCCAGATGTCGACCACGGTTTAATCGATGACGAAAACGAGTTTCTCGATATCCGGTCCCCATTCCTCGACTTCCAGTTCAGTGCCGACGAGAACATGAAGGAGTACGTGGAGCGCATCACCTACCTCGTCGCCAAAGACGCAGAAACTCGGTTGGGAATCACTAAGGACCATCAACGGTGGCATCCCGGCGCACCCGTGCACCCGAACATCTTGGCACTACAAGCCCTCGCCTTGGCCCCGCCACCACCAGAGACCTCTGCACCAGTCCCACCGCCACCAGAGGTTGCTGAGGACAGCTCTGCTCCTCAGTAGGTGAGTTTTCTTTTCCCGGTCAATATTCGAGGATAGCACCAGTAATCAACTCTCTTAGATTTTATCTATGCAAACTGCTGCCCATCATAAACTGTGAGCTGTGTGATTCTGATTAATCATGTTCGTTATTAGACCTGGTATTGTCTGTGGAACCCTGCTGATATAACCAAGTACATGTTGTTCAATTAATTAGGATTGGAATAACTGCTTGCGTGCTTGTACGGTTTTGTTAAACCCATTAGTCACAATATCTGTTTAAATTCATTTCCTGCTTAAGGTAGTGGCAAATTGGTGAACCCTGTACCTGCTCAACGAATCCTGAATTCCCTGTTAACACACGTTGTTCCACATCACTCTGGTTTATAGGTAAGTGTGAGGGAGCTTACAAGGAATACTTTCTTTCCTAGTCATAAATGAACAAGAAAACTTGAGATCTATACACTTCTTTAATCATATTTTTATTTCGTTCTCTATGATCTTTAGGGAATATGGAATCAACAAATCTAACTTCCTCTATCAATCTCCAAGACCTTAACTTAATAGGGTCAGGAAATGCCTAGCACCTTCTCGAGTGGTAACTTGCTCTACTATCACCACCTACCCCATTATTTTTCTTTAGAAGATTGACTAAGTAGTTATATGGTGATCCACTGACGCGTAAGTCAGGAAAGCCAATTTAGGCCACTAAAACTAGATCTTGTGTGTCAATTTTTTGGAATTGGCCCTCTTAGTCGATTCCAATTTTGTTGTTCTTTCTTTTTAGTTTAGTGATATTCATTCTTTCAACCATGTGTCCATAACCTTCTCCCACGATAATACTTGCAATGAGTAGCAAAGATCACGGTAGAGAAGAGAATATAAAATTTTTACTGCCATTATATGAACCATCTTCTACTGAAGAAGAAATGTTCATACCCCAAGGTTTAATATATGTACTCATTTGTTCACTATTTTCATGTGATCAAAATCCATATAGATGACAAATCATTATTGGAAAAATTAAAGATGTCTCAACTATTTATACCTCCACCAGTGTCTCCACCAACATGGTCGGTGCTTACCGGCCGCCTAAATTGCACTAATCTTGAAGTTTGTGCTTGGGCGGCTGGATACAGCTGGAGATATTGGCAGGCATACTAGCAGAGACAACTGTAGCTTTCTCATCATTATTATCTGCAGCTCCATGTAATATCAGAGATATAAACTACGAGCAATGGACAGATTTCAAAAAGTCTAGAAAATAATATGGGGGAGTACCTGGTAGAAAAGAACAGTTTTTCCACTCCCGCTTAACCCAGTAAGAACTATAGTATTAGACTTGGAGCAGCTAAGCAAACGAACTGCAACAATAAAGAAACGAATGAAAAGTGATCCATCATTCTTAAATATAATACATCCATCATTAAGAGTAAAATGAGATTCACCAAGTATGGATACTTCAATAAGAACTCTTCACTTTTCACCATTGTTAAAGCATATGTTTCTTATGTTATGGGCCAGAGCAATTGTTTCTTAAGCTTTGAAAAACTAAACTATATTAACAAACTGGTGTATCAACAGTTTTGATATTTACCCCAAGTTCATAGTCTATTGCTTAAGGTAAATAAGCTGTGCAGGTTTTGTAGGTTGAGATGACGAACTCATGCAGTTCTCTTTCTGATCTTTCTTTCTTTAATTTTAAACCCGTGCTGTGATAATTTCTTTTCTAAGACGGTAAATGATGGAATAGATATAAAGGATATTCAATGGGATGATCTAGGATTTTAATTGAAGATTAACTGCCATTAGGAGTCAATAAAGGGATGTTTAGTGGGAAACTGGTACGCCTGTCAACAGGGTTGTCAATGGGCGCGCCTAGGCGCCCAGAGAACCTTTAGGCGCGGTGTGTCTATCCTGGAATCCAAACCAGGCTCCTAGGCGCGCCTGGGCGCACAGGATTAGGCACGGGCCTTGAAATCATAAGGTTTTTTTTTAAAAAAAAGGACCCGACCCAATCTCTTTGGACCCAACCCGTTACTTAGCTGCCCCGCCAACTGTATTAAAACAGAACCCGACCCAAACGCTAGAGGCAGCAGCCCCTCGCGATTCCTCTCCTCTCTTCTCTCCGGCAGCACGGTGCAGTAGCGGCAGTGGGCAGCAGGTGGCACCATCAACGACAGCGGCAGCGGCAGCGGCAGTGGGCAGCAGGTGGCACCATCAACGACAGCGGCAGCGGCAGCGGCAGCGGCAGCGGCAGCGGCAACGGCCATCACAGCCTCACAGGTACTCTTCTCCTCCAGGTCCTTCTCTTCTCCTCTCCTCCTCTTACTCCACTCCTCCTCCGTTTGCCCTTTTTTTTTTGCTGGTTGGTACTTGGTGCGATCAGTGCGATGTCTTATTCCACTCAGCCCGAAGGTTTTCCCGATTCCACTCAGCCCGAAGGTTTTCCCGATTTCACTCAGCCCGATTGGCTGGCAGCGTAGCGTGCAACTGGTGGTGTAAAAGACTTTAATGTCGCTGGTGGGTTTCAGCCACCAGTTGCACGTTGCCATATCAATCAAGCTGGCGAAATCGGGAAAACCTTCGGGCTAAAAAGCGAAATCAAGAAAATCTTCGGGCTGAAAAACATTGCCTTCGGACGGAAAAGCATTTTTTTTTTTGTGGGTTGGTGCTCTGTCCAGTGACATCAGGAAAACCTTCGGACTGAAAAGCAAAATCGAGAAAACCTTCGGGCAGAAAAACATTGGAGAGAGGATAATAGCTTATAGCCCGTTGGTTGGGGGTCGACTCTATAAAGTACTGATAAGTTTACCTGTCAAAAAAACAAAAAAATATTTGTAAGTTAATTGATGCACATAGCACTTCACAATTCACATGCACAAAAAAGAGACTTTATGAGTATGAATTATGAAGTATGAACTTAATTAAGAGCTTAGCCGTTAGTTGTTGATTTGTCAGTTGTTATTGTGCTATTGAATTCTGAAAATGCAAGTGCGGTCTTGAGTTCTATTTATTAAAAAGTGTATTTGTATGTTGGTCTTGCAGAGATAAAATGGAAGGTTCTACTAGTGGGGCAAGTCAACCAATGATGAAGGCCAAATCTAATGATCCCGCATGGAAGTATGCTCATTGGATTGATGCCAATGACAAAAACACAGTTTTTTGTGAACGTTTTAAAAAAACATATAAGGGAGGAATCAAGAGGCAGAAGTAATATTTGGTTGGAGGCTACAGGAACATTGTAAAGTGTCCTAATACAACGACCGAGATTGCGAAAGAGATGCAAGATTACATGATGAAGAATAAGAGGAAGAAGCCAGAGACTGATTTTGTTTATTTAGAAGACCCATGGGATCAAGATGTCTCCAATGAGGTTATACTCGTCAATACTACACAGAAAAGTTTATCTTCGAGTAATATTTGTTTGCAAAGTAGGAATCCAAATACAACTACAAGAGGGCCTATGGATAGTTTTGTGAGACCAAGTCCCGAGGAAGTTATTGCGAGCAGGGCTAGTGAAAAACAAGTCCAAACTACAATTGAGAACCGCTACAAGAAGGAGGATAGAGCAAAGATAAATGAGTATGTGGCTAGGTGGTTCTACCAAGCAGGCATACCATTCAACACGGCAAAGTTGACAAGCTTCCAAGTTATGGTAGAAGCTATTGCACAATATGACTCGGACTACAAGCCACCCTCATATCATGAGTTGAGAGAGCCCCTACTTGCCGCCGAAGTTCGAAGGAACAAGGAAATGTATAATAAGCATTTGAAGGCTTGGATGAAGTATGGTTGCACACTCATGTTCGATGGATGGACCGACACGAGGGGGAGGAGTTTGATGAACTTTCTTGTAAATTCTCCGGAAGGAACTTACTTTATGGAGTCCATAGATGTGTCGGACAAAATCCACAATGCCGCATATCTTTTTGAGCAATTGGATGCTTGTGTTGAGAAGATTGGAGAGCATTATGTGGTGCAAGTGGTCACCGACAATGCCTCCTCTTATGTTGCTGTCAGTGCTATGCTAATAGAGAAGAGGCCACATTTGTATTGGACTCCATGTGCTGCTCATTGTTTGGATTTAATGTTGGAAGATCTTGGTGGGACCGTGGGATGAAGAAGTCAAAAGGAGTCATAAGCAAGGCGAGGGAAATAACTACTTTCATTTATCGGCACACACGGCTTATCAATGCTATGAGGAAGAAGACAAATGGTAAAGACCTTACGAGGACAGTGGTTATTAGATTTGCTATGGCCTTTCTTACTCTTCAAAATTTGTACACACACAAAAATGCTCTTAGGGAGTTCTTTATATCAAGTGTGTGGACTTCAAGCGATTGGGCAACAAAGCCAATATAAGAGTTCATAACACAATTATGTCCAACTCTTTTTGGAGAGGAGTTGTAGATTGCTTGAAAGTGGCACAACCGATAGTGAAGGTCTTGAGGCTCGTCGATAGTGATGAAAAGCCTCCAATGGGCTACCTTTATGCGGCTATCGAAGATGCAAGGGAAAAGATAAAGGCAAACTTCAATGGGAATGAGGCAACATATAAGCCCATTTTGGAGATTGTTGACAAGCGATGCGCCGATGGCAAAATATGATGAATCGTCCTTTGCATAAGGCGACATATTTTCTTAATCCAGCTCTCTACTTTCCCGCTAAGGAAAAGAATGAAAGGTTAGTTGGAAGATTTGAAATCGCATTTATTGATTGCCTTGAGAGGATGATTGGTGATAGAGATACACAAGATTTGAAATCGCATTTTGAAGATCTCTACTATTCTTGTACGACTCAACTTGGGTTGAAATAAAATCTTGTGTATCTCTATCGCCAATCATCCTCTCAAGGCAATCAATAAATGCGATTTCAAATCTTTCAAATAACCTTTCATTCTTTTCCTTAGCGGGAAAATAGAGAACCGGATTAAGAAAATATGTCGCCTTATGCAAAAGGTGATTCATCATATTTTGCTATCGTTTGTCAACAATTTCCAAAATGGGCTTATATGTCACCTCATTCCCATTGAAGTTTGCCTTTATCTTTTTCCTTGCATCTTCGATAACCGCATAAAGGTAGCCCATTGGAGGCTTTTCATCACTATCGACGAGCCTCAAGGCCTTCACTATCGGTTGTGTCACTTTCAAGCAATCAACCACTCCTCTCCAAAAAGAGTTGGACATAATTGTGTTATGAACTCCTATACCTATTGGCTTTGTTGCCCAATCGCTTGAAGTCCACACACTTGATATAAATAACTCCCTAAGAGCATTTTTGTGTGTGTACAAGCTTTGAAGAGTAAGAAAGGTCGTGGCAAACCTAGTAACCGATGTCCTCGTAAGGTCTGTACCATTTGTCTTCTTCCTCATAGCATTGATAAGCCATGTGTGCCGATAAATAAAAGTAGTTATTTCCCTCTCCTTGCTTCTGACTCCTTTTGACTTCATCCCACCAATATCTTCCAACATTAAATCCAAACAATGAGGCGCACATGGAGTCCAATACAAATGTGGCCTCTTCTCCATTAGCATAGCACCGACAGCAACATAAGCGAAGGCATTGTCGGTGACCACTTGCACCACATAATGCTCTCCAATCTTCTCAACACAAGCATCCAACTGGTCAAAAAGATATGTGGCATTGTGGATTTTGTCCGACACATCTATGGACTACATGAAGTAAGCTCTTTCTGGAGAATTTACAAGAAAGTTCATCAAGCTCCTCCCCCTCTTGTCGGTCCATCCATCGGACTTGAGTGTGCAACCATACTTCATCCAAGCCTTCAAATGCTCGTTATACATTTCCTTGGTCCTTCGAACTTCGGCGACCAGTAGGGGCTCTCTCAACTCATGATATGAGGGTGGCTTGTGGCTCGAGTCATATTGTGCAATAACTTCTACCATAACTTGGAAGCTTGTCAACTTTGCCGTGTTGAATGGTATGCCTGCTTGGTAGGACCACCTAGCCACATACTCCTTCATCTTTGCTCTAGCCTCCTTTTTGTAGCGGTTCTCAATTGTAGTTTGGACTTGCTTTTCACTAGCCCTGCTCGCAATAACTTCCTTGGGACTTGGTCTCACAAAACTATCCATAGGCCCTCTTATACTTGTATTTTGATTCCTTCTTTGCAAACAAATACCACTCGAAGATGAACTTTTCTGTGTAGTATTAACGAATATAACCTCATTGGAGACATCTTGATCCCATTGGTCTTCTAAATAAACAAATCAGTATCTGGCTTCTTCCACTTATTCTTCATCATGTAATCTTGCATCTCTTTCGCAATCTCGGCCATTGTATTAGGACACTTTACAATATTCCTGTAGCCTCCAACCAAATGTTCCTTCTATCTCTTGATTCCTCTCTTGTATGTTTTTTTAAAAAGTTCACAAAAAACTATGTTTTTGTCATTGGCATCAATCCAATGAGCATACTTCCATGCGGGATCATTAGATTTGGCATTCATCGTTGGTTGACTTGTCCCACTAGTAGAACCTTCCATTTTATCTCTGCAAGACCAACATACAAATACACTTTTTAATAAATAGAACTCAAGACCGCACTTGCATTTTCAGAATTCAATAGCACAATAACAACTGACAAAGCAACAACTAACAGCTAAGTTCTTAATTAAGTTCATACTTCGTAATTCATACTCATAGAGTTTCTCTTTATTGTGCATGTGAATTGTGAAGTGCTATGTGCATCAATTACCTTACAAATATTTTTCTGTTTTTTTTACTAGTAAACTTATCAGTACTTCATAGAGTCGACCCCCAACCAACGGACTATAAGCTATTATTCTCTCTCCAATGTTTTTCAGCCCGTAGGTTTTCCTGATGTCACTAGACAGAGCACCAACCCACACAAAAAAAAAATGCTTTTTAGCTCGAAGGCAATGTTTTTCCGCCCGAAGATTTTCCCGATTTCGCTTTTCAGTCCGAAGGTTTTCCCGATGCCACTGGATAGAGCACCAACCCACAAAAAAAAATGCTTTTTAGCCCGAAGGTTTTCCCGATTTCGCTTTTCAGCTCGAAGGTTTTCTCGAAGTCGTTGGACAAAGCACAGTAGCACCAACCCACAAAAAAAAAATGCTTTTCAGCCCAAAGGTTTTTCCGATTTCGTCGGCCCGATTGACATGGCAACGTGCAACTGGTGGCCGAAACCCACCAGCGACATTAAAGTCTTTTACACCACCAGTTGCATGCTATGCTGCTAGTCAATCGAGCTGAGTGGAATCAGGAAAACCTTCGGGCTGAGTGGAATCAGGAAAACCTTCGGGCTGAGTGGAATCAGACATCGCACCAAGTACCAACCAGCAAAAAAAAAAGGGGCAAACGCAGAAGGAGTGGAGGAAGAGGAGAAGGACCTGGAGGAGAAGAGTACCCATGAGGCTGTGATGGCCGCTGCTGTTGCCGTTGTCGTTGATGGTGCCGCCTGCTGCCCACTGCCGCTACCGCACCGTGCTGCCGGAGAGAAGAGAGGAGAGGAATCGCGAGGGGCTGCCGCCGCTAGGGCTTCGGAGAATCGCAGGGTCAGGGGTCCAAAGAGATCGAGTCGGGTCCTGTTTTAATACAGTTGGCGAGGCAACTAAGTAACGGGTTGGGTCCAAAGAGATGGGGTCGGGTCCTTTTCTTTTTAAAAAAAACTTATGATTTCAAGGCCCGCGGCTGCACCCAGGCGCGCCTAGGAGCCCGCTTTGTGATTTGAGGATAGGCGCACCACGCCTATAGTTCTCTGGGCGCCTAGGCGCGCGCATTGACAACCCTGCTCAGGATCTCCAACTATTACTTATATCCATAACCAATTAGAGATTTATCATAAGGAGGTTTTGATCCATCTCTTTGGCTACATATATAATAACCCTATCACTATATGAAACCTAAGCTAAGTATATCACAATCATAGTAGCTATAAATTTCCGACAATCCTACACTGCTTGAAGTAAGCATATTTCGTTACTACCATATTTCACAAAAATCTACCGGATTTTGTCTCCGTTGCCGTTTTATCAATTAAGCTGACCCCAAATAGATGAACATGGCCCGATGGTTATGGTATCGTCTTATTCAATTGCTTAAACTTTTATGTCATATACTTAATGCAAATACAACAAACCAATTTCTCGGTTTTTTCTTCCTCCTAAAAAAAAAGGGTAAATTTTTTTTTTATACATTATCTTCGAATCAATGATTCCGCATCTTAAAGCATAATCCAGGAAACTAAGATCGCCGATGGTGTCATGCAAAGTGAATCTTGTGCCAACTCAAGAAACTCACATATACATTGCCGAGATCAAAAAAACCCACATCAGCTCAAGGCTGACAGAATCAAGAACATGAAGAGCGGCGGAGGGATCGATCGACTTACGGAGAACAAAGGAAACGAATGTCGCGATGAGCACAGCGGCAGCAACATAGAGCTGATCCACTGGTTGTTGACGAACCCATTGTTCGATTTGGTGCACCCATTGCTCGATTTGGTGCACCCATTGCTCCATCCCTGCGGCGTAATAACTGATTGAGATTTCGACAAAATGTGCGAAGAGAAATAAATCGATGAGAAAGGAAATGGTAACGAAGAACCACCAATTTGGTGAAAATTCAGCACATGATCTGAAATTTGTTCGAGAAAAATAAAGGAGAACAAAGAGAAACGAACCGTCCGCAACTCCGAAACCCTAGAAGAGTGGGGGAAGAAAGAGGAGAGTTCTTCCCGCTTGGCACCGGATCGCAGCCGTCTCTTTGTCTGCAGGTTGGGACCGGGTGCGACTGGTAGGGTATGGGCGGAACGGACGGTTGTGACATGGGGCGCAAACGGTGGAAAGCGTTTGAGCACGTCGCGCGGCGTAAGCTATTTGAACAATCTCCATCGACAAAAACTTCGACAAACTACACCCATGCCCAGGTGGCGGGGGCACGGGGCTAGGTGTATCTGACCAAGCGGGTCCCACCACCACGAGTTTGAATTTTCTACGGCTTCAGTGACCTACAATTTGGATGATAGCCGTCCCATGCGTGCCACATGACACTAACATAATCACAATCGTCGAGCTGAGCACGATCACCTGTGGAGGATGCCTGCCATTGAGTCCCATTGTGAATCACATTTAGCAACGGTTGCGATACCTTTAGTATCATGTGGCACGTATCGGACGGCTACCGTTTCCAACTGTAGGTTGTTGGAACGTAGATGGAAGGTTTGAACACCTTCACCAGGGCGTGGGTCTGGTTTGTCAAAGTTTTTGTCGATGGATAATGTACAAACAACATTACTTTTTTTATATGAGAAATTCTATGGTACCCACATCGGTATCGTAACCATCCGATGGGCCGATGGTGGATCTCAATCACCCACCTATGGTTCATCCCATGGCCCCTATAATAATACTCCCACCACTACCATGCATGAAAAATAAGATGGATGGTGGAGAAGGGTTTGGTATTGTACTAAATTTTTCAATTTGGTTTGTAGTGGAACCCTAAACTACAACTTAGGACCAGTTTAATTTTGAAACTACGAAATAAGATCGCTTTTGAAATTAAATACTTAATAGGGCATTTGGGGTCGTGATAGGTATTTATATTTAGGTTGTAGTACAAAAAATACCCATATGCTAACCTGAATGCCATCCCATTGGCACCGATACTCATGCATAACACACCCATCAGGAATATTGGCAACCTAGGAATCTGAAATAGAAAGTGATTTCATATAGACCATAACAAGAACGGAAAATGATTCGGGTCTCATCTTTTATATGTTGTAGTTATTATATCCTGAGCGTGGATTTTTCTGTATTAACATTAATAAAGATGACTTGGTTATTGCTTTAATTAGAATACTGCTTTGGTACGTGTTTTTCACATATAATAAAGGATCCTATGGAACGCAGTAGGCCACTGAGACATATGATGGGTTCATGCTTAGGAGACTCAGTGTACCAGTTATGTGTAGATGTATAATTAATTCACAGTTCTGGTGATGTCGGTTACTTCACCAAGAATAAATTGTTGGCAGACAGAAAAGGCGGTTAAGTCTTCACCACAGGGACGTTGGATTCTTATTCACCTGACCAAGCACAATGATCATATTGAACAGAAACCAAGATGGGGCACATATCAGTATATAAGAAACTGGTGCAGAAGTCGTCTTACTACTATATAAAATCTATCATCAACCCTGAGGGACCATGCTTGCTTAGCCAACCAACTGTGTGATGCTTTGATAGATCAACATGTGCCATAGTCCAATACCACAGTATGTTGGATTATCCAGCTGATGCTAGAGTGACATGCAACCTCTACAGGTTATCCAAAATCCAGAGATAGATTGGTGATTGCATTTTGATGAGTCAACATGTACGTCCACACAATTAACCCAGGCGTGATAGTTGTCAGTATGACTGATGACTTTTCCGGATGCTAGGCATAACACTGGAGGTGTGTGGTGTTATAGGTGATAAGTCATCGATCAAATCCTAGTCAAATGATCGATTGGGTCTGACGGTATCCCCCACCACCCGAGTTGAATCATGGCACTAGTAATATGAGGGACTATAGATTATCAGAGTATAATAAAGAACATGGCTACACGGGAGTAACATAAGTTTAGGATTACTAGATTTCAACTCCTTAGCACTATAGGTGGCATATGCAAGTTAATCGGATTAGGACTGATTAGCAGAACTTTCGGTATGTCACCAGAATAGTTAATCAAAGATCCGGTTAGAGCTAGAAATCCTGAACCATGAAGGTTTCACTATGTAGTTGCGTATAGAAATTATTTTTCGACTCGACTGGATACGTTAGATGAGAAGAAGCGCGATGGAGTGCAAATACCAACCTTAAGAATCTATTTCATATGTGTTAAGGTGCTATAGAGGTATTTTAGTAAATACTAAGATATGGCTTAGAACATATTGAATATGGATCGTAAAATGAGCAAAATAATTCCAAGAGCTCATAGACATTGATGAAACTCAATTCCGACAAGCGTACCTCACTCCATATCTCTCTTAGTGCTCCCCCATCATAAGGGCGTTTTTGTCCAAAGTTACATGGATATAAGGGGAAGCCCTAATCCTAGCCGATAACTCTTCCCTCTTCATGTTTATCTCTAATAGACCGGCCACAACAAGTTTGTGTTTGCGTGAGTCACTTTGTGGCTGCCCTATAATGGGATAGGGGAGGGGAGAGGTCGGCCCTACCTCTCCCTCTCTTAGAAATCCGACCCCTCTCCCTCTCTCCCTCTTTGTGGTTTCGGCCAAGAAGAAAAGAGGAAGAAAGAAGAAAAAGGAAGGAAAGAGAATGAAGAAGAGAAAGAGGAGATATAATAGGTGCACCACCGTCTTCATTATTGTGTCATCCCTTATCGGCGCGCTGTCCTTGCACTCAGAGATAGAATGGCGTGGGTCCCTTCATTCGCAAAGGACAATGTGCTATCCGACAACATTCCTCTCCGTTAATGTGGGATTCGTTATCAACGATTGCTCCGTTCACCTCGGATAAAAAACCCGAAAGGTAAGACGATTCTAAACACTTAAATTAGATGCATGCATGTAGATCCTTCATAGATCGTAGTATGCCTCTAGGATGTCCGCACATACGCTCGATTTATAAATTTGTATGTATATTGTTTTTGAGGAATAAATTATGATGAAACATACATCATCCAATCTTTGGATGTATGTCTTTGCTTCCGCTGCGACTTTGGTACAAGGATTAAAATCCAACACTATAGACCCCAAGCAAGTTCCATGACGTGGCAGTCCAAATCCATTTATTTGATGGATGTCCTACCCCTTGTTTGTCTTACCTTTTTTTTAAAAGGATTAAAGAATGAGCTGCTTGTTCTTTTTGAAAGTTGTGTTTTTTATTTTAAAAAATCTATAATTTTTTATATACTCATCGAAATTATAAAAAAATTATATTTTTTGAATCTACTAATCGAGATCTACCAAACTAGACCTATTGTGACTAAGAAATTCCATATATATATATATATATATATATATATATATATATATATATATATATATATATATATATATATATATATATATATATATACACAAGTGATATATAATTGAGTGATATTTTACCGAATTAAAGTGACATACTAATAGTTAAAAAAAAACAAAAAAATTCACCTTCAAAACTAAATTGTCACCTAAACTTATTGAATATCACTTGTTAAAACTAAATGTCACGTAAATTGACAGTTGTAAAATCAAGAGACACTTTTATCGGCAGTTTGTGTCCGATAAAATGTCTCTTGATTTTGCAATTGTCAATTTTACCTGACATATGCTTTTGTAAGTGACATTTAGTCAGTTAACGTGCAACTAAGATTTCAAAAGTAATTTTTTTCAGTTTTTTATAACAATCAGCAAATGTCACTTTATTTCATAAATGTTAATTATAGGATAGTCTTATATACAAATATTTTTTTCTTGAATTTTATAGGCAACATCAGTCTAATTTTGTAGAGTTTCTTGAGTAGATTCAAAAAATATAAATTTTACAAAATTTTAATATGTATTGAAGTTATGGATTTTTTAAAGTGAAAAATCCATTTCTCAAAAAATATTGTTTAAAATATCTGATGGATATAGGAACTGATGCTTGTTGTATATAGAGCCTACTGATGAGGGCAATTAAGACATTTGAAGTTTGTTATCTTTTTCACATGAGATTGTTAATCCGTTGGATAGTTGCCACATCATGAGACTTTTATGATGGGGCCAATATAATGGGGCTCTCCTATCACTACTCTAACATAAATAGGTATAACTTTTAAATTTTATTATGAATGTGTATGTGAGTAATTTAAATAAGCATACATGTAACTCATCGGGTTTATCTTGAATAAGACAGACCAGTCGATCATGGAACTGTGCGAGATAGATATATCGAAAACCAACATGCAATTTCAAGGTGTACTAAGTCAGGATCGCAAGTTAACTGTGACTTTTGTGTTTTCCTTGGTGATAACCTTATTTCTTGGTCTGCGAAGAAACAACAAACAATCACTTGCTCCTCCACCGAAGCTGAGTATCGATCTCATGCCTCTACTTTTGCTGACATCTCATGGGTACTAATGCTTCTTTAGGAACTTGGTGTTCGTCTCTCCCCTGTTCCTGTTATATGGTGTGACAATCTCTCCGCTATTTCACTCGCCTCCAATCCCGTCTTCCATGCTCGCACTAAGCACAACGAGGTGGACTATCACTATATTCGAAAAAAAGTCACCAACAATCAATTCCATATATGTCATGTGTCTACGATTGATCAATTTGCGACGTCTTCACCAACCCGCTATCGTGTGGCCATTTCCACTATTTACATGACAAGCTCGTGGTCAAGGATGACCATTCACTTGAGGGGGGCTAATAATGTACACTTGTGAACGTGTAAGCGTGAATATCATAACCGTGTAAATGTGCAACTCTGTAATCATAGATCCATTTAAATAGTGTAATCGTGTTAACTGTATGAAGGCTTTATAAATATAAGCATCGTCCGGCCTCTTGAGTTTAAGTCTCAAGTGAGTCGCTGCTGTTTCATGCTTAACCCACACTTTTTCTTCCTTGTCTTTACATTTAAGGTGAAACAATTTGATTATCTGTAGCAAACAATAACATTTGGTAAAGAGTAACAATCCGAGAGCAAAGAGTAACAATTTGATATGATAAATCATATTAATTGTAGATTGATCGTAGCTCATTATAAATAATATTTATATACATTTGATCACAATATGGTATTTTTTGTGATGAAAAAACGCATCTAATCCTTTAAAAAAAAAATCAATTTTATCTCGCACATAGAAGAGTAGTAATTCGGTAAAAAATAGTAACTATTTGTTAAATGATATTTTGCTTATATGATCAAAATATATTTTTTTTGGATCAAAAATTACATTGAACTATGTGGAACCTAAACGATTTTATCTTGCACATAAGAGTAACGATTCGGTAAAAGAGTAACTATTTGTTCGGTTGTTAGAATATTTTTTTATAAAAAATATATAATTTTTTTTATATTATTATGTGACTTTAAATCAATAGTTTAAGGCCGTTTTAATTAATTTTTATGAAAGAAAGTGTTCGAGTTGACTTGAGGGTAAGAAATGCGAATTTAATAAACTTTGAGTGGGTTTTGATGGACATCTTCTTCTTTTTGGATCGGTATAATTTTTCTATGAGCAATGCTATTCAGCCTGAAGGTTTTTCCGATTTAGCTCATCCCGATTGACGTGGCAACGTGCAGCTGGTGGAGTAAAAGACTTAAATGTCGTTGGTGGGTTTCAGCCACCAGTTGCATGCTGCCATGTCAATCGGGCCGCCGAAATCAGGAAAACCTTCGGACTGAGTAGCATTTCTCTTTTTCCCTTAGAGCATCTCCAATAGCCTCCGAAGGATCATGTGGCACTCCGATCCGAACCCTCCGCTCCAACAGCTCCGAGCAGAGCTCTGAAGGCCTACATGGCACGCCACATAGGCTATGTGTGCTCGGGACCTCCGAAGGCCTCCACATACAATAGAGGTCCTTCGGAGGCTTTGAAGGAATTAAAAATTATGCATTTTTACAAAAAAACTCCCCAAACATTTGATAAATTATTTTATATATATCAAATATTGCATGCACTATTCAACGGCTACTTTTTGCCTGTTTGAGGGGCAACGGCTATATTTTGGACCGTTGCCCCCAATTTGGATATTTTTGGTTATTTTAAAATAAAAAAATAGGTTAAAAAATTATAAATTTTTTGTTGAAAATCTATAAATATCCCGTTCTACCCACTATTCATCATTCTCCCACCCAACTTCAAAATAAATTGTGGCTTCTCCCACCCACCTATTAGTATATGGATCCGTATCAAAAATTTTCATATTCACAATTCTTCATCGGTGATGAATCGGCCTTCAATGCATACATGAGTAACGACTGAGTCGATGGGAACCCGATGTTCTCAATTCCAGAGAAGGTGCCAACAACACAAGGGAGGCATCGTCCGAACAAGCATCGATCGTGGGGAAGAAGCCTTACAAGCGGGGAGAAAACTGGACCGTCCCTGAAGATAGATTGCTTGTGTCCGCATGGCTCAACACGAGCCAAGATGCAATCCAATGTACCAGTCAACCACGACTTTATTTTTGGACAAGAATTTTTTAATATTACAGCAAATACAATACCCACTATATGATCGAACGGATCCAAAGCCAAATGATGCATCGATGGTCGGCCATTCAAATGTCGGTCAACAGATTTTTACGGGTGCGTTAGCCAAATCGAAGGACAACCGAGATCTGGTACCAGACTTGTTAACCAGATAAATACTTAGCGAGTGATTTTATTTAAATAATTATATCATTTATGGTTTTAATTTATTTTAAATTATTTATGCAGTTAGCAAATGCAAAATTTCTTCACAATGATATCTACAACGAGACACTCAAATTCAAGCATTGCTGGGTGGAGCTACAATATCAGTAGAAGTGGATGCAGCAAACTCAATCATTTCATCAAGTACGGACAGAGCCGAGGAAAGGGAGGGAGTCCGATTTCTCACCAAATACCTCCTCTCCAGCAACCCCAGATGTTATGAGCCTCGAAGATGAAGATGACGGGCCTACCGAGATATAAAGGCTGGAGGGGAGGGAAACAACAAAGTTGGCAAGGAAGCGTAAGGGTCAGGTTGTAATAGACGGAGGAAGCAAAGACTCCGTCTCTAACCTGTTCAAGGAGGCATTCGCATGGATAAATATGGATAATGAACAATCCAGAATAGAGAGAAAAGAGAGAAGGGACAAGAATACCGAAAACGCAACTATGGTCGAAGTCGCAAAATTACAAGCACAAACCGAGTCTCAAAAAGAAGCACGAAAGCAACAAAAATTAGATGATGCAATCATGATGAAGGATCTCGCGGGGCTCTCACATGCAAAATGAGAATACTTCGAACTGCGCAAGGCTGAGATTAGTGCTCGAAAAAGGGTTATGATTTCTTTGAGTTGTAATACGTAGTAGCTTTAATTAGGGATGTGATTTTCTTGAATTACTTGAATTATGTAATTTTTAGTAGATTGCATTAGGTATTGAACTCTTTTGTCATTCAATAAAAGTACTTTTATTATTGAAATTGAAAGCGCGTACAAGAACTCGAATAAGTTGGAGGCAATTATATTAAAATAAAAATATATAATATTAACGTAGAGATCTCTTGAATTATCATAAATGCTCGATCAAATCATTTTGAAGTTGGTCGTGGGTTTTTCTGCTTCTTATCCGATGATGATTTTGGATAAACTCTATCAGATGCACCATGTGGTCGTGAGAAGCTTCTACAGTTGACGTTATATCAGCAACGTCAAAGTCAAGATCGTGGTGAAGATCTCGTTCATCTTCAACGATCATATTATGCATTATACTGCAGGCTGTCATGATATCTATAAGCACATTCGGCTGTCAAAAACGTGACGGTCCTTTTACTATCGCAAATCGAGCTTGCAACACTCCAAAAGCTTGCTCGACATCCTTCCTTGTTCCCTCTTGCTGTTGAGAAAAGTACTTATTCTTGTTTTCTTGAGGTGTTGGGATGATCTTCACTAATGTTGACCATGAGGGGTAAATCCCATCGGCGAGATAGTACCCTATATTATAGTCATAGCCATTGATTGTAAAATTACATGGGGTAACTTTTCCCTCTGCATGTTGCCTGAAGACCGGTGAACGATCGAGGACGTTGATGTCATTGTACGACGCTGGCAGGCCGAAGAAGGAGTATCAGATCCATTGATCTTTGCTAGCTACAGCCTCTAAAATAATTGTGTGCTTGTGAATATAACCAGTATACATACCTTGCCAGGCTGTTGGGCAGTTCTTCCACTTCCAGTGCATGCAATCAATGCTTCCGAGCATGCCTGGAAACCCTCGTTGTACACCTTCTGCGAGGAGTCATGCAACATCTTTGTTATTGGGTGAACGAAGATATTCCTCCCCAAAGACATTGATGACTGCTCGAACAAACCTCTGCAAGCTCTCGATAGAAGTACTTTCTCCGATCCGAACGTAGTCGTCAACGGAATCGGCGGATGCTCCATACGCGAGCATCCACATAGCGGCGTTAATCCTTTGAAGACTGGATAGTCCTAGTTTTCTAGTATTAGATGTAGTGTGTTAGTATTGGGTTAGTCCCACCTCGGTTGTGGTAACATTATGGTGTGAGTTCTCTCTCTATATAAAGAGAGGTAGTCTTATGTAATGAAACGTGAGATTAATGAGATAATACAAGGAGGTTTTCTCCCCAATCCTTTTCTCTCTCCCCCTCTCTTCGTAACATGGTATCAGAGCCAACCCTCGCCTAGGGTTTCGACGCTCTCCTCTCCGGCCTCGGCCTCCTCGGTCGTTGTCGACGACATCGAGGAGGCCAGGAAGAAAATAATTTTTTTTTTCTCTTCGTCTCTTGAGGGCTCTTGAGAGGTCCCGGCCCCGTCTCCGTCTCCTGCTCCGCACCGCAGCGGCCCCGGCCCCGTCTCCAGCGCCCCGGCCCGGTCTCCTGCTCTGCAACGAACGAGATCCCGCTTTCGGATCCTCTTCCTTTTCCTTGGTCTTGTGACCCTATAAGAGCTACGCTCTTCATCTTTTCCTTTTTTCTTTGTCTGTGATGATTGAGATCTTCTAAGAGGTGTCAAGTACTTGCTTCGGCCGGGTGCTTGCCTCTTATGAGGTCTCACGCATTCACATCTTTTCTTAGCCGCTCTCTCCTTTCGGCCTCCGTTATTGCTGGCTTCCATCACCGTCGGTTTCCTTCGCTCCGATCCTTAGTGATCATTGCCAATTCCCCCGGTTGACCTGCTTACAGGTTGGCCGGGTTTTCCCGGTTGTCCTGCTTGCAGGTCAATCGGGTTTCCATGACGACTTGCTTGCAGGTCGTCCTGGCACTATCTTTACCTTTCAGCATAAAAAAAAGGGGTTATTTGATGTATTTTTTTTCTTTCTTTCTCCTTTCTTTTATTAAGCAAACTGATGTCGGTTTATACCTTACATCAGTTTGACGGGGGGTATTAGATGTAGTGTGTTAGTATTGGGTTAGTCCCACCTCGGTTGTGGTAACATTATGGTGTGAGTTCTCTCTCTATATAAAGAGAGGTAGTCTTTATGTAATGAAACGTGAGATTAATGAGATAATACAAGGAGGTTTTCTCCCCAATCCTTTTCTCTCTCCCCCTCTCTTCGTAACATCTAGCATTGTCCTTCTTTTGGACGAAATAGTTATCGTGGTCCACGACTGTGTTGTGGATCCGTAAGAAGAGAGGATGACTCATCCTGAATCTCCACTGAATTTGGTAAGGAAGGTAAGTCGGCTGATCGTGAAGTAATTATGGAATAGCCGATTATGACATTCCAGTCTACTACAATCAAACACGGCGCGACCTGATATGAAGCCGTGCCTTCTATGTCGATATGAACTTTTAGCTTGCTGCTCTTCCTCGCACGTGGTGGCTCCTAGAAGAAATAACATTCTAAGGGTGGAGCTATCATCGCTACTGCTCAACGTGTTGTCGGTGGGGCTCAAATCGGACACGGTGTCTGGAGAGTGGATGGTTTGGACAACGTATGAATGTGTGATGGTGTAATAAGAGAAACGATATCTTTATATATAAAAAATTCCAACGGATAGATATCTATCCGTTGGTGGTGTTAATGCGTGCCACCTCGCATGTCGTGCCCAATAAATAGAAATATATTAGTTTGTCTCTTGAAATGTGAGCCACCTCTTATATCGTGCCTAACGAATACAAATTTATAAGTTTGGCTCTTGAAATACGTGTCATCTCGCAGATCGTGTCTAACAGATAGAAATCTATCTGTTTGACTTTTGAAATATGTGTCGATTCGTAGATCGTGCCCGACAGATAGAAATGTAGCTGTTGATGGTGGAAATATGAGTTGCGTCGTGGATCATGCCCAACGGATATAATATAGTTGTTAAAAATATTAAATATTTTTTAATAAGTTATTCATAATTTTTTATAATTTTTTAATATTTAAATTGATGTGTGGAAAAAAATATTAAGGTGGGAGGGGTTTGGTATAAATTTGAAGGGTTTGGATAACTTGTAAATATATAGGGTGTTTGGTGCAAAAGTGGCTCGTATATCCTACTTCGGAGGCCGTTGGTGCTGACACCTCTCAACTAGGATATTTTCAATGAGGTGACACCAAAATGGGCCCCGAGGTGCTCCTAGTTCGGAGCCGGTTGGAGATGCTCTTGAGAATGATTTTGTTCCAGCATCCCGCTCTCTCTCATTGGTGCATCTCGAGGGCTTTTTGGTTATTTCACCATGATAATCAGTATGAAATGACAAACATATCCTTCGAATGGACCAATGAGAGAGAGCTGGATGCTCCAACCTCTTTAAAGAACTTGGAACAAAATCGTACTCGATGCTCTTAGAGCGTGATGGTAGACTTTGAGGCAGTGGGACCCACGGTTGTATGGTACGCAGGATGTGCTGAAAATTTTCTCTCCGTTTAAGGCGGGAGCAAGTGTACGAATAAGAACGAGGCATCTGGCACTCTTTCTACGTCAGTGGAGCCAAAAGGCGGAGAAAAAAACAAAAAAAATCCGGGAAAATGAGAGGGAACGGGTCTCTTCTTCCGTCGCCGCCGGCGACCACCTCCCACCCCCCCACTAGAAGGCCGAAGAAAGTCAGCGGAGACTCCTCTCAGTCCGCGTCAGCCAGTCACGCCGACCTTCTGGAAATCTCGGGCGTTTCTTCCCCATCGATGACCAGCAGCTCCTCTCTCGGCTGTTCCACTTCCACCCATGGATCTCTCCGCTCGTCTCCGTTCCCTCGTCGCCGTCCTCACAATCCTGAGCCTCTGCGAGGCCCCAACGGCAGATCCGCGGACCAGCACCGCGGGCCAGTTCTGCAACAGAACCCAAGCCGCTTCCGGCGCTGTCCTCGCCATCAATTTCGTCCCCGCGATGGGAAACCTGAGCACCGTGGTCGATCAGAACGGGTTCGGAACCGCCGTCGTCGGGGAGGGCCCGAACGCCGTCTTCGGGCTCGGCCAGTGCTTCGAGGACCTCGGCTCAGTTGATTGCCGGCTGTGCTTCTCGGAGATCAGATCCCAGCTGCCGAGATGCTACCCTGACACCGGCGGTATGATCTTCCTCGACGGGTGCTTCGGGCGGTACGAGAACTACTCGTTCTTCAACGAGGTCCTGGGATCGAAGGACACGAACGTCTGCTCTTACAGTAAGAACAGCTCAAGCCCGAAGGATTTCGACGCGGCTGTGAGGGAGGTTATTGCGAATGTGAGCTCGGATGCTCGAAGGAGTAAGGGGTTCGCTGTTGGGTCGGCTTCGAAATCCAGTTTGACAGCCTATGCTCTCGCCCAGTGTTGGCAGAACTTGGACACAGCACATTGCAGCACTTGCTTAGATGCCGCGGCCTCCTCGATCGTTTCGTGCTCGCCCGCGACAGAAGGACGCGCGCTTTTCGCTGGTTGCTACATGCGATATTCGACGAATCTTTTCTGGAATGTGAACTCGACAACTTCAGGCTCTTCCGGTATACTAGAAACTCTAGAAACTCTTTATTCAAGTTCTTGTTAGACTAGGAGTATGAAATTATATGAATTAGGCCTGAAAGAAATTGATTTGTAGCAAATCAACCACAAATCTTCGCCCGCAGTGAAACCGGTTGATGCTCTTTTCACTGTTCCTAGAATTCGATACTACACATGATGGATTAATTGTCGGATCACAGTCTTAATGCAGAGTTTGCGATCCGATGAACTCTGTCTTTGTACTTGACGTCTGATACGATAATTTTCCCCTAAGTAATCAAAATGCTACATTTGCAAGCTGTCACTACACTTTACAATAGTCTTTAGGGCATACACAATCAGCACTTCCTTCCATGCTTCCACATGCATTAGTGTGTGAAGTAATCCATATGCGAATACATAACACATGTAAAAGATTTGTCGGAAGGTTCTTGGTTCTGTTCTTTGTTATTACTTTGGCCAACCATATGCGAATACATAACACATGTAAAAGATTTGTTGACGAGGAAGGAGGGTTAAGACGGACTCCTACTAAGCGGTGAGGGTGGGATTTGATCCCAGGTCTCTGGTACAACCACCGAGAGACTTTATCAGCTAGCTAGCTAGCACACTCGAGGAAACATAATTGACTGAGAGTCACATTACAGTTGCTGCTGTCAATCTACACTGCTAGGCAAGATGGGCTCATGTTACTGGTCGAGTTAAAGCCTTGCAAGAGGATTATGCGCTTTCTTTTTATTAAAAGATCCATGACTAATTACTGTGAAGCTTTATACCACACGTGGAAGGGATGACGGATGTTGTGGAGTGTTTGAGTGACTTCACTGACTTGTTCATATTTCGAAGAGATGGAAGCAAAGTATTATGAGATTAGAAGGCTAGAGGAGTGTTATACTAGAAGGAACAGAATAGGAAGGAACTATTTTTCCTAACTATAGAGAATAGCTTGTGAATTGTATCTGCAGGATTTGGAAACTATGAATTGCTTAAATGGTTTTTAGTTGGAAGGGAAGCTATCTTTTCTCCTCCTCTCTTTTTGAATGTTTATCACAGTGAGGGAACCCACACCAATTCACCGAGAGCAAGTTCAATTCGCAAAAACTTAAGAAAGCTTACATCAACCTGTTGGAGTGTAGATGGAAAGTTTGCTTGAGGGATAAACATCTATAGATAAAGTCACTTCTGGATCAATCCTGTATGAGGATTAGTTTTCCATAAGGTTGGATAAAAATCCATAGAATAATTGGAAGGAATGCCACCAACCATCACCATAACTAATAATGTATCAGAGATTCAGAGCAACTGTGCTCTATCCTTTCATAACCCATCAATGTCAGATGCTTCCATTAATAAAAATAATAATCTAAACACTGTTTCCAAGAGCAACTATGGTAACCTTACGACCACACTGCCTCACCCTCTTACCTTGCATTGAGAATAACACCCATTGTCTAAAAAATTACATCACTCCATGATCATTAGAGATATTTGATTTTGCTTATTTGAGTATCATGTTTGTAGGTATAAAACAAACTATAAAATCGATGTATTCACTTTTTTTTTGGTTCTCTCGTCTTTCTTTTCCGTTTTGTGTTGTCATTGTTGTTGCATCTTTGATATACTATAATGGTGTATTACTCCGGGTTTCACTGGTTAAAGCCTTCTAAATGCAGGAGAAAGTAACAACCTTTGGATAATATTGGGTGCTTCACTAGGCGCTTTACTACTGATCGGCGGAATCGTGATTTGGATAAAAAGAGACTTTTGGAGCAAACCAAATGGTAGCTATCTGAGAGGTAAGTAGCAAGATATCAACCAATACCGACTGAAAGGAAAACCCTCTTTTTTTTTTTTGAGGAAATGGAAAAACCCTCTTCAAAACCTGCAAATCCTATATAATGGTTCTTATAGCTTTTCTGAACTTTTGCAGATTTATATGGTCCGGGATTCTCTGCTGCCATTTCTCAGTCAAATCTGAATTTCAGATATGATGTGTTGAAGAAAGCTACCAATAACTTCAGTTTGTCGAACAAGCTTGGTCAAGGCAGCTATGGGACTGTGTACAAGGTAGAAATCTAACATCTAGAACTTCCCGTTTTGTTTCAGTTCTGAAAACTTATTTTCTTTATAGTCTGTTCTAAGTGATGGAAAATGAATTGCTTTTGAGAGACTGGTTTTTAGTACAGGAGAGGGATGATCAGTTCTTCAATTAGAACTACTGATTTTGATTACTGTTCTGAAAGTCCATTTTCTTTATAGGGTGTACTTTCTGATGGAAAAGAAGTTGCTGTAAAGAGGCTGTTTCTGAATACACGGCAGTGGGCTAGTCAGTTTTTCAATGAAGTGGATCTGATAAGTCGAGTCCGCCACAAAAATCTAGTGAAGTTATTGGGCTGTAGTGTAGATGGCCCCGAGAGTTTGCTTCTATACGAATACTACTGCAACAGGAGCTTGGATCTGTTTCTATTTGGTAACTCCTCAGTTGCTCTTGCATCCATCAAATCTTTGAAAACCTATCTCAATTCACTGCAATTAGCTAGTAATTCAGGGGATTTACAAGTTTTTCCTCAATCATATCATATATTACGAAGCCCCTATCATAAAAAAAAGGATGCCGGAAAATATTAGTTTGCACATTTATTTGAACACCACCAACTATCCTTAGCCTTTAATGTGTAGCAAAAGCACCCCCACTTCCTGTTCAAGTTATGTTTTAATCTCAAGGGTTTTTCATGATCATTTTCTTGCATAAAACTAAGTATTGCAAACCTTGTAAAAGAGGGGAAAACTGTTGTCACATGCTGCCAAAAGTGTACGTGGAGGTTGGTTGGCTGATATTGATTCCTCCCAATCACCATCCTGTAAAAATGCTTTCAGATCCCTATATGAGAACAACCCTGATCGATAGACCGAGATCGTCGTCTTGGATGAAGAACATACCTTCGTGTGAAGAGAGAGATCGTTCGCAATACCGGGTGAAGATCTTCCACACGCTGCCGTCTCCCGCGGATTCGATGGGTCCTCCTGAATCCCTCTGGATTCACAACGGCGGCTCTCAAGACGTGCGTATGGGGACTTCACCCCTGCACATCGATTTATAATAGATGTGTCTAACCGGTAGACGCAACCCATCAGGGCATCCACCGGTTATTGGGTGCACATGAGAATGAGGCTAGGTTTACCACCAACCCCGTCAAGCCTCTTGGTTGAGTCGCCCGGTCTGATCAGGACTGCGACAATCAACCCGGTCCACCTAGTTCAGTAACTCTCCCGTAAAGAGCCATCAAAAACCAACAATCTCCCACTTGGCCCTTTACACAATACAAGTGTGGAAACTTGTTTCAAAATATACATATATAATTTTGTAATGAAAATATATATATATATATATATATATATATATTTTGAAATATTTGGAGAGTCACTCAGTTTTGAAAAACACGATCCGGATCGATTTTAAAAGAAAAAATACTAAGGGACTATTCATGTCTTTGTTCAAAATGACCATGATAGGAGATCATGATTGTTCCAGTATATCCTATGCTGGTTCATATCCATGGTCAACCTATCAGACCCACAAAGAACTTCAACAAACAACTCTGATGGTTATCTCATGTGCCTATGGGTTATCTGAGCACATCATCACTTGGTCTTATGCCTATACCCATGATGTCCAACCTCATGCTTGTCCAAGCATGTCATTCTAATGCCTATGTTGATACCCAATCAACTACAAATAGAATGAAGGCGTTTCGGCGTGGGGCCCACCCACGCCCAGCCCAGGTCTCTCTTGAGTACCGTGTACTCCAGGCTTACTGGACGTTCCGACATGTTGCCATAGCATGTTTAGTCTCAGTATCTTGAGTAAGTCATCTTACTCCAGGCACATTGGACTATCTAACATGTTGCCTAAGAATGCCTAGTCTCAATGTCACTTGAGTACTGTGTACTCCAGGCAATGATCTTGCTTATATTTGACATAAATCAAATAAGGAAATGACATCGAGCTTTATTTATCTAAAGACGAAACATCAGTGATTAAACACAAAGCAAAGGGACTCAACTACTGATACAAGGACTTCATCAAGCCCATACGGGTTACATGGCTTTGAAAAACCTTTGGTGCAAGTCCCTTGGTGAGAGTGTCTGCTACCATCAGCTCTGTGCGAACATGTGGGATCTCCACCACTTCCCCTTTGACTTTCTCGCAGACAAGCATATACTTGATATCTAAGTGCTTGTTGCGTCTGGTAATCGTCTCATTCTTGACATGCTGACAAACAGCCTCATTGTCACAGAAAATTGGCAAAGACTTTTGGATCGAATCCACAATGCCTAAGCCTCCAACGATGTTCTTCAGCCAAAAAGCATGCTTTGTAGCCTCATAGCAAGCAACATACTCTGCATGCATAGTGGAGTCAATCATAATTGATTGTTTGGAGCTTTTCCACGAAATTGCTCCTCCCGCCATCAGGAAAACATAACCCGAAGTGGATTTCAGGGTGTCTTTACAGCCATCAAAGTTTGAGTCGGTGTAGCTAATCACCTGAAGCTCACCGCCCTGCCTGTAGGTAAGCATGAACTCTTTAGTACGCTGAAGATACCTCAGAACTTTCTTAGCTGCACGCATATGAGCTACATCCGGATTCTGCACATAACGACCCAACATCCCAACAGCAAAACTGACGTCTGGTCGAATACAAGTCATAGCATACATGACGCTCCCCACAATGGAAGCGTACTCATCTGTATCCACTTGACACCTCTCAGCCTGATTCTTGGGACACTGATCCTGGGAAAATACATCTCCCTTCAGTACTGGTGCCTCACCGGAGCACACCTATCAATCCCGAACCTCTTCAGGACCTTCTCAACATAAGCTGCCTGCGAGAGTCCCAGAATTCCTGCTGCTCTGTTTTTGTGAATCTTGATCCCAAGCACATAGTCTGCTTGACCCATGTCCTTCATATCGAATTTCTTCGATAAGAAGTGCTTAGCATCATGGAGCATGTGAATGTCATTACTCGCCCAGAGAATATCATCAACATAGAGGACAAGTATGACAAACCTGTTCCCACTGGCTTTCAGATATATGCATCTGTCAGCCATATTCTCTTGGAAACCATATTCTGTAGCAACCTGATCAAATTTCAGGTACCACTGCCTAGAAGCCTGCTTCAGCCCATAAATGGACTTCCTGTGGCAAACCAGCTGTTTGCTCCCACTGACTGCAAAGCCCTCTTGGCTGTGACATATAAATGTCTTCTGTCAGATCACTATTCGGAAACGCTGTTTTAACATCCATCTGGTGCAATTCCAGATTGCGATAGGCTACAATGGCCATAATCACTCTCAAGGAGTCCTTAGTGGAAACCGGCGAGTAAGTCTCGCCAAAGTCAATACCCTCCTTCTACCTGAAACCTTTAGCCACCAGTCTGGCCTTGAATATCTCGATCTTGCCATTAGCATCTCTCTTAGTCTTAAAGATCCACTTGTACTCCACCGCCTTCCGGTTATTGTGGTATCACAACAAGATCCCAAACATGATTCTTTTCCATAGATTGCAACTCCTCTCTCATTGCCTCCAACCACTGTCGAGATTCTTTGCAACCCATGGCTTTACGCTGGCGATCTGACCTCCTTGGCTGGACTGGCTCCGCTGGAATATCAAGAACCGGTACAGCTTGAACTGGCAGTGGGTCAACCTCAGCCACCGTCTCAGCAGATGCTGGTGTCTTATCTGTTATAACGTCTGGCTGAACAATTGGGAAAAATGACACTAGCACAACACCTTTCGAAGAGTTCTCTCTGAAAAGAGTATCAAATGATCGTTGGCTCCCACTGAATTCTGCATCCTCCAGAAATACAGCCCTATTGGTAACTGAAAACCCTTCGATCTCTCAGGATAGCCAATAAATAAATATCAAACCGTGCGGAAATCAAGTTCTTTATTTCTGGATTATAGAGCTTAGCCTCTGCCGGGCAACCCCAAATATGCAAATGATGGAGGCCAGGAGCCAAACCTTTGCATCTCCTGTAAGGGGTTTCTGGGGCAGCTTTGCAAGGCACACGATTCAGAATATAAACCGCTGTCTTCAAAGCTTCTCCTCAAAACTTCTCTGGAAGAGAAGAGTGACTCATCATGCTACGAACAGCCTCCTAATAAGTCTTGTTCTTCCTCTCTGCCACACCGTTCTGCTCAGGAGTGCCAGGTGTGGTATACTGGAGAACAATCCCCTGCTGCCTCAGATACTCAGAGAAAGGGTCATGATTCACACCATCCTGGTTCATCCTTCAAAATATTCTCCTCCACGATCTAAGCGAACTATCTTGATCTTCTTATCAAGTTGTTTCTCCACCTCCAACTGGTATATCTGGAAGACCTTCAAAGCCTCTGACTTGTGGTGGAGAAGATACACGTAGGTACATCTAGAGAAGTCGTCAATGAACGTGATGAAATAACTATGAACACCACGAGCTTTGACTGGGAATGGACCACAAATATCCGTGTGGATCAACTCTAAGAGCTCTAAAGCTCTGGTAGCTGTGAGCTTTCTCTGCTTAGTTATCTTCACTCTGAGGCAGTCCACATAAGTACCAAAGTCTGAAAAGTCCAGATTAGGTAGAATCTCATCTTACACTATGATCTCTACTCTCTTCCTAGAAATGTGGCCTAGTCTCTTGTGCTAAAGCACAACAGAATCCTCTGCTAGAAATAAACGCTTCGACCGGATCGAAAGGTAGAAAGCATCCTCTAACACCAGAATGAGACCCTAGTCCAACACCACCAAGTAGTTGCAAACCACCACCATACTCATCGAGTTATCATTACCGAGGAAAAAACTATCCTCCGGTCTGGGTCTTCTTCTGCTCTTGAGCCCATGCAAAGCATGGGACACATGAACAAAAGCTCCTGCGTCGATCTAGAAAATTAGACGGTATATCTACGGTATTGGACTCACAATAGACTAATGTTCGCTACAGAAATCTCGGTTTGAATGACTTCATTCCAGAACCACCAAAACCAAGATTCTCATATCCCTTCTTCCCTCCATTCAGTCGTTTTTTCCTCAACGACGCATAGGGTGAAAAACCGATTGAGGTCCCATTAGATTTCCTAGGCATTATAATTCACCTCAAAATATTAAAAGACTTTTGGGAGGGAGATCACTACAATGAAAAACAGAAGCTTCTTCTCAAGCTGAAGATCCTACTATCTGATGCCTATGACATGCTTCGAGAGCTAGAGAGTATGCTCACGAACGTTGTCATTGCTATCATGATTCAGATTTATGATCTGAAGCATATTGATGTACAACAAGGACTTCTTGGTCCCTATGAATTGTCTCTTCAACAATGCCATCAACTCTGCTGCAGTCTCAGTCCTGGCAATGCCACCTCGAAGCTCCTCGCTAATGGTGGCCCTGATTATCATTAAAGAGAGACGATTCGTTTTCTCCCACTTAGCAAAGTGGGTCTATCGGGCCTCAGTAGAAGCATCTATAAGCTCTGCCAACTTTGGCTCTATAAGCACAAAGTCACAATTCATACATCCTAGCAAGATCTCAGTATTCACCTTCCAAGATGAATCAACAGAGCCATTCAGGGGCTCAATAACAGCTAGATTCTCCGAAATAGCTATCATATCATTCTCTGAAGAGAGGATTACAAATCAGTGATAGTTTCAACACTAATCACAATATATATGTTGACATGAATTAGGGGTTATAATTCAATACAACCGAAGAGGACTTCATGTGCTAAGTTCTCTTCTAGGACAACTCCCTCACACTATCAAGACTCAGCTTTGGCCAGATCCCTTGATGTGCTTTAGTTTCTCAAGTCACGTATAGAAACGTGCACAGACCTAGTCAGGTGTAATAGGGTTGAATCAGACACTATCCAATACCTTTGGGCAGAAGGGTTATCCTATCTTCCCCAATCACAGGCTACTATTCTGCTCATTCTACTGCACTCAGTAGTCTGAAACACCTTTGGACATAATCAAACTCCAGTACAATAGTATGCCTAGTGACCCTAGTAGAAGCACTCCAATCCGACTACCCACAATCTCCATGAGCCGCCTACCTTTGGGCAAATCCGACTCATTTCGAAAGTGAGCCTCAGACGGTCACTTGGTCTTCTTTAAACCCCATGGAAGACCTAATATGTACAACCAATGCCAACTTCTATCCATACAAGGTTCAATGGTAGTCATCAATTGTTTACTATATTTAACATGCATGTGCCTACTTGTAGGAAAGCATGAAACCTTTAATATCATCCAGGCACATTTATAATTGCAGCATGAGCACCTTACACATGTGATATAATGAACAATTTAAAATTGGCATAAGATGACATATTAGAACATTAAAATATTGTTATTTGAATCATATATGTAGCAAGTTATAAAACAGTCCGAACCTGTAAAATCTGACCGTACCGATGTGTTCGGAATGGTCCAATTAGCTAAGATCTATATATGGATCGATTAGATCGGACCCCGATTGGGCCTAGATCACAGGACCAAAACCAACGGTCCAGATTAAGACAGGTCTTAAATAAATAGCAGATGCATTTAAACTAACCGGGTCGGGTCTGGATCAGACCAGTCGGGTCGGGTCTGGATCGGACCAGTCGGGTCTGGGATTAAACCAGATCGGGTCTAATCTGCATTAAACCCGGTCTGAAACAGTGTTACGGGTCAGGTTCAGTGCTGTTGGGTTTTGAAACCCAACAATAAACAGAACCCGAAAACCAGCATTCCTGTTCATCTTCCCCGATGAATCAGGAAACCCTAATCGGCCGCCGCCCTCCCCCACGCACACACGCAGCCTCACGATGGGCACACGCACCGCCCGCCGCCGTCGCTGCTGTGCGCCGCGGTCCGCCGCCGCTGCTCGCGCGCGTAGGGCGCCGCCGGAGTCGTCGTCACGGTCTGCCGCCGGAGCCGCTGGTATTGCGTGCTGGAGCGCACACCGCCGCCGCCGCTGACCCGCGCAGGCCCGCCGCCGGTTGCCGTTGCTGCGCGCCGGAGCCCGCCGCCGCTGCTGTCGCGCGCCGCTCGACGCCCGAAGCCCGTGGTCACCGTCCGACGTCCTTCAGGCGCTCAGGTCGCCGTCAGAGCAGCCGCCGAACGATATCAAAAACCGTTTTGTGTGGCCGGTGAGGGAGGTTCTCATCGGGTCTATGATGGGATCAAGATCCCAAGGCCATGACCAGCCGGAATCAATCCAAAAAACAAGAAAAAAATACCATCGACGAGGAGACAATGGAACACTCAAAGGAATCGTCATCCGAGAACGATGAGCAAGGTCTAAACCAAGCTCTGATACCAATTGTTGGGTTTTCTATACGAGAACAACCCTGATCGATAGACTGAGATCGTCGTCTTGGATGAAGAACATACCTTCGTGTGAAGAGAAATCGTTCGCAATACCGGGTGAAGATCTTCCACACGCTGCCGTCTCCCGCGGATTCGATGGGTTCTCCTGAATCCCTCTGGATTCACAACGACGGCTCTCAAGACGTGCGTATGGGGACTTCACCCCTGCACATCTATTTATAATAGATGTGTCCAACCGGTAGACGCAACCCATCAGGGCATCCACCGGTTATTGGGTGCACATGAGAATGAGGCTAGGTTCACCACCAACCCTGTCAAGCCTCTTGGTTGAGTCGCCCGGTCTGACCAGGACCGCGACAACCAACCCGGTCCACCTAGTTCAATAACTCTCCCGTAAAGGGCCATCAAAAACCAACATTACAAACCTTGTAAAAGAGGGGAAAACTGTTGTCACATGCTGCCAAAAGTGTACGTGGAGGTTTGTTGGCTGATATTGATTCCTCCCAATCACCATCCTGTAAAAATGCATTCAAATCCCTATATGGATTTTATCTGACAGGTCTCTCTAGATAAATAAGTCCCACTGCTAAAAAGATATTTTAAATGAGTCCCTATTCCTTTGACATGTGACTTTGGCTGATAAATAAGATCTATTCTTTTTTAATTTCTTGCTCTTTCCCCGTTCATGTTCTTTACCCGTTTGGAGATGTGATGTCTGCTGTTCGCCTCTATGTCCAAGAAATGGCTTCAGAGTCCTAGAAGACAGGCAGTTCGTGTCACCATCAAATAGTAACAAAAATCATGAATTCTTGCTTGCATGCGGTAGGCCATATAATTGATAGGTAATTATTTGGTGCTTTATATATTTAGTTTTCATTTTTAGGTTGCCGCCTATTATAGTTGGGTCTTTAGGATTCATTTTAGTTTGATGGTTATGGCTGTTTCTCTTTCCTCTTTCCCCCTCTAGCTCCCACCATGTGCTAGGATTGGCCTCATAACTTAAGTAGAATGCTAGAAAGTTATCCAAATTTCATCAGGGTGTGAAGACACAACAAGTATTTGCAGTTACAAATACCCATCGTACTTAGGCTAATAGATATCGTTCATACAACCATCTATAGGTATAAGTCCCCGAATGGATATAGGATACATGTTTGAGAAACGATACATATGCATATCACAGAACTAGTGCATTATTTCCAATGTACCTACTTAAATGGTGGTTCTCAATCTATTTCTGCATTGTTTCATTTGTTTTAGGTTCTTAATTCTTGTTTCAATTGCATCTATTTTTCCTTTCTAGAAATGTGTATCATAAGCAGATTTGATTGTCAGAAAATGTTGTTTGAACTTAGTTCTTGTCTTATATATTGTGCTTCCTTATATCAAACCCTCTTCGTCTAAACTTTTTCATAGTCTAGGACAACCTTGGAGGATTGCTTCCTGGTTACATGAGCTTAAACTGCATAACCAATAAGGTAAGTTCGCTTGCCCACACACTTGCCTTCCAGGTTTTTTGACAGGTTCCCTTCTTGCCAAGTTACTTTGGTAGTGGTTTGGCACCAATCTCAGAGGATTGACAACGAATTGATAGTCGGTCAGAAAGTTTGTCATTCTTTTGTGGAGCTACAATCGATCCAACATCATGAGATAGAGCAAATATAATGCAGGATGCTTACGAATCCCACAAATTTCAATCGATCGTAGTCTTGAGATGAGAACTGAGAGAGATAGAGAGGGGGAGGGGAGAGATAGACCACTAGGAGTCAGCACCTAGGGTTTGTTGGAGTCCGCACCAACGAGGGGGAAGGAGGATGAATCCCATCACAGGAAACAAGCAATTTTTCATTGATGATCTTCATTGTCTTTTTTCCTAACTAATAGGGGCTATACATAGCCTTAAAAATACTTGGTTACAGGTAACCATAAAATAAGTATAAAAGACTATAAAAAGCAAAAGATAATAATTTTTTAATTTAAAAGATCTAAATATCCCTTAAAAGATATTTAAAGGTTCCATAATTAATAATTCTAAAAATATATTATTTTTGGAATAAAATAATAATTTTAGAATAAAATAATTATTTTATTTCAAATCAATATTTTATTTTAAAAATGCAAATTTCAGGAATTATTAACTCGAAAAAGGACTCGAAAGTTCATCAAGCCTTGGGATGCATGCAAGGCAGCTCAGGCCTCAAAACATGTGCTTATCGAATCCTGTTTTGCATTATTCGCTTCCGTTGCGTAGAACTCGTCCTCGAGTTGTAAGAAGTCAAATCATAAAGCGCTAGATGACAGGTTAGGATTGCCATATGGGTGTCTTTTTTTTTTTTTTTGAGAAATTCCTCTCCGAGAAGGAGAGGATGGGGTTAAGCCGTACCCCAAGCTATATTATTAAAAAGGATAAAAGAGAGGTTACAGATTACAAAGGAAAGGGAGCATATCTCCCGATTGCTTAGGAGAGAGGGCTGTGGACCAGGACTGCATCATCCTCTTGAATTTCTCCCAGACCTCTGCTATAGAAAGCTCAACTCTAGAGAAGACTCGAGCATTCCTCTCTCTCCAAATGCACCAACAGATACCAATAACTAGAAGATCCCAAGTCGATTTGAGTTTACTGTTGATTCTCTTAGCGCGCCAAACAGTCCATAAGGAACGTATAGATCCCGGATGGCCCTCAATGAGAAATCTGTGCTTAAGCATTCTCCACAGCTTGCGGGAGTAGGAGCAACGGAGAAACAGATGGTCAACATCCTCCCTATGGCCAAGGCAGAGCGGGCAGGAAGAGTCTGGGACGTTTGGGTTATTCCGCAGACGGAGATTAACTCTGGTGAGAATCCTCTCTTTTATTGCCAACCACATAAAGATCCTAGTCTTGAGAGGTGCTGGAGATTTTCAAAGGTGCGAAGCAATCGGACAAATTAACCCTCCTGCATTGAAGAATCGGTAAAAAGACCGGACCGAGAAGGCTCCTGAGGCTTCCCATTTCCAATTTGAGGAGTCGGTGTCTTGGGTTCAACATTTGGTGATATAGCCCCAATAGTGGATGAGGCAACACCCAACGGTCGTCTCTTGGGTCCCACACAAATTGTCCGTTGGAGGTGCACTCGGATCAAGGTTCGGAGAGGTACCGACGCAGGCTGAGGAAGTCGATCACCATGACAGGTTAATGCAGTAACTCGAAAATATGCATGCCCAAGTAATGCTGGTGAAGTAGTGAAGCCACTTATGGTCGTTCTGTCCCAAGAACGTTGACGTGTTGAAGAAAGACTGTCCCGCTGAAGTAAGCCGCGGGTCGCAACTCTGCCGAACGTGGGGGATCCTCTAACGGTATCGCTGAAGGTGCTGTGATAAGAAGAGACTCAAATAACGGGAGAAACTTCTCGTGCAAGTTTGTCGGTCGTGGTGGCTCCTCTGATGGTGGGAGCTTAACTAGCTGTGCAAGTGCCTCTGGTGTCTTTGCTAGATGTAGAGACTGGACAGGTGGCGCATGCTCCACTTAAGGCACAACTGGAGGAAGAGATGCACACTGATCTTTAAGGCCTTTGAGTAAATCATGGAACCGATCTTGCCACCGTTGGTGCTCTACTTGCTTCCTCTCTTTGCTTCACCTGGAGCACATACTCAATGCTGTCCAACATGTGCTGATCACGCTTATAATTTTTCTGATATCTTGAACCGATGACACTGAGTCGGAGGTACCACTGAAAAAAAGGCTCGACGGTATCGCATATGCCTGCTCATGAATGCAGGAGGAATAATGCTCTGCCAGAGGGGTTCGAGGTAGAAGGATGTAATCCTCATGTTGTGTTAGGTTGAAGACATTGGAGTAGGGGATAGTGTGCTGGGGAGCAGAGGATCATAATCTTTCTAGTATGGTGGATGATGGTCAAGGTACACAGGAGAATAATAATGATTGGTACACAGAGCAAGAGTCATTGATGGGTTGATCAAGAAAACCACCCTTCATTTATCTTCAGAGAATATAAATAATAAGGAACGCCGTCACTTGAGTAATTTTCGAGCAATTGAGCGATCCACGAGCAAGACACTTTTGAAAAGAATGCCCTAAATCAGTCCAAAAAAATCAGCAAATCTCTTCACTTTGCAGATGAAGCCTTGAGGATAAGATCAAAGGATGTCTCGCGAATCCAGAGAGCAAATCACATGATCGAGGATGACGAACAAGGCTTCTGATGCGAGAGGAGAAGACCAGAGGGTTACCGCGAGGAGAAGAAGTCAGGGGAGGTTGCCGATCTTCAAGGGGCTCTCAGATGAGCCGTACAACACTTGAAAAAATAGGCAGTTGTAGGTTTCCTTTGAAGATCGTGGGTCTTAGGGATCCCCTAGGGTGATTATTTCTTCAAGGGGGTGCCCTGCGGGTGCCCCAATAGTTTGATAGCCACGGGATAATTCCCATTGTTTCTTTTCTCTGCACGCGGGTCACAGAACAACATCGACCTCCTTGTTTTGTGCGACAAGAAACAGAGGAGGGGAAACCGGTTGGTGGATGTCGTGGAGGAGAAAGAGGGGGAAGGCAAGGTCGGTTGGGCTCGTGGACGACCGGATACGGTGCGGTAGCCGATGGCGAGGTCGGGCAGGATCTAGGCGTTGCGGATCGAGGCTGGAAGGGGTAGATTTGGTGGTTGGGTGGTGGCCTGAGGGACTGCAGGGTGGTTCAGCCACGGGCGAAGGTCGGAGGGTCTGTCGGGGTGGCCATGATCTCCTCCTTCCCTCTTCATCTTTTTTGTTTAATCAGATCTGAAATCACATCTTTACCTTTTTTTTTAATAAAAGGAAAGTGGTCTTGGCGTCACGGGTTAGGAGGAAAAAGAAAAGGGTGGCGGTTATGTGCAGGACAAAGAAGGATGGCATAGGGCTGCAGTGGCACATGTTAAGGGGAAGTGATCGCGTGCAATGGGTGGGCTCGGGCGCCATTGGCAGTGAGTGTATGTGGGGTGCGATGGGCAGTGGCGACATTGAGGTTTCCTCGATTCGACGTTGACAGCGAGTGACGATGATGAACAATGACATCAAAGATGTTTGTCGATCGCTTGACGGAACGAAACCAGCCAAGTGCGGGCGCTGATGCCATGCTGATGCAGGACAACTAAGAATCCCACAGATTTCAATCAATTATTGTCTTGAGATGAGAACTAAGATAAATATAGAGGGGGAAGTAGAGAGATAGACCGCTAGGAGTCAACACCCAGGGTTTGTTTGAGTCTGGTACCAACGAGACTTGGTTACCAAGTAACTATAAGATAAACATAAAAAACTTGGTTCTCATCTTAAGACAATAATCGGTTGAAATGAAGATTATGAATGGAAAAAGAGACTTGGTTACCAAGTCTTCATTGTATTTCTTCATAAAAAATGAAGATTATGAAAAATTGCAATTTTTTCATTCCTAAAAATTGTAATTTTTCATTCATAATCTTCATTGTGATGAAACTGAAAAGCTGAGCTTGGTGCCCAGCTTGTGCCATGGGATTTTCCAACAGAAACTGGTGATCTTGACATCCTTGTTGGACATACTGATATCAGGCAATCCGTGTAACTTCATGACGCCATCGGACGTTTTGGAACAAGGGAGGAAATGGGTCACCTCGGAGAACCGGTCTACGAAGACTAGGACCGAATCATGCTCCCTGAAAATCTTCTTAGTTAGGGTTGATTGTTGTTCGGCCTGACTACTCTTAGATTGGGAGGGACCCAGTTTGGCCTTCTTGCCCTCATGCTCAAATAGGCACATGTTCGAACGGCTATAAATAAGGACATTATTGTCAAACAGATAAGGTCGTCCCAGAATGACTTGACCCGCATCCATGGTAAGAATATCACACCATATTTTGTCTGGATAAACATTGAAGTTTATAGGGAGAAGGTACCGTTGCTTGACCTCCATGGTGGTCGAATTGATCCAGGAGACCTGATAGGGTCGAGGGTGGGGGACGGCCAGTCTTGGAGATCACGGCTGATGACACGTCATTGATGCAACTACCACTATCAACGATGACCTTACAGTTCGTATCTCCAATCTTTGTGAACGTGTGGAAAATGGTAGTACGCCTCCAGTTATCTTGATCCTTGGGTTGAGACAGGACGCACCTAACAACTGACATGGAGGGAGATGACATCTGTCTAAGGCAACTCAGGATGACCTCGTCATCATCATCATCAAAGTCTCCATCTTCTTCTTCAGCTTGATAGACGAATTCTGCCTCTCCAACCTCTATCACTGCCTCTCCAACCTCTATCACTTCAATGTGATTGCCATCAATAATGTTGACTTTGACATGGCTTGCACAATTTGCGGCCACATGTCCGTAGCCTTGGCATTTGCAACACATGATGAGGGGATTTACTTTGGAGAAGTCTTTCTCAGAGCCCTTGTTACAGTTGTCTCTCTCATTGCTTCGACTGGTGGAGTTGTCTCTTGGTTGGGGTAGGTCCGATTTAGGTAGTTGTTCGAGAAGGGCCAAGGGACATTGCTTCGGGAATCTTGACCCCGATGGGAATGGTTGGATCTAATGCTATTGAGGTTCTGAACTAAGGTATAGGCTCTTTTTAACTTGTAACACTCGGGCAAGGAGCTCACTCCTGAGGTCTTCTCTCAAACCTGATCGAAAACGTGCCAGGACCTGGACAGAGGTTTCTGTTCCGAGAACATTGCAGCGAGTTAGGAACTCGTCGAATTTGGTGACATAGTCCTTGGCTGATTTGTTGCCCTAGGTGAATTGGTGCCATTGGTCCAATAGGCGGGCTCGATACGATGGGGGCACATACTTGCCCTTTAGCTCATTCTTCATGGCGACCCAAGTATCAATGGGGTCCTGAGTTTTGGCGGCTCTCAAGGTTTCTACATCAGTCCAGTATTGGCTTGCCGACCCACTGAGCTTCATGGCAGCAAAACGAACATTCTTAAGCTCAGTCAAAGGGTACCATGTGAAATATTGATCCATGGACTGGAGCCAATCCAAGAAAAATTGGGGGTCGTGCTTACCATCAAAAGGGGGCATTTCCTGACTGTTTTGTTGTTTGAGTGATGACCCTTTAATAAGACTGGATATTTCAACATTCGGATCGGCTCGGGCTTGGTTCTTCCTATCTACCCTGACATTGGTGTCACGTCGACAAGCGGTGAGGTTCTGGTTCATAGTTGCTATTCCTTGGGCTAACTCGGCAAGTGCCCTAGTCAAGGCATCGGGATTCATATTGTCTGACTCGCTAGACTCTCTAAACAGAAAGGACCTACCTCTACGGGTTGGTATGCATAGGAAAACAAAGACAGGGACTAACTCAAAAATGATGCGTTTGCTGATTTTTTTTTTTAAATATAAAATATGACAATCAAATGCAAAAGCTAAATTTTTTTTTCCTAGATGCAACACAAGTGATGGATGACAGTTCCTACCTACAACTTGGCTCTGATACAAAAGTGATGCAAAACAATGCAGGTGGACAGGAAATCAGTAGTTTAATTGTGCTAGCAGTGTTTCGCTATGAATTAAAAGTTTCAGGTAGAAAATTTTGTTCAAACCATCAACAAGGAATAATAGATTTTAAAAGAAAACTACAATCATCAGGCAGTTCGATCTCAGTTCTAGGAATTTAAAATGAATAATACTTAAATTAAGAGACAAGAGCCCGTCCCGCAATATCAAGAACTAATGAACTTAACAGGTAGGTGGAAACACACAACCTCACGATGGTGGACAGCAGCTAGCAAAGATAATAAATCGGAGATTTGATTAATGGAACGACCGAGAGTACCTTGCTGGGTAGGAACGCACCTACTGAGGGGTGAGGGAGCCTCGGGTGGAGGCGGAGGCGGTGCAGAAGGGTCGGGCAGGGTCGGGACCGGTGCAAGCAGGAGGAGGGCGGTGATGTCGGGTGCACGGGTGCGTCCGGATGTCGAGGTAGTCGCCTACTCGCCTTCGTTTTGGATCATGCCGTGGTCGATGCCCGGGTTGACCATGAGGACATGCCGAGGGTGCCGAAGGTACGAAGCCAAGAATGGGATGAGGCCTCGGGAGGAAAGGTGATGGATTGGGGTGGTTTGCGGGGGAGAGGGACAGGGTCGGGTGGGCTGAAGGCTCAGACGGGAGGAGGGGGTCTGGCCAGGGTTGGCTGAGGCTGGCGGGAGCGGGAAGAGGGGGAGGAGGTCAGCGTCGGGTCGCGGGGAGAGGAGGCAGGGGCCGGGTCCGGGGTCGGGCTGCGGGGAGAGGAGGGGGTCGGGGCTGGGGCTGGGGCTGGGCGCGGGGAGAGGAGAGGGCCGGGACTAGGCCGCAAGGAGAGGAGGAGGGGGTTGGGCTGAGGCGCGGGGAGAGGAGGCGGGGCCTGGGAGGGGGTCGGGTTGGGTCGGGCCTGGGGGCGGGTTACAAGGTAGGGGAGAGGAGGGATCGCGCGCGGGGAGCGAGAGAGAGGGGGAATCGCGGGAGGAGAGAGAGAGAGGGATGATGTGCAGCGGTGTTGGCTGGGGGAAAAGAAAAGGGGAAAAAAAATAGAATAGGCCAACTAGGGTTTCACACGCCTAGAGTTTTGGGTTTGGGTTTCACACACCTCACCCTGTTGTCACTCAACACAAAGTGGAGAAACAATTTTTTTATGTCATTATTCAGTGCCTACAAAGGAACAAGGGGGGGCCTTTATATAGGCTTACAATGACTAACCCAAATAGCTGACAGGCGAGGTGGGACTAAATTCAAAGCAGGAAATAATAAAGACAAAATAAACGCAAATAACTGGGGTCGGCTTTGCTTAGCCGATCACAACCACAAGCTCAGATGACGCCTTCTGCGCTGGTACACGCGCCACGGGCTCGGCTCGATGTAGATGTCCGCATCATTAAATAACATTTATTATTTATTATTATTATTTTGTTTTTTGGGAGGGTGGGGGTGGTTATATGTGATAAAAGATTGCTAGCACACCTCTCTTTTTTTCCTTCTTTTTTATACTAGTTAATATGATCTCTTTTCATTAGGAAAACAGCGCATTTAAGTTTTATCAAAGTGCTATGCTCATAAAACTTTTATTAATATTTAATTGACACAGATGCAAACCATGATAAGCATTTCAACTGGCAGCAGAGGTTTGATATCATTCAAGGGGTTGCAGAAGGGCTATCTTATCTTCATGAAGAATCTGAAACTCGAATTATCCACCGAGACATCAAGGCTAGTAATATTCTCTTGGATGAGAAATTCAAGCCCAAGATAACAGATTTTGGCCTTGCTCGATCTTTTCCCGAGGGTCAGTCTCATCTTAGTACTGGAATAGCTGGAACACTGTAAGAACTCTAATAGTCTTTCAGAATATATTTAAGTTGAATCTTGGTGGAACATGTCTAGGTACATATGAACTAGAAAGTTCAATCAACAGAACATTAATTTTGATGGTGGAAACTTGTTTTCTTTAAGTTCTCACCATTACAAGAGAATTAATTTTTGTCTCATTTCTGAAGTTACGTGTGAAATTGATATGTGGAATTTTGATAAGAATAAAATTAGACATTCTTTGGTGGTTGCAGGGGTTATATGGCTCCAGAGTATGTGGTGCATGGGCATCTTACTGAGAAGGCAGATGTGTACAGCTTTGGCATACTGATACTTGAAATTGTGACTGGAAATAGATGCAGCGGTGCAATAGGATCACAAGCAGGGCATTTTCTTTTAGCAAAGGTAATTGTTTCATCATGTCTGATTTTGAAAGTTAACTAAAATGTCTTTCTCTGAGGTGGCCAGCCACAAAATCTATAGCTTTAGATTGTTGGGAAATGATGTCTTTCAGCTGGTGGAGTGATGGATCATGAGCTCTTATGCAGATATCATTTCTTGTTCCAACCTAGGTTTAAGCCTTAATTGTTATGGATCAAGATCTATAAGTTACAAAACTTACCTTGATCCCAGTTTACTTTTCCATATCACCATATTATGCAATCATGGCCATTTGGAGCCATCAATGTCAACCTTCAGATGATGCTTACCATCATCCACCTTTGTGATATCATTAAATGGGAATCTGGAGACCATTTTCTAGAATGACTGATGCAGATATGGAAATTTTGCATTGGTTGGCCAATGATGTGTAGGTTTGAAACAAATGCAGTTATTTAGACCACGCATTGTTCCTGTTCTTTAGATTAAAGTATGCATAGAGTAAATTTAATTAAAGAAAAATAAAACTCAACTCATTGCTGTCTCATGGATAATATCATCAATGAATACAATTATACATAATAAAAGAACATGCATGGACAACATTATGAAAATAAACTACATCCAAGGTTCAAAATTTCAATCTGACCAATAATTCGACACTACAGGATATGGAAACATTGAGGGGAAATATTTTGACAATGTTAAAGTATTGTTGTTTATAGAAATGATGGTAATATTGATTTTTTGACGGAATTTTACAATGAAACTTTGGATGGTCATAAATGAAGCATAGATACACTTTGGAATACATAGATAACATTTCTACCCTATCTAGGGGTGTAGAGCTTGTATTCTATGCATATTGTGCTGTTGTACAACATTTTGAAAAAATAATAATCGAAGTATTGATAAAATGAGATAATTTTGTATGTAAACCCACTAAAACATATGCCAAGAACTAAAGAAATATTATGCCATTGGCCATAGATCCCAAACCAACAAAAAGACATAACCACAGGTTTTAAAACATTAACAAAAATGGCTTGCCACTGTCCTATTAAATAAGCATATCGGGTAAAATTTCGTCAAAAATTCATGAAATTTCGGTGAAATTTCACTATTTGCTGACAAGAGCCAGTGGGAATCTCTTTCTTTGCGTTTTTTTTATGCCACCCCATGTGCAATATATCAAGAAATATCTTCTTGGACGACATTTCTCGATTTACCTAGGAGTGCAGTGGGAAATTCTGAGTGGGTCGGGCTTCACTCTCGGAGGGATTAGTCCGAGCATGAAGTGGGCTATTGCCAAAAGGTTTTCGGGACACCTGCTGATCGCAAGAAAAAAAATCACCTTGGAGAATATTTCGGTTGATATTTAAAGATGTATCGTGATACGACTATAGTCAAACTGGACGAGATTGTGGGGGATTTTTCGTTTCGATCCCTAAAAAAAAGGAAATATTTCGTGAAATATCGCGAAATAATTTTTTTTTTTGTACCTTGACTACATCCCTATATTATGTATATTTGGAAAGGAAAAAGACGGAACTTGAGACGTTCACTGGACAACACTTCTCTTAGCACTTCGACACTCAAAACCTCATCACCATAGTTACCAAGTCGGAATTTGGAAAAAAATCGTCTAGGGGAGAAGTAGGAAAAATCCAGAAACAAAAAGTAGTATTTTAAAATATATTTATATATAGATATTCCAACATGTTTTTTAGTTCCGTAAAAAAACATGTTTTTTAGCCGTACATGTCGGGATGAAAATATGATTAATCATGATTAAAACACGAAAATCATGAATTTTTTTAACGAAATCATCACTTTTTAAAAATCGGAAAAGAGTCGCATAGAGAACGATTTGTGAACAAGTCGCGTTTTAATCGTGGCTTATTAAAAAAATCCAAGTTTTTGGTAACCGAGCTTATCACGTCCTTGGCACGTCAGTTTCTCTGGAATAAAAGAGGCTATGAGTAGACAAAACCATTGTCTGACTTCGGATCCCATGAGCATCACCTCCAAGCTCCTGATGTGGGACCTCTGGCCATCAACACATTCCATCTCACTTTCCCCTTTCCTACTCTCTCTGTACAAGCTAATGCAAGCAAATAGCGTAGACAACCATAGGGGCCGACCCTTCTATTCATAGGGGAAAAAGGGGTCCGACCACCCTAGGTTATGTCCTATTAAGGGAATGATTTATCTCTCAAAACTCTTAATTCACCTTAAAAGTAAGCTTAGGTCAAGGGGGGATAAATCGGAACTTCTTGAAGAGCTCTTCTTTGAAGCAAAACTAAAGCATGTGGTCCTCTTGCAGATTATCCTCTATGCTCTTGAGTATTGCTTCGAGTTGTGTATCAACTTCTCGAAGAGCTTCATGTTTTATGTGGGGAATGGTGCTGAGTCGAGTGGCGAGCATCCGTTATCCTCAATTGTAAATTGGAAGTACTACCCATTAAATACCTGGAGCTCCCCATTAGTGACAAACAACTCTCTAAAATTCGTCTTCATTTGCCTATTTTGTGCTCTATTTGAATCTTTAGGAGTTAAGTTTGAGTCAATTGATGTTTTGTACACATTTTATTAGGTTTTGTCCCTTGGATGTATTTTTTTACTTTTCAGGAACGATCTTAAAAAAATTGGTCCTTTGTGTAAAAAGATGATGAGTGAGGTTAAGGCCAACTGGACACTAAATAAGTTTTGTTTTGACAGAATCTAAGAGGTGTTTAAGGGAGGTTGGACTTTTCTCCATGAGAAAGGAGTCGAGAAATAAGTCTATGTTTGGACTCTTCCTCTATCCTATTTGAAGTATTCTATACAAATAAGCCTAAAATCTCCAAAAGAAGTCCCATAAAACCAGAGAAAGCATTAATAAAAAAGAAGGAAAAAAACCCCAGGAAGGTCCTAGAATCAGGTAAGAGACCTATTCGACTTCCATTTAGTTCCATTTTTTGGGTTTTTGAAGCATATTTTATTTGTAATTGAGGGAGAACTGTGCTATTTATATAAAAAAAAGATGCAAAAGATGACAAATAATCTTTTAATCAATTTTTTTGCAGGAAGTCTTTTAATCAATTATTTTGTTATTTCTAGCAACTATATTTTTATTTATTTATAAAATTTTAGCAATTTGGGTGAGTTTTTCAAAATTCTTTTAGCCCCCCTCATGTCTTTTATGGATTGTTGATTGATCTTTTTCCTCATTTCATAAAATCAGCATCGATTGTCATCAAATTCATCAGATCGATCATATTCCCCTGTGGTAAGTGGTATCAATGTCCCATCAAGTGGATCTGGTTGTGCATCATAAAATGGCTCCACGTGTGTGGACGATTGTTGATTTTTATGCATGTTGGCTTATCCTTCAATACATTATACCCACTTGCATTACTTTCTTACCAATCCTTTTTTTTATATGGACTATGCAGACCTCTAAAAATGCCTTTATAAATAGGCTGCCTTGCATTGTGAGCGTCCACCCTGGCATGTGTGCTTCTTCTTTCACCAAGATGTTTCACCACTATCATTGTCTCATTAGTCATCTGATTGAAGATTGTTCTCGACTTGCTCAAAAGAGACATCATAAATAGTTGTGCACTTTTCTAGAAGTCATATGCAATGATATATGTGCATTTGCGGTCCCAGAACCCCTGCACATAAGCCGGGTCGCATATGCACCAGGTAAATACGATTGCATATGCGACCACACACCTGGTCATGTGCTGAGTTTTTTTGAGCCATTTATCTTACAAAATATCTTGAGACCTTAGGTCAGTCAGTGACACTAGATTTGACTCATTAGTGGGGCACCCAAACAGGTCTGATAGAGCTAGGGGTGGCAATGGGTCGTGTCGGGTCGGGTTCATGTCGTGTCTAGTTTCGGGTCATGTCCAAAACCCTTAGACCCGGACCCGACCCGTTTAACTAATCGTATCTAGATCCTAAACCCGTACCCGACCTGCTTATAAACGGGTAGACCCGATAAGACCCGTTAGACTCGTTTACCACACGGGTCTATTCATTTGACCCGATCCGACCCAATCTGACTCGACTCGACCTGACCTGATAGACCCACTGGTACTATATATTACAGTATCGGATTGCGGGTAGACCCGACCCGATATGACCCGTTGAATTTTAAATGGGTCTTCCCGGGTCTACCATGTCCAGACCCTAACCCCGGACCCAGCCCGTTTATTAAACGGGTCTATCGTGTCGACCAAACCCGTGTAACCCTGACCCAGAACCGCTAACTTCATGTCGGGTCTGCCGTATCGGGTCCAAAATTGCCAGCCCTAGATAGAGCTGAATGGCTTGAACTTGCACTTGACTGATTCAGCCCTGATCAGTTTGGTCTGTTTTGGTCAGATTGCTGACCGATTCGATCACCCAAACTGAATAGTACTCGAGCGGACGATGAGCCACATGCTTGAGTTTGTGGCTTTGGCCGCACCCAGGTCTGCACCTTAGTCTACATCACGATTGAGCTGGAGTCAATCCTTGGTTGTACCAAGGACAATCATAGTGGGCGGACGACTATCATGCGGACTACAGAGTGTCTTACAAAGGCTCCGATGCATCCTATAATGACCTTTGGTTACAAAGGGCCTGATGCTACCTATAATGACCTATAGTGATCTTTTTCAGACCCCACGGCTCACACGAGCCAATATTCTTGCACGACCAAAGGCTTTTGAATTTATTTTGGAAAAATCTGCCATGTGAGTGATTTCAACTCATGACATCTAGTATGCACCACAAGCCAACCGCATGGGCTGAGTGTGTTTAGGTGAAAGCCATATGCAAATGCAACTTTAGATCATTCTTTAGAAACACTGTTTTTGAGAAAAACATGAAAAGACCGACAAAATCTTGGAACATTTATGGGTAACAAATGAGCAAAATCTATATGGTTAATGTTAGGAGATGACGGCTAGGGTTTGGAGAGGAATAGAATGCATTCCATTGAGGGACTCAAGTCCAATATATGTACATGTATATCTATACAATCCGACCCGACTGTACAGTAAACCCGACTCGACTGTATGTACATTAACACTCCCCCTCAAACTCACGGTGGATCATGAACCGAGAGTTTGCCTAGAAAATGTCGGAAGCGAGCAATCGTCAGGGGCTTCGTCAGAAAATCAGCAGTCTGCTCCGATGAGGAAATGAAAGGCAGGGAGATGGTATGGTCGATAAACGCCTGGCGAACATAATGACAATCAACTTCAATATGCTTTGTTCGCTCATGGAAGACCGGGTTGCTAGCAATCTGAATAGCACTCCGGTTGTCACAGAAGAGCGGGGTGGGCCCGGATATCACCACTCCCAAGTCGAGCAGAAGGCGGCGAAGCCAGACAATTTCGGCGGTGGTGGAAGCCATAGCCCTGTATTCGGCTTCGGTGCTGGAGCGAGCAACAGACTCCTGCTTCTTGCTGCGCCACGAAATCAGTGAATCACCCAGAAACACACAGTATCCTGTAGTCGATCGATGAGTGGCTACATCTCCTGCCCAATCTGCATCGGAGTAGGCACGCAGCACCAATGGAGAGGTGGAGGGAAACAGTAGTGAACGGGTGATGGTACCCCGGAGGTAGCGGATAATCCAAAGAACAGCTGCATAGTGTACCGACCGTGGAGCCTGAACAAACTGACTGACAATGCCAACAGCATGGGCAATGTCTGGCCGGGTCATGGTGAGATAGACGAGCATCCCAACCAGCCTCTGGTAGCGGGAGACATCCTGGAGCGGCTCACCGTCTGTAGCGAGAAGCTTCAAATTGAGCTCCATGGGTGTATCAGCAGTGCGCGTGTCAGTAAGAGCAGCATCAGCAAGGATGTCGGAGATGTACTTCTGCTGGGAGACCAACAGACCACGAGCTGACCGGGCAATCTCAAGGCCCAAAAAGTAGCGAAGAGAGGTGCCGCTGGAGAGAGGCAATGATGGCACTGTCATCCCCAGTGATGATCATATCATCCACATAGAGGAGAAGAACTGCAATGCCCTGACTGGAGGAGCGAGTGAACAAGGCATAGTCGGAGTGACGCTCAACAAAACCGGCGGCCAGAACTGCACTGCGAAATCGCTCAAACCAGGCACGAGGGGCCTGCTTGAGCCCATAGATGGCTCGGCGCAACCGACACACGTGCCCTGGAGGAACTGAAGTGCCCGGAGGAGGAGCCATGTAGACTTCCTTGGAGAGATCACCGTGGAGAAATGCATTGGTGACATCCATCTGATGGAGAGGCCACCCTCGAGCAGCTGCCACAACTAAGAGGGTGCGCACAGTAGTCATCCGAGCAACTGGAGCAAACGTCTCCTCGTAGTCAATCCCATACTCCTGGGAGAAGCCGCGAGCAACGAGGCGAGCCTTGTGCCGCTCAATGGATCCGTCAGGTCGAGTCTTGACCTTGAATATCCACTTGCAGCTAACAGGCACCACCCCGGAGAGACAAGGCACCAACTCCCAGGTCTGAGTCCGCTGAAAAGCCTCAAGCTCAACTGACATGGCCTGCCGCCACTCTGGATGTAACGCTGCTTCACGGTACGATTGGGGCTCCCGATGGGTGTGTATAGCAGTAAGAAAGGCCTGAAAGGATGGTGAATAGGAGACACTGGCAGAGTAGCCAGAAGAGTCAGAAGGAAAAGCAGAGTAGCCAAACCTGTCAGGAGAGTAGTCATATTTGTCAGGAGAGTGATGTTCGCGCGCTGGGTAGCGCCGAACAGGAGCAGGATCCACGACCGGGGAGGAGGGGGCAGCAGCATCAGGCGAGGGAGTACCAGTGTGAACCGACTCTGGAGGGGGAGCTGCAGACCGACATACATAGACACGAGTAATGGGTGGTGGTGGAGGTGGCGAGGGAGACTGAGGAGGTGGTGGTGGTGGTGGAGGTGGAGACTGAGGAGGTGGTGGTGGTGGTGGAGTAGGCGTGGATGGGGCAACAGAAACCGGGGGTAGAACAGGGATGTGGAGATGTGAGGAGGGCGAGGAGGATGACGCAGGAGGCAAGGAAAGATCCCGAGACTCAGGTGCAAAATACGGGACATCCTCAACAAAGGAGACGTGACGGGAGACACGGATCCGACGAGCTAAGGGATCATAGCAGCGATACCCCTTGTGCTCACGACTGAGCCCCAAGTGAACACACCTAACAGACCTCGCAGAAAGTTTGGTGCGCTCATGGGGAGGAAGAAGAACGAAGCACGTGCAGCCAAACGTGCGAAGAAGAGAGTAGTCAGGTGGACTGGAGTGAAGGCGCTCGTAAGGGGTGGCACCGGACAGAGCAGACAACAGAGTGATATTGATGAGGTGGACAGCCGTCATGACAGCTTCAGCCCAGTAGGAGTGAGGAACAAACGCAGAGAGAAGCAAGGCTTGTGCAGTCTCAAGGACATGACGATGCTTGCGTTCGGCAACACCGTTCTGCTCATGTGTGTGTGGACAGGACTGCTGGTGAAGAGTGCCGTGAGACTGAAGAATCTCACGCATCTCAGAGGAGAGATACTCCTTGGCACAATCAGACCGAAAGGTCTTGATGCGCCGACCAAACTGGGTGTGCATCATAGTGGTGAATCTCCTAAAGATGTGAGGTACTTCAGATCGATGACGCATAAGATAAACCCATGTGCACCTAGAATAGTCATCGATAAAGCACACATAATACATGTAACCCGATAGAGATGCAACAGGAGCAGGACCCCAAATGTCCGAATGGACTAAATCAAATAAAGCATCAGCTGGGAAGCACTAGCAGAAAAAGGAAGAGCTAGATGCTTTGCCAGTCTACAACCCGTACAAACAGAGGGGGGAGAAAGACGCTCGACCCAAAGCGCCCGAACGGAATACGCTTTTGAGTCGATCACTCGATATATGACCTAACCTTCTGTGCCACAGGTCGGCATCAGAGGTGACAGACATGACGGACGCAACTGAAGACACATGGAGATGGTCCAACTGGTAGAGTCCTCCTGCCCTACGGCCCAGCCCAATCCTCTGACCCATCCGCGAATCCTGCACAACACAAACAGAAGGGGTGAAGGTGACAGTCAGGCCAGAGTCGCAAAGAGAACTGATAGAGATCAGATTAATATTAAGACGGGGGGCATGATGGACATTGGGTAGGGTCAGGCGACCAGAAGTGTCAGAGGTGGTAGTGATGGAGCCACATTGCGGAATAGGGACGAGAGTCCCATCCACAGTGCGAACCTCCTGGTGGGTGGTAGTGGGAGAACAGTCCGTGAGGACAGTGGAGTCAAAGGTAAGGTGACAGGACGCACCCGAATCGAAGATCCATGGAGCAGTAGTACCAGAGGTGGCAGACAGGCCGTGCGCAGTCGCGGAGCCGGTGGAGGCTAGGTGGCGAAGAAGGAGCTCCTCGAGGCGCTGAAGACGGTCCGGCTCAGGCGGAGAAGGTGCTGTGGTAGCAGTGGGGAGCGTCGAGGCCTCTACAGTAGCCGCTGTACCACCAAAGTGACGGAAGGAAGACGAACCACGTTCACGGCCCCGTCCACCTCGACCGCCGCGTCGATCGTCGCGAGAGGTCGAAGCCCAGCGGGGGGCTCTCTCATCCGGACCCCAGCGGGGGTTGCGTGGAGGACTAGTAGGGCATTCGCGCTTCATGTGATCGGGCTCCTTGCAGTAGTGGCAGAAGACAGCCTCATCGGAGAACCCGGTTGCCAGGACAGAGTCGGAGCTAGGAGCAAGTGGAGGAGGATGAGCGCCCTGAGTCTGAAGGCGGGTCTCTTCGTCGACCAAGGCGAGTAGAGCATCCTCGAGCCGAGGGAGTGACTCACGGTGCAGGAGCTGGGCAGCTATGAGAGCAAAGTCCGGTCGAAGCGCTGCCAGGAACTGGTACAGGTGGCCCTCGTCGAGGTAGCGCTGGAAATCCCGGGAGCGGGGGCAGGCACACCGCTCCGGGATCAGTGAGTCCAGCTCATGCCAGTAGGCACTCATCTGACTGAAGAAGTCCTGAATGGTGCGCTCCCCCTGACGGGCAGACTGCGAGTCACAGATGAGCTGATGCCGGCGTGCGCCTCCGTGCGGGAGAAAACGGTCCCGGAGATACTCCCACATTGTGCGCGCTGTCGGAAGGCGGCCGATGGGAGCAAGGAGCGGACGAGCAACCGAGTCCAGAAGGTACGCCCGGATGGCCTGATCGTGGCGGCGCCACGTAAGAGCAGCAACGGTGATGGCCGTGGTAGCAGTCGCTGCAGAAGACGCGGCACTGCTGGTGACAGAGGAGGAGCCAGAGTAGTCAGTGGGAGGAGGATCCTCGCCGGTGATGTGACCCCACAGATCACGACTGGAGAGGGCGGCCTCGACGGTGAGGGACCAGTCAGGCTAGTCGCTGGCCGAGGACAACTGAAAAGCGACCGCCTTCAGCGGTGGAGAGATCGCAACGACGGACGGTACGGCTGGAGAAGCTATGGAGGAGGCTCAATAGAGGGGGGGGGGATGTAGGTGGTCGGGAGGGGCTGTAGGACGGATGTAGGGCTGTAGGGGGCTGGAGGAGGGGGGGTCGGGGGTGTCGGGGGGGGGGGGGGGGGGGTGCTGTAGGGGGTCGGGGGGGTCGGGGGGGGGGGGGGGGGGGGGGGCTGTAGGGGGGTCGGCGGGGTGCTGTAGGGCGGAGGAGGGGTGCCGGGGGTTAGGCTGGTGGAGAAGGGGGGGCTGGCGGGGGGGTTGGAGGGCGGAGGCGGGGCCGGGGGGGGGTGGGCAGGTGGAGAAGGGGGGGGCCGGCGGGGTGCTGGAGGGCGGAGGAGGGGTGCCGGGGGTTGGGCGGGTGGAGAAGGGGAGCTGGAGGGCGGAGGAGGGGCCGGGGGGGGGTGGGCGGTTGGAGAAGGGGGGGGGGCCGGCGGTGGCTGTAGGCCGAAAGGGGGGGCCGGGGGACTGCCGATCAGGTGAACGGAGGCCGGAGGAGATGACCGTCGTCGACGTCGCCGCGAGGGAGAACCCTAGTGCTCTGATACCATGTTAGGAGATGACGGCTAGGGTTTGGAGAGGAATAGAATGCATTCCATTGAGGGACTCAAGCCCAATATATGTACATGTATATCTATACAATCCGATCCGACTGTACAGTAAACCCGACCCGACTGTATGTACATTAACAGTTAACAAATGAGTGTGTATGTATAGAAGTCCATTGCCCCTACCTTAAATTGGTTAAGTTTGTGCTGCCTTTGTATAACAACCGCATATCATACAAAGGCAAACGATACCATAAGTAGGTCGAATGTGGGTATTGAATGGGTAAATTTTTTTTAGGGCTTGAGAGAAGAGAATGAAAACCAAAAGGGCGTATCAGCATGTTACCATATCGTGGCGTATTTTATCGACTTGGATATGCTATATAAGAGGTATTTATCACAGGCTGGAGTTGTCCTGCATTGAGCCGCCCTTGAATCATCTCATGGTATCTCTGGCAAGTACCAACAAGCATCAAAGCCCGAACCGCACACTTTTTGATACACTCAATCATCCACCCAACTGAAACTCTACAAGGGGGGGAACAAAAAAAAATATAGGGTCTAAGTTTAATATATCAGTAGAATCCCTGCTGCTGCTTTTAACATCAATAACTCAAGTGAATTGCCTATGCTTTTCTTGGGAAGGATGACATTTCAAAAGTCAGTAGATAAGAACTTAGAATTAGTTATAAGGACTCTTTCGTTGTCTAGAGGAGCCTTGGAGTGTTGCTTTCCAGTTGCATGAGCTTGAACTAAGATAGGTTTCCTTACCACCAACTAGCCTTTTAGGTTCTTGCCATGCAATTCCATTGCCAAGTTGCCTTGGTCTGGTCTTCGACACCAATATTAGAGGGTTGACTTTGATAGCCAGTCAAAAAATTCTTGTCAATCTCTTTTTAGTTAACCCCATCTTGATGGGATAAGACATGCATGTGATGATGATTTCAAGCGCTATTTTTTTGATGCATCCCCCTTTTTTTTTGTTAAATGTCATTCCTTACAGATATGGAGCCACTACAAGACTAACACTCTAGACACGATCATCGATGAATGTTTGTACAAGGAGAATGTGAAAGATAAGATCCTGCACATTGTCGAGGTAGGATTGTCGTGCGCGCAAGCCGATCCACATCAACGGTTGACGATGGCGAAGGTGGTAGAATTGCTAAGAAGTAGCAAGGGCGAGCAGGAGATCATCTTGACCGACCCTGCGTTCTTAGATGTTGCTATGGAGGAAGGTGAAGTATCCCTCTTGTTGTCCGACTCTGTACCCGACCTTTCAAAATCATCCCACTCGTGGGTCAGCGGAAGATGAACTGAAAGGTAAGATACGATAAATCTCATATTACTTGGTATACGATGTATTTTTCATCATGACGACCAAGAAGAATGTGACACGCGAGCTTTGTACAACCAGATTTCAGGTAAGTGGGTGCTTGTGCTGTGTAAGTAATTTAAGTAGTTTTATTCTATCCGAAAACATGAGAGTATGGCGATTGTTCGCAAACTTAAATATCGCATGTTTCTCCTCCATTATTAAGGGTTTGCTTGCTTCACCTGGACAGTTAGACCTGTAGAGATCCTGAGGCAATGTTTATACATGATTGGTAATATAGCCAAGGGGGTGTTTTACTGTAGCAGCTTTAGTACCAAGGAGCCTCTGTCTCTCTCTCATGCACTCCCATTCCTTTGTGTGCCAAACCAATCGAACGGCTATGCAATTGTTTGATGGGTGGGACGGTTAGGTTTTGATTTTTCTCCCGGCATTGCCGGGGTCAGTACTAATATAGTACAAGCCAAGGGGGTATTTTTACTGTAGCAGCTATAGTAGTGAGGATCAATTTAAGTGTTAGCTCTCATTATTCTTCGTCCTCTCTTTCCACCACGGCTCCTTTGATTTAACATCATCCCCTCCTAAAGCTGTAAAAGACTTACAACATAGTTCCAGAAATATGGATGTGAATGTTGTTTTGAATAGTTAACGGATCCCAGCCCTATATATATAGGATAGCGATCCAATGAGATATGAGATATATGAGATACCTTGTGAGAAACCTATCTAGATGTTTTAGAATTTGATGAAAATTGGTGGGTGTGCTATGTATGACAAGTTGATCATCCTCATCAAAATTCATCAAATTCTAAAACCTCTAAGTGTAATAAATTTGCTAATCAAATTTATGATTTTTATGGACGGTCGATAAATCTTCTAACATTTGATGCCTCTAGAAGTTTTCAAATTTGATGAATTTTGGTGAGGATCATCAACTTGCCATACATAGCATCCATCAATTTTCATCAAATTCTGAAACCTCTAGATAGGTTTCTTACAAGATATCTCATATATATATATATATATATATAATATATATATATATATATATATATATATATATATAGGTGTGTTAGGTTGCGCTGTGCGCTGCGGTGGAGAAAATGAGCTACGACCTGTGTTCGTCCGATCGAAATGAATCAAACGGCACACAGAAATTCGCTCGATATAACCTGGATCAAACCCGCTGCAGCACACAAAAGTCCCGCAGGCCACCCCCCCATCCTCCTCTGCACCCCGCAGGCCCCCTCTCCACCCTCCCCTGCACCCCCGCCCCCCTCCTGCACCCCCTGAAGCACCCCCCCACCCCCCCCCCCCCCCCCCCCCCCCCCCCCCTTCTCCTCTGTACCGAACTGCCCGTCTCTTCTGTACGGACTGCCTTAGACCTCCCTTGTGCCGGCTCGCCCCTGTACTTCAGGGGTATGGCTTCCTACAGCATCTCTCGGCTCCCATATTGCCTGCACACAGTCGCTGATCGTCGAGTCCCTCCGTCTCCTCGTTTTGATGGTATTCTCGGGCCACGTCCCTCCACCACGTCAGTCGACTGTGGACGTCGTCTGGGTCCCCTCTGCCATGATGGCGAGACTGCTGCTGCTGCTGATCTCCCTACTCCAGCACCGCCTGCCACTACTCCTGCTCCGTCTCGGTCTTACTCTGACCGCCTCCAGCGCTTTGAGGAGTTACTGTTGTGATACCTCGCCTCCACCAGCTCTTCAACAGATCACAGTCTCTCTGCCACTCCGGGTACTTCTGCTCAGTCTCGGTCTTACTCCGACCGCCTCCAGTGCTTTGAGGAGTTACTGTTTCGATATCTCGCCTCTACCAGCTCTTCGACAGATCACAGTCTCTCTGCGACTCTGGGTGTAATGACCGGGTTTTGGGAAAAAAAAAAGGAAATATAGAATAAGAAACTAAACTATACTAAACAAAACAAAACAACAAAAAAAAAAAAAAGAGAAAACAAAAACAAAAAAATAAAATAAAAAATATATATATAAAATAAAATAAATTAAAAAACTAAACCCACTACCCATCACCCAAACCCAACCCGTGACCCTATCCCCATTCCCCCCCTTTCCTCTCTCTCTCTTCTCTCTCTCTCTCTCTCTCTCTCTTCTCTCTCTCTTCCTCTCTTCTCTCTTTCTCTGGTCTCTCTCTACCTCTCGGACCCAAAACCCGCCCCCCGCCACCCCCCTCTACTGTCGCGCCGCCGCCCCGGATTCCTGCCCGCCCCCTCTACTGTCGCGCCCGACCCGGCCGGAATCCCGCCGACGCCGCCACCCCTAGGCCCCCTACCCTGCACCGCCGCCCCTAGGTCCCCTCCTACCCCGCCGGCCGACGCCCTCCTCTCCCTTTAAAACCCTTGTCCACCCCTCCCCTCCCCCCTTCCCTCAGCCCGACCCCCCTTCCTCAGCCCGACCCCCTTCACTCCCCTATCCGAATCCCTTCTCCCCTATCCGAACCTCTTCCCCCCGTCCGACCCGTTCTCTTCCCCCTCACTCTCTTGCTGCGTGTGTGGGGCGCGCGGCAAGCCGGAGCACAACCAGCCGGAGGAGAGCCGCGCCGGTGCCCTGAGAAGGAGCAGCCGGCCGGAGCGAAGCACCGCAGTCGGAGCCGACGCTCTCCCCGATCAGGTCCGTCCCCACTTTCGTTCTTCCTGTTTTCCCCTTTGGTCCTGTTGAGACCAGCTTGACGACCCCCTTATTCCCCTAATTACAGTAGCTGTCGTTGGCTCTTTGGCCGACGACAGGGTAGCCCATAAGAAGTCTACCACCCGACCACAATGGACTAGACCCCTGTATCCTCTTGCACTTGCTGCAACGGTCTTCGGCGGCTTTGCCGTCGGTAGTCAGACACTAGGTCGGCTCTTCCCCCCTTCTTTTTCTTTTGTGTGTGTGTTGTGGGTTGACTAGCCACACCCACCCCACCGTTCGCCTCGTGCCACGGCCATGGCCGCCGGCCGGCGACGGTGCGATCGCCGAGACCCCACCCCCATGGCAATTGCCATGGTTGCAGCCATGACGGCCGACCAAGTGGCCGACGGCAGTACGGTCGGCAAGGCCGACCAAGCCAAACCAAACCCCATCCGACCGGCCGACTAGCTAGGCGCTGCCCCGCTTGCAACACCCTTACCTTGCACGACCGTTGCCGGTTGCTTGACAATCGGTGGACTGGCGGTAGGTAGCCCCGACGATATCACGCCAAGTTGTGGCTTGGCACACCCAACCCCGACCTCCCCACAATGTCGATCATGCCCTTTGGGCCACACACATGGTTAGCGAGCCCGACCTCCCCGGGTCACGCTCGTAGCAAGGTCGTGGATTGCCGATGCGGGCCAAGACCACCTCGCATGGCCTTTTGTGCACGAGACAACCTCCAACACCTAAGCCCGACCGAGATCGGCTTTTGCCGATTTTGCCACCGACCGACACGGTTATGAACCGTTTGGCCGGATTAGTGCATTTGGACCCTAAGGTGGCCTTTGGCGTCGGCAACGCCGACTAACCATGACGCTACCTTTGGCGCATCGGTTTGCGTGCCAATTGATCGGCGTCCGATGACGCTACCTTTGGCGCATCGGTATGCGTGCCAGTAGACCAGGGCGTCCGATGACGCTGTCTTTGGCACCTCGGTTTGCATGCCAGTAGCGTCCGATGACGCTACCTTTGGCACCTTGGTTTGCGTGCCAGTAGATTGGCGTCCTGATGCGCTACCTTTGGCGCATCGATTTGCGTACCAGTAGACCGGCGTCTGATGACGCATAAAATTCTCGGCCCGGGCCAATCAGACCTAAGCCGATAATATTTTGAGTAGCACTTAATGACCATAGGCTGCTGGTTACGTTTGGCAGTTGGTGAGCACGTGGGACCGAGTCGGAGGCGAAGCAGAGGGCGCTTAGCAGCATCGGCCCGAGCACACTTTCCAGGTGACACTGCACACTATTTAGCTAATTAATTATGCTATTATAGAAATTAAGGGTAGGTGTCCCATAACGCTGCATGCGGGTCCCGCCGGACATCGTCGCATGTGGTCAAGTGGACCCCGCCTTGCATGCGGAGTCGCGAGTCCGGCGACGCATGCTTAATAATATAATTTAATAATAAATTTCTGATTGCTTGGACACCGTAAGTAGGAATCCCCTTAATATTAAGAATTAATGATAAAATAATAATTATCGGGGCTCACTCTCTTGGATGGAGTGTAGAAACCCGGGCACACGAAAATACGGGCGAGAGTAAATTTATTATGATGCATGGGTTGTGAGCGCGGTGCGAATCCCGGGGTTAAAACATCGAAATTACTTTATTATTATAAATTGTGTGATATTATATCATGTGAAAGATTCGGACCCCGTGCGCGCAAGGGCCGTGAACCACCCTGCGCGCACAGCCGAAGATTAGTAGGTTAGGGGGTCACGGGCAGGGGTTGTGGTAAAGCCAATAGGTGGTGCCCTCGACGAGGGATTGGCCTAGCAATCCTGTCCCGGGGTAGTTGAAGACCCTAAAGAAAGCAAGTTGGGCGGTAGAGCTCCACCGTGAAAGACGGGAAACCCCTTATGATCATATGGGTGACTTTGCGCATGGTGTCGGAGTATGCGCGGCGAGAGAGTTGGCCCTCTACATCGAAATAAAAGGCCCTATAGTAATGCCCCGATCGGGGGCAGGATGAACAAAATATCCGGGGTTCACACTGTGTATGCTTAATTTTATTAACTGTAAAATGGTACTCTCGATAACCTAGTGACAGTAGAAATTGTATGCAAATGTAGAAAATGCATGGACACTTAGGGGCGTGATTGAGAATATAGTCAGACAATTAGGTTAATCAGTAAATTGTTTATAAAATACGGGCGTCATTAATTACCTAGGCAGTTAGCTTGTCACTAGCCATTTATTTGGCTAATCTTCCAATTCATTTTGGGGGCTACTCATTCCCATGAGTAGGCTCTTCTACAGGTTCAGAGACTCAGGGGTAGCCGCAACACGAGGCCCAGCGGCGGAAGTGAGGACGGTGCAGAGTTTTAGACTTCCGTATGTTGTGTAGAAGTACTACTTGTCTCTGCATTGTAATCGAATTAGGTTTGAGTTAGTGCATGTTATTAGTGGCAATGATCCAGCTGTAATCTTTTTGGGTAGGCCTCTCCTCAAGGCCCCAAGCCTAGGATAGCTCACAATAAAATATAAATCATAAAATGACCTAAGTGACTAACCCCATTAGATAGAGACATGTGAAACCAATGCTTGAGTGCTAGAGAGCGGGCGAGGCTACTCGGCTCGCCGTTAGAGGCTTGAGCCTCGTGCTCCCTTCAGGGGGAATTCTGTCAGCACGTGGAGCACTAGCAAGCCGCACATGCTGAGAGGATAGCCCGGTTGAGGGTCGAGCGTGATCATTTATCTGTCGATAAAATTGTATCTTTATACTTTCTTTGAAAATAAAAATATTTTCGTAAGTGTTAAAATATCCCTTGAGAGAGTAGAAACCCTGTGAGAAACCCTAATAGTAGTAGACAGTTGACTAAACCTTAAATCCCTTGGTTTTTTTCTCAATTCACACCCCAGGAGTCGGTTTCAGATTTCTGGGGCGTGACACTGGGTACTACTGCTCCATGGATCTTCGACTCGGGTGCCTCTTGCCACCTTACCTCCGATCCTTCTGTCCTTATGGACTGTAGCCCTGCTCCTACCCACATGGGGATCCACATTGCTGACGGGGACTCGTGATACCCATTTCGCAGTGTGGATCCATCACCCCTGCCTCCGATCCCACTGGTCGCCTAACCTTACCTCGTGTTCACCTTGCTCCCCGCTTAAACATTAACTTAATATCTGTTAGTTCTCTTTGTGACTCGGGCCTGATCGTTATATTTACTTCTTCTTGTTATGTGTAGGATCCGAGAGACGGGTCAGAGAGTTGGGCTGGGTCGTCGAGCAAGGGGACACTATCAGTTGGATCACCTTCAGGTTTCCACTTCCACTTCGTCAGCTCTGTTTGTTACCTCTGATGCCGATTTGTGGCACAGAAGGTTAGGTCACATATCCAGTGATCGACTCCAAAGCATTTTTCGCTCTAGCGCTTTGGGTCGGGTGTCCTTCTCCCCTCTCTATCTGCACTGGGTGTCGATTAACAAAGCACATTGCTCTTCCGTTTTTCACTAGTGTTTCCTGTTTCAGTGCCCCTTTTGATCTCGTGCACTCTGACGTGTGGGGTCCTGCTCCAGTTGCCCTCTTTTACTGGTTTTTTGTAGTATGTGAGCTTCATAGATGATTACTATCGTTGCACCTGGGTCTATCTCATGCGTCGCCGCTCCGAGATTCCTCATATTTACAGGACCTTCACTACTATGCTTCACACCCAGTTTGGTCGGCGCATTAAGACTTTTCGGTCTGATTATGCCCAGGAGTATCTCTCCTCTGAGATGCGCGAGATCCTTCAGACTCACGACACTTTTCACCAACAGTCGTGTCCCCACACCCATGAACAAAATGGAGTCGCCGAGCGCAAACATCGCCATGTCCTCGAGACCGCATGAGCTCTACTTCTGTCTGCTTCTGTTCTACATTCCTACTGGCTGAAGCTGTCCTGATCGCTGTTCACCTCATCAACATTACTCCGTCCTCATCCCTCTATGGTGTTTCCCCGTACGAACGGCTTTACTCCACATCTCCTGACTACTCTCTTCTTCGTACCTTTGGGTGCACGTGTTTCGTCCTTCTCCCTCCCCATGAGCGCACCAAACTCTCTACTAGGTCTGTTAGGTGTGTTCACTTAGGACTCAATCAGGAGCACAAGGGCTATCGGTGCTACGATCTCTTGGCTCGCCGGATCCATGTCTCTCGCCACGTCTCCTGAGTAGAGGATGTACCGTACTTTTCCACTGAGCCCCGGATCTTCCTTCACCATTTACGTCATCTTCTACGTCGTCACCCCCTCTCACTATCCTCTTCCTACCTCTGTATCCTGCTCCTACGCCCACCTTCCCGGTTGAGTCTCCTCTACCTTCCTCGTCTCCCCTGTCTCCACCTCCACCTCCCTCGTCTCCACCACCTCCCCCTCCACCTCGCTCTCCCCTGTCACCTCCACCACCACCACCTATCACACGTGTCTACGTTCGTCGATCCACAATTCCTCCCACCGAGACTGTCTCCACTGGTACTACTTTGCCTGCAGCTGCTCCTACCTCTTCGGCCGCGGATCCTGGTCCTGTTCGGCGTTACCCTTCGCGCGAACATCACCCACCTGACATATATGACTACTCCCTTGACATGTTTGGTTATTCTGTGTTTACTCCTGTTTCTCCTGACACTTCTGGACATTCTGTTGTTGCCTCCTACTCTCCGTCCTACCAGGCCTTTCTTACAGCTCTTCATACCCACCGGGAGCCCTAGTCGTACAGTGAGGCAGTTGTAACACCCAGAGTGGCGACAGGCCATGACAGTCGAACTTGAGGCCTTTCAGCGGACTCAGACGTGGGATTTGGTTCCTTGTCCCACTGGCGTGGTTCCTTTTAGCTGCAAATGGATCTTCAAGATCAAGACTCGACCTGATGGGTCCATGAGCGGCATAAGGTGCGCCTTGTTGCTCGTGGTTTCTCCCAAGAGTATGGGATTGACTACGAGGAGACGTTTGCTCCAGTGGCTCGGATGACTACCGTTCGCACCCTCTTAGCTGTGGCAGCTGCTCTGAGGGTGGCCTCTACATCAGATGGATGTGACCAACACCTTTCTCCACGGTGATCTCTCAGAGGAGGTATATATGGCTCCTCCACCGGACGTCCCTGCTCCTTCAGGTCACGTATGTCGTTTGCGCCGAGCCATCTATGGGCTCAAGCAGGCCCCTTGTGCCTGGTTTGAGTGATTCCGCAGTCATGGCCACCGGGTTTGTTGAGCGCCACTCTTGACTATGCCCTGTTCACTTGCTCCTCCAGTCAGGATATTGCATTTCTTTTTCTCTATGTGGATGATATGATCATCACCGGGGATGACATTGCCACCATAGCGTCCCTTCAGCGCCACCTCCAGAGTCAGTTTGAGATGAAAGATCTGGGCCCTCTTCGCTACTTTTTGGTCCCTAGAGATTGCCCGGTCAGCTCGTGGTCTGTTAGTCTCCCAGCAAAAGTACATCTTCGAAATCTTTGCTGATGCTGCTCTTACTGACTCTCGTACTGCTGACACATCCATGGAGCTCAATTTGAAGCTTCTTTCTACAGATGGGTGAGCCACTCCAGGATGTCTCCCGTTACCAGAGGCTGGTTGGGATGCTCGTCTACCTCATTATGACCCGGCCAGACATTGCCCATGCTGTTGGCATTGTCAGTCAGTTCGTTCAGGCTCCCCGTTCGGTTCACTATGCAGCAGTCCTTCGGATTATCCGCTACCTTCGAGGCACCATCACCCGCTCACTACTTTTTCCCTCTACCTCTCCGTTGGTACTGCGTGCCTACTCCGATGCAGATTGGGCAGGAAATGTAGCCACTCGCCGTTCTACTACCGGATACTGTGTGTTCCTTGGTGATTCTCTCATTTCTTGGCGAAGCAAGAAACAAGAGTCTGTTGCTCGCTCAAGCACCGAAGCCGAATACAGGGCTATGACTTCCACCACCGCAGAGATTGTCTGGCTTCGCCGCCTTCTACTAGACCTGGGAGTTGTGATATCCGGGCCCACGCCTCTCTTCTGTGACAACCGGAGTGCTATTCAAATTGCTAGCAACCCGGTATTCCATGAGCGGACAAAACATATTGAGGTTGATTATCACTATGTTCGCCAGGAGTTTCTTGACCACACCATTTTCTTGCCATTCATTTCATCATCGGAGCAGACTGCTGATTTTCTAACGAAGCCCCTTACGATTGCTCGCTTCCGGCATTTTATCGGCAAACTCTCGGTCTATGATCCACCGTGAGTGTTTGAGGGAGAGTGTTAATGTATAGAGATGGGTCGGGTTATATGTACAGTCGGGTCGGGGTTGTGTGTGTATACATGTACACATATATTGGGCTTCAGTCCCTCAATGAGATTGATTTCATTCTCTCCAAACCCTAGCTGTCATCTCCTAACAGATGGAATCGAACGTACTAAAAAAAATTCGCTGTTACTGTAGCGACTATAGTAACAGCGAATCAATTTTGGTCCGTTCGATTCCCATCAATCCTACGGATGGAAATTGAACGAACATAAATGGGTCCTGGTGATTTCCATCCGTTGGATCGATGGGGATCGAACGGCCTAAATTTTTTTCGCTATTACTGTAGCCGCTACAGTAATAGCGAAATTAGTTTGGTCTGTTCGATTCCCATCGATCCAACAGATGAAAGTCAAATGGACACAACAATCCGTCCCATTCGTTGGATCGATTAGAATCGAACGGCCCAAACTAAATTCGCTGTTACTGTAGCCGCTACAGTAACAACGAAATTTTTTTGGTATGTTCGATTCCATTGATCCAACGGATGGAAATCGAACGAGATTTCTGTGTGCTGCAGCGGGTTTGATTCAGGTTATATCGAGCGGGATTTCTGTGTGCCATTTGATTCATTTTGATCGGACGGACACATGGTCGCAGCTCATTTTCTCTGCCGCAGCGCACAGCGCAACCTAACACACCTCTCTCTCTCTCTTTATATATATATATATATATATATATATATATATATATATATATATATATATAATATATATATATATATATATATATATATATATATATATATATATATATATATATATATATATATATATATATATATATATATATATATATATATATATATATATAGAGGAATGTTAGGATGCGGCGTGCGGTGCGTGCGGCGCCGCACCGCAGCCGTCTGATGCACTGCTGCGTGCATCGCACGCACCGCAGCAGTGCATCAGACGGCTGCTGCGGTGCACCACACGCACCGCACGCCGCATCCTAACACCCCTCTCTCTCTCTCTCTCTATATATATATATATATATATATATATATATATATATATATATATATATATATATAAGGAATTACGGGGTATAAGCTAATAGCCATTTATTCATTTGAGCTGCCACCCAGCAACCGTCCGATTAAAATCATCAGCCATCGGTTCTTTTTAAAAAAATCTGTGTATAA